>OZ005653.1:270410343-271010343 GCA_963930645.1 Salticus scenicus | reverse complement strand
TTTGATATACTTATAATAATCTATTTGAATATATATATATATATATGTATTGAAAACCTTTTCAAACATTGAATAGATGAAAACCAGAAACATTGAAAAAGATAAAACAGAAAAATTCAAAAAGAGATTGCGACTATCAAACATACATAAATGGAAACATGCAAATTCATTACGTTTTCAAGGGAGCAGAATGAATGTTGCATGTAAATTTGGTGTTATTTCTGTCTTGTTGTATGCAAATTGCTAAATATTTACAACAAGCTACCCCCAATAACACCACCAAAAAAAAGAGAAAATTAAAACTGAAAAGTTATGGAAACCTTATTAAAATCAAACATTTAGAGCCATGCAGCAATAAACAATATTATTAATAGAAATACTAATAAAATAGTTAAATGAAATACTAGTAATAATTTATAAAACTAAAGTATAACATACATTACATCTGAAAAACTTGTATAAGAAACTTGCACCCATGCACGTAAAACTAGATCACGAGACATACATGTGGCTGTATACAGTTAGATTCACAGTTAATTTTGGAATCGTATTATATATATATATATATATATATATATATATATATATATATATATATATATATATAACAATGTAATTATAATAATAAATGTGATATAACTAAGGAAAACTGTATTAATTCTTCGATACATCAATCTCTGTGCAACATTGCATAAAACGATCAGCTCATAATAATAATACTAATAATAAAAAGGTAGTGCGATCATGAAAAAACTAATTACTTTATTTGGTTTCTCCTATACGAGTATATTATTAAATAGACAGAATAATAAAAAATAAAAAAATGTATTTAATTATTGAGATACAGACAAATGTTCGCTTCAATACATATTATTAGAATTTATTTTGCTTCACGAACAGATAAGCTGGTATGCTTCAAAATATTATCTGTATAGCTTTCTGTCTGGTAATGTATATTTGAATCATTTATTACATAATTATTTTAACAAAATAATTCTGTTCATGAAATTGAAGATGATTGAGATGTTTGAGTTAAAAAGAGATCTTTAAAATTTGTAATGTTGTAAATTTAGTGAAATTGCAATGTATAAAATTTAAGTGTACTCTAGATAATAAAAATAAAATCCCAAGCTTTTCCTAATTTTACTCTAATCAAAATAAACGTATATAGTAATTAGAAGAAAGACTAATTCGTTTTGAATTTCAGTTGCAGTTTTTATTTGAATTAGGGATCATAATTAAATCATTTTTCAATTTTTAATAAGTTTATAATTTCTGCCTCTCTCTGTATGGGTGTTACACCCCGTAGCATAAATCTAGCTCTGGTTTTCCTATCGCTGTACTAAAGTAGCAGCATCTTGTACTTGTTATAGTTATATATGATTTTGTTGTACGGTCTGGCTGTTGAATCTTGCAAGTACAGTTTATATCCATATGTGTATCAAACCTGTACGGAAATATCCGTAATGGGTCAAAGGGAATTAGAAAGTATAGTCGATAAAAATCCCAGCCGATTTTCAGTTTTGATTATAGTTAGAATTCCTTTTCAAATCATAGTCATTTTTCAAATTTCAATCACCTGTGAAACTTTCGCACTCCAACCAAAGAAAAAAAAAAAAAAAAAAAAAGAACTGGCGAGCCTGGACTCGATCCTTGCCGGCCAAACCTAAATCCGTTACAATATGTAGTTCAGTAGAATTCACATTTCTCTCTCCCTCCCTTCCTTTCTCTCTTTCTCTAGATATGAGATGCCTGTATGAAATAACATATAACACATTTTCTTGTATTAAAATTCTAAGATCTTCCTTTTAAATTTCTGCAGTTTCACCTCCAAATTACTTAAGTCAGTCGCATCTGCAGACAATAACAAAGTAATGTAAATTTAATATGATTTATTTTTTATTATAGTCAAATAAAAATATTGATTAATAAACTGCATTATTCAACATGAAAAAAAAACTTCTATTTAAAGGAAGTGTTATGTGTAAAATGGAAAGGTCTGTTAAAAACTGTTAAAGGAATGTCCGTTATAACTGTTAAAAGAACAAAAGTTTCATCAAGTCTAACCTGGATTCGTTATACATATCTTTTAAATCACTGCATAGCAGCCGTCAAGTATTGTGCGATTAATTCAAATAGTAGAGTTTGGGTGCAAGAACCAAGCGCATGTTCTAGAAGACCCAGGTTTGAATCTTTTAATGGCTGATTTTCGATATTAAAAAATTATTTCAGCTTTTCTTTAATATATGTTACTGATTGTTTATTTTATTTTACTGATACTTTTTTACACATTTTTAATGAAAGGTTCGAACCTGGATCTTATGGTTCGGAAAACCAAATTTAATTTATTGACTGATTTTGTAGATTTATTTCCTCATTTAACAATAATATTTACAATAAACCAAAGCAATTTGATCAAAAGAGTGTGACTAAAAGCAGAGACATTGTCACTGGATAGTCGGATAAGCTGCTATATAAATCTCTTTGTAAACAGTTAATGAACGATTGATATACTCCATTCGATTCTGGTAACAAAATTTCTGTTGTTGCCATATGAGTAAAAAATTCTGGTTGATTAAACAATATTTTTGCTGTCCGGATAAAACAAATTTTTGTGTATAAAAGATTTGTTTGTTCAGCGAATACAGACGTAGTCTTAAGAATAAAATTTTGTATTTCATTTAATACCATTTTTTGCTGGACAACATTGAATGCTTTAAATTTTATTTTTACTTCGACCATAAATATTACATATATTTTTGATGAAAAGATCGAATTAGTTTAACAGAAGGTAAAAGTAAAAGGGCCAGTAGTCGAACCTATGTCGCTTGTCTTACCGAAATTAAAAATAAAATAATTCATTGTTATCTAGTAAAAATAATGAAGTTAAATAAAATAAAATAAATAAAAGATGGCAGTTTTAATAGACGATTATTTTGCAAGTTTAATTTTTGATAAAGTTTTATTTCAATTTTAATATTTAGGTATAAATAAATATTTATTTTTATGTCAAGGAAAAATGCCCGTGTATGGATTTCATCGCATAAATAAGCGTCACGCCATGATACTAAAATACCGTCCTTTATCTCCATGCGTCTGGCTAAATGTAAAACTATTTTATTAAATATTTATTGAAATTTTATTTTTCCGACTGAGTGAAAATAATGCCTGGGCCGGGACTCGAACACCGGATCTTTGATTTATAAGATCAAGGCACTACCATTGAGCTATCCAGGCCGACACCCTGGTCAGCATTACTCACTCAGACAACCTTTATGCAGAAACATCTCTGGTCTATCATGTAGATAGCTCGACAGAAATAAGCCGCAGGAAATGGAAAACACTATTAGATAATGGGAGAAAAAAATACAATTTTTATTAAAATCACACAATCAACTGTGGAAGAAAATCATATTTATTGAAATTTTATTTTTTCCGACTGAGTGAAAATAATGCCTGGACCGGGAGTTGAACACCGGATCTTTGACTTACAAGGTCAAGGCTCTACCACTGAGCTATCCAGGCCGACACCCTCGGAAAAATAAAATTTTAATAAATATGATTTTCTTCCACAGTTGATTGTGTGATTTTAATAAAAATTGTATTTCTTTCTCCCATTATCTAATGGTGTTTTCCATTTCCTGCGGCTTATTTCTATCGAGCTATCTACATGATAGACCGGAGATGTTTCTGCTTAAAGGTTGTCTGAGAGAGTAATGCTAACCGGGTTGTCGGCCTGGATAGCTCAATGGTACAGCCTTGACCTTGTAAGTCAAAGATCCGGGGTTCGACTCCCGGTCCAGGCATTATTTTCACTCAGTCGGAAAAATAAAATTTCAATATATATGATTTTCTTCCACAGTTGATTGTGTGATTTTAATAAAAATTGTATTTTATGAAAGGTTCGGAGGAAAAAGTGCATGTAGTGCACCTAAAGATGTCTCAAAAATTTCATCTGACTACGGTCTGTATTCGCAGAACATATTTTAAAAAAGGAAAAGGTCAGTCTTACACATTAAGGTTGTAAGTAGAACAGATATCGACCGGGTAGCTCAGCTGTCAGAGCACTCAGCTGCTAAAGGACCCAGTGTCGAACCCTGGCTATTTTTCGCTCTTGTAAAATATAATTTACTTTTTCCATCAAACATGTGTGCAACTCATGCGGTCACAGTTAAAATAAAAAATTAACTTTATGTAGTTACTTAAAAAAAAAAAAAAAAAGTATAATATATATATGCATTCTTTGGATGCTGCTAACTTGTAGATATATATGTTTTTTTTTTATTTGATAACTACTAAATTTAAAGAGTGATTTTTGATGTAAGTGAAAGTCAATTAGACAAATATTACAATTAAAAATTATTGATGGATATTGAATATAAAAGTTCTTTCTAGATGGCAACGCTGCCTTCTTTCTAAAACCAGTCTATCTGTAATAATATTCTTTACGTCACTTTCTTAATCAATATTTTTTGAAAAATTATCAGCTTTTCCTTACACATCGATGTTAACTACAGTACAAATTTGTTTTATACTTCAGGAAGTAACTGCATATTATTTAAATAATACTTTTACACGAATGGCGCTTTTCATACGAATGGTATTTGCTTATGCTTCAGATATAGCACAAAGTTTCAGCTCATCAACACTTCCTAAGCAAACATCTTCCGGCACTTTACTTAATTTGGAGAACAACAAAGGAAATTTTTATATTCCCGACTTCTTCCACTAAGGGAGAAAAATGAAAAATGTCGATTAATTTACAAGTTGCGGTTTTTCGCTATAAAAATGGAGCATGTCGGAAAATTGAAAATGTCTTCTCCTTTCAATGGCAAAAAGTTCAAAAGCTAAGGAAGAGGGTTGCCATGGTTACATCAACACTGAAGTTGAAATAAAAAAGAATCTTTTTTGTAGTACCACATGAAGTCTTGTGGCTTTCTAATCTCCCGAGATTTAGAACCAGGATCTGTTTTTTTTTTCTTTTTAATCATTATTATTTCTTATCATTACTTTATTTTTTTCCTTTAAAAAAATAAAAACATTTTTCGCTTTTTTTTCCCCCTTGAAGTAATCGAGTTGTAATCATTGTTTAATATCTTTCATAATCAGATTAGAGTTGATTGTACTGATCTAGATCAATATGAGAATTTGAATTGTGACTGGGGAAATATACATGTGATTGATATATTTAAACATAAACATTAGTAAAGACATAAAAAAAAAAAACCTGCGTTATTCATAGATTATAAAAGTATGATAGATTATTATTATTATTTTCGTTTTCGACTATAGAAGAAAAAATCTCACAAAAACTAATTTTGTATTCCTACTTATAAAGAGAAATTATAAAATGGATTGATTTTTGGTAGTCCTGTATGGTGTTTAAAATTTACATATGTATCGCCTACTGCACTATAAACTTCGTATAGAAAAAAAAAAAAAAAAAAAAACTCATAAAAAAAATATAAATGCACCTTGAGCAGTTTTCATTTGTATACCGTAATGTATTTGTGTAGACCTATGAACCTATCAATTATCAAAACATATTCACCACGATACATACATGTTTTTATGCCTCTGAATGATGTATAATAACTTCGTTATGTTTTATGTTGTATAAAGATAAAATATGGCTTTAAAAATAACCGTCACATACCCTAATGTATCCATATTCTTTATAAGTCTTTGTATAAGCTCTTTTACAGGACTACACAAAAGTTTTCCGATAGATTAGGACTATGGTTAAAAAATGCTCGAAGATTGGGTTAGAATTTTTTTTTCTGTGGCAAATTTAAGTATATTATATATACTTGGATTTGTCGCGTATATACTTTATTGAGAATCTACAGGGCAACTCAAAATAAGTTGTATGTATTTCAAAGAGTTCTGTGAGTAATATATTTCTGAATAATTTGATGTAATTATCAAATATAATAACATATTTAAATATTTTTTAAAATGTAGCAATAATACTAAAACAAGATTGAGGTGGTAGATCTCTCGCACTGCTTTATTTTATTTTATTTTATTTTATTTTATTTTATTTATTTATTTATTTTTTTTTTTTTTTTTTTAAGAAACAGAAATTTTGAAAAAATATAATAAAAAAATCTACTATTGCTGCTGCAATATTTATTTTTGTGATGAATGTTAAAGCTGTTTCTTTAATTCAATTGAGCCTATCATGATCTTCTTAATGAAATAATGGTATAGAAAAATGTTACATAACTGTGACTACATACTAGAGGATGTCCTAAAAAGCTCGTTTATATGCTGCATGGAAAGAAGTATTTGGACACTTTTGTTTTTTCGAATATCTAAAGAAATATATTAATGGTACAGCAAAATGTTTGTAACGGCGACAACATACTAGATGATGCCCTAAAAAGCTCATTTTATATACACAGTTAATTGAAAAAAAGTATTTGGTCACTTTAGATACTTTTATTTTTGTTGAATACCTAAAACAATATTTGATAAATTCTCTTGAAACATGTAAGAATTCTAAAAAAGATGTTATACATCATATATTTAAGCGAAGGTTTTGTTTAAAAGATAAAAAGGGGACCAATAACAAGTAAAAAAAAAAAAAAAATGGGATCACCTCTAAAAATAAATTTCGCAATGCACTGTAATTTTAGAAAGACTACGCTGTAAAAAATTTCTACATTTTTACTTGAAATATTTATCTAGAGTTTGTAAATTTACAATAATTGTTATTTAAATGCAAATAATCGAGATTCTCAATCTTTGTTCTGTATTTCTATCTATTTTTATTATTTAATTTCTTAAAAAAAAATAATAATAAATAAATAAAATAAAAATAAGTAAAAAAATGAATTTAATAATTTAATGTTTTTTTTTTTTTTTTTTTTTTTTGTAAAATTGACAAAATTTGAATTTTTAATTTCAAAACACTAGAAAAAAATTGGGAAACTTCCATATTCGATTGAAAACACAAACATTTCATTTCAAAGGATGATATTTACACAATAAATATCCAACTAATATACTAATTAAAAGGAAAATGATAAATATTCTATCATAATTTGAAGTCAAATTTGTTTTCAAATGTGAAAATAAAGTATCTGATATAAGATACTAATATGTTGCAGCGGAATAGATTTGATATCGGTCATCCTTGGCAGAAAATATATATATATCGCCAAATTATTAAATTCTGTTTTCACACTCAGAAAAATCATGACTGATAAATTATGTCTCGTTTTTTTTTTTTTTTTTTTTTTTTTTTTTAAGAATTAGCACCATGTCCTTCATATACATTTTTCGATTTGTATAGTGTCATTAAGTATTAATGTCCAGTTACTATTAAGGAGAAAAGACAGTGGAATACTTATAAAACCATGTCTATTTTCTTTATTCACGGCAAATGTTTTTTTTTTTTTTTTTTTTTTTTTAATTGCAAACCCCTATTATTAAGAAAGTAAATCTACGTGATGGGCATTAATGGAAGTCATATTTTGGATTCAACAAACTCGAAAATTTAAAGTATAAATAACAATAATAATAATAAAGATTTTGATGAAATTCTGGCAAAAGCAGAATTTAGTTTAGGACGGAGGACTATTATTATTTTTTTTTTTCTTCCCAATTATAACATCGCTTTCAAATTATTCAATTATATTTTCGATAAATTTTAGATTTCGATAAATGTCCAACTATCGAAAAATGATTTCGACAAATGTCCAACTATCGAAAACGATAACGCAAAAATCCCAGATTGAGACTAATAGGCCCTCAGTCCTAATAAATGAATGTTTCTCTTTTATAAAAATCCTTCTAAGTCACAAATATTTTCTTGTCAATAATTAATTAACTTAATATTATTCATTAAAATGTATATATGAATTAGATTTTTTATCTTTGTTTATTTTTCTCAGTAATTTTATCTAAGACTTGAAATAAATGATTACCAGTAGTTTTCTGTTAATTTTTTTTAACAGTGTATGATGCTTCCTTTAATTATAAATATTCATTTGTATGAGAATATGCGTTTTCGAAAGGGAAATTTGGATACCAAAAATTTTATAATGTAAGATTTTAAATATATATCAAGGATAGCAGCAATTAGTCAAGTTTAAAATGACTGTATAAATATAGTGGTATCCATTCTCCTTGTGAGAGGTATTTTTCAAATTAATAAAACGTCCTTTTTAGAAAACTTGACATATTACAGTAGAGACAATACATAATGTTAAAAATTTTAACAGGAAACTGCTGGTAATCATTTATCTTAAGTCTTACGTAAAATTACACAGAAAAATAAACGGAGATGTTATATATATATATATATATATATATTATATATGCATTTTAATCACCAATACTAATTTAATTAACTATTGGGGAGAATATATTTGTGATTTAGAATGCTTTTTCTAAAATAGAACCATACATTTTTAATTTTTATCGAGAAATTAAATAATGAAAATACAGAAAAATACAGAAAAATGATTGAGAATCAGTATTATTTACTTTTAACTAAGAATTATTGTAAATTTACACAGACCCTGAGCAAACATTTCAGTAAATTTACAGATTTATCTATAATAATAATAATAATTATTATTATTTTTTTTTTTACAGTGCTGTGCAATCAGAATATAAAAATGTTTACTATCCAATGAAATTAGAGAATTTTTATTAAATCATGTTTAACTGTGCTTGCGCAAACGATGATAAAATGTATTTTCCAGACCAGAATTTATTAGTAAATATTTTGCACTAATTTTGTTTGTTACTCTTCTAAAAAACCCAAGCAAAAATCGTGAAAGTTTGATAATATCAATCAGATATAATCGATACAATGCGTTGAATTTCAGTTCCTCTCAAAATGTATCAAAACTATAAGAAACTTTATCTAAATTTTTATTTTGAATTAATTAATTGGTAATATAGTATACGTTGATTGAAAATAAAAAAATCTGATAAAACACCTTATCGATTTGCTTGTTTTGAGAATACTTGAAAACCAACTAAATCATTTTATGTACGATATTTTTCTGTATTTTCCATAGATATAGTAATTTATATCCGCGTTTGTAATGATCGATAGATGGCGCTCTCTGAACACTGCAGTTGTTAGTAAATATAACAGCCACGTGTAATTATTATTCTTTCTCCGCCATTTCATCATGGAAAGTCGATTGCATAATATGAGGATATGCAGTGGTGTGATAATTTCACCTTAGCCCACCAGAGGGCGAGCATTTCATTACAATCGCGGATAGATCTATCATCCCATTGTTATCATGCAAAAATGTTTTATACCGAAAAATGTTCTTGGCATCAGCCATGTAGTGGTACTGAAACCATTGAAACTCGGCGATTGTAACAGTAGAATGTTGATGAATTTTCAAAATGTCGAAATATTGCATCTTTTAACCCTTTCAGGGGCACTAAGTAAAAATGATTGAATTTCCTTTTAAATATATATATATCATAAAGTAAACATCCCCTACAAGTCATATTTAATGAAGAAAAAAATTCAGCATGTGGGGAATTTTTTGTGGGTGGTGGCTAGGCGTTCTAGCCACTGTGTCTATCCACCTAAAAGATGCTCTTAAAAATCAAACTAAAATTAATGATCTAAGATAATATGTAAATCTGTTGTATTTAAAAGGTGCATTACAGTATATTTACACTACCAAATACTTTTGAATAAAAAATTATTTTTCTTAAAAATATATAAAAGAAAAGTCAAAAAATTTTCCCGCAACTTGTCCATTTAAAAAAGTCACAGGCACATCCTGCTTAAAGTTACTGTAGTTCTGCCATCTCTATTTCAATTTTAAAAGTACACTTTAACTTTTCATAAAAGTGGATAAAAAAAGTAGCCACTGCACACTTAGAAAAAAATTTCTAAAGTAGGTGGATAGACCCTCTAGCCACCGCCCCTGAAAGGGTTAATTCTTCTAATAAATTTATGAAAAGAAATGGGGTAAGTTATCATAAAAGTAAATTATACTTGACTAAATTATGAAAAACGTAATTTTTATAATCAGATGCTTTTTTATTATAATGAAATAAAAGCTGTTTTGATTTTTAATGGAATACGTTTTTTAAAGTTGGACATTTTTCAAGATTTTATATTAGTAAGTAATATAGAATTTTCGAAATTCTTTTAAATATAGTTTACAGCAGCGTAGGTAAAGAACGTTAGTTTTAGTATATAAAAAGAGTTTAACATTAGATATTAACTAAATTAATAAACATAGTAAAAAAAAAAAAGAAAGAAAGAAAGAAAGAGAAAGAAAAAAGAAT
This sequence comes from Salticus scenicus, assembly GCA_963930645.1. Lineage (NCBI taxonomy): Eukaryota > Metazoa > Arthropoda > Arachnida > Araneae > Salticidae > Salticus > Salticus scenicus. Next base: position 271,000,059 of record OZ005653.1, on the reverse strand, counting down.
TTGAAATTGTACCTGCATTTTTTCATTCACCTTTAGTACATAAATTATTCATAAATTTTATTTTCTAAATTATCCGTATATATTCACTCGGAAAAAGACAGCCATATTGCAGACTTTTCTCCGAGTAAAAAGGAATCATCCCCCCCCCCCAATGACCAATCTATGTCTTATTACTATATCTATGGTATTTGCACAACGAGATATATATAAATTAGAGTGCGGATTCAATGGATAAAGGATTAGCTTTCCGTGGTTCAAGATGAATCACGTGACATGCTCCAATAGGTTGCTGTGTTTGGCCCTTTATCGCTATTTTGGCATTTAAAATATCAGTTCGACAAATTATCATTATTATTAGGTAACATGACTGTCCTATGACCGAGATAAATTGTTCTTAAAGTAATTTTACACATATTTCACATTTTAATTAATAAAATGCCTTTTTTCATCGTTTCTCAACAAAGTTTAAAAGTGTTTATAAAAGAAAATTTAAACTTTTAAAGAGTTAAATTTAACAACAAATAATAATTTTTCAACTATTTTTAAGCATTTTGTCGGTTAAAGTTCAACTATACGAAATAAAAAAGAAGTAAAATCAAAATCAAAATTATTTAGAACAAAAGAATATTAAACTACGTAAGTAAACAAAAACATTGGCGGTTATGATTTATGCGAAGAACAACGAAGAACAATCTCCAAACCGTTGCCATAGAAATTTACTGAAAATAAGCTGTTACCAAGGGAACCACCGAATACGCAGGTGAAAGGAGAGCATGTCACATGATTCATCTTGGACCTTCTTAAGGGTTACCATTTATCACTCTACTTTATATATCTCGTTGTATTTGCATGTTATTTGCTTGCAGTGTTGCCAAATTTACCGACAAATTTTTATTCAAAATCTACCATTAAATTTTGGTCGTAACGGATGCCTAATTACTTGGAAGACAAATCGTCTGTTATATATATCAAATATTATTTATCAAAATTATTAGTGATTATTGAATAAAAATGTCCTTAAATTTGCCAGCACCGTTTGCTTGTTGCTGCTCTTGTTATTATTGTTTTTAATAACTCTATATATTTGGTCAATAAATTATGCACTGGAAATTTTATTAACGCTTTCAAATGTGCAGTTAATCATTTTTTAGTAAAAGTGCTTATATTTCATGAAATACACTACTGACTAGTTATTGTGGTATTCCAAGATTGATAATTCTATTTATTTATTTATTTTGAATTTTAAAAAAATATTACTTTTTTAAAAATTAAACTGATTTATTTTATATTTTTTATTTATTTATTTTTATTTTTTATGTCAATATATTAAGTTAATTTAAAGACAAGATTTGAGTAAGCTATTAAACAAACAAACAAACAAACAAACAAAAAAATTATTTTTATTAAATAAAGCATCTAAAAATATTTACATGTTATCAGAAATCAGGATGCATTTTGGTATCCTGAAATAAAATAAGATAAATAAATAATTTAGATTTTACTTCAGTTCTTCTTAACAATCTACGCATTTGACTATCATATTATGCAAAGAAGTTTTATTTATTTACTTGTTAATTTATTTTTACCTTTCACACATGCGCAGTAGTTAAATTTAGTAAATGTCTATCTTTTTTTTTTTTTTTTTTTTTTCATGCTATTGTTACACAAATGCATCACAAAATTATACAAGGTCTGTGTTAACTTAGAGACTATTCCGTTTTCTTAAGGATACAGGGTGATCGCAAACCTTATTGATTTTGCTCAATTTATTGCTTCCCTCTAATTATTGTTGTAATCTAATCTTCATTGAAAAATATGAAGAAGACACTGTTTTTTACATATCAAGTGTTTGAAAACATTTTACCAACAGAAAAAAATTTAAATCGAAAGAAAAAATTGTTAGTTCGAAAAAATTGCAATAGTTTTGGCCTGTATAATATTGAATATTTTCATGTTTTGATTGTAGTATGTTGTCGTTATTGTAGTATGTCAAGATTTGAAAGCCCTGCATACTATAAACAATAAATGCTCGGTGTTAAAAGAAAATAAAAAGAAAGAAAGAAAGAAAACTCATTATCACATGCTACAACTATAAGTCATTTCAAGTATTATTTAGCTCCTAAATACGCCGATAAAAAGTAATTATGTTTGGCATAATTTATGTTGCCAAGCCTGTCTTTGTCTTTTGGAAAACGGATTAAATTTTTAAATTAACCAATTGAAACATTCTTTTGGCGCTTTATTTAGGATTGGTTTATTAATTTCGGGTTTGAATTGGCGAATGTAATTTAGTACACCTTTGGCTTTCAAACTGTCAATATATCTTGTGTACTGGCGTAAGAAACAACTGTTCTAGTTTTCTCTCCCTCTCTCTCTATAGCCTATAGAATTTTACGAGAACCGTTAAGTACTTACTTGATTGTTCATGTCTTTAGCATAAAAATAAAAACTGTTTTATTTGAAATGACTGCTGTTATTTTTGTCAAGTGACACTCTGTTAAAAGGATATACGGACTTCCAGCCTGCCTTATTGTGTTAAGCGATGTACTATATAATGGTTCCACTAATTTCACGGACAAAAATCATCTTTACAAAACTTGGTCCACTAATTTCACGGAAAAAATCTTCTTTACAGCAGTACACTGGATTGAAATTTCCACATGTTATGAACAAAAATCTTAAAAGATATTTTCGATTTTTTTTTTTTTTTTTAGAATTCTTTGTTTCCATTACGAGCTATTCTAATGCAAATGAATAGAGATAATTAAAAGTAGCTTCAGAGTGATATCTACAACTACAACAAACCTCAAGGATTATTTTTTATAAGGTAATCTGGAATTTATTTTCTCGTCCCTTTCTACCTATGGGACAAATCTTTCGCTGAAATATATGAGGTGTATAGTATGCTATTTACTAAATCGTATTGAAGTTCCAACAGAATAAATGAAGTATTTCTTTTAATATTCAACAAAACGTCTCAATTCGAAAGTATTCAAATACTTTTGTTTATGTAAAGGTGTGTGTGACATTAAACATTAAAGCGGACATTTCCCATGCTATTCCTTAACTGTTAGTTTTTGTAATGTTTAATATTTTCTTTCCTTTTTTCATGTAGAAAGTAACAAAAATAGTTAAATAATTAAATTAAATTATGTTAATTGAAAAATTCATTATAAAATTTTATTATTATAAATTTAAAAGAGGTTTAAACTTTATTTTTTAATCTTATATTTATTTTATTCTCAAGTAAAAGAAATTAATTTCAGTTTCAATATGTTAATATATATATTTCTTTTGAATGTAAAAGTTGAACTATATTTTTTAGTCACCAATTGTTAGAATTTATTCAAGAATGGAACTTAAAAAGTATCAGAAAGGATTCATAACTTTTATAAAAGAAAGAAACGTTGAATTTTAAACTAATTTGCATAAAAACGAGATAGTTCATAGTTAATTAAAAAAAAGAAAAGAAAATACAAGGTAATCATTGAAAATGTCTACGTAAATAAGTAAATAAAAATATTCAAACTGCAAATTTTATGTATTTGTTTAAATCAATTTTTGTTTAACTTTTAATTATATAATTTTACTAAGAAAAAAAAAATATATATATATATATTCAAATAAATAAACAAATAAAAATAAAGTAAAAATAGCAACCAATATATTTCTTTCTTTTCCTTTTTTTCGATAAAAATATTTTTCTTTCATTGGAGGTGAAAAAATATTTTTAATTCCCTATCATACTCTGGTAAGGAACTTAGATTTTACTAAAACTTTTCTGCCTCTTTTACACGTTTTGATATGTCAGGAGTCAGAAAATCAAAAAATCTATGTCAAGCCTGTCCATAGGTTAATCAATTTATTCGTGCATTGTAAAGATTATTTTCATCATAAACATGTGAGTTCAGATTTAAAATATCGTTTATAATACTGACATCGAGGTTACTGAGAATCAACATTCGACTTTGAAAATTTCGTACTTTCTTTGAAATTCAAGATTTTCAGAACATGGGAGAATAGGGCAAAATTACGTATAAACGTGCATTATGAGAATTATTGCTTTGGAAATAGTATGGAACTGCATGAAAAATAATGTAATAAATTGACTTCAATAAAATTAATCAGCAAATTAGATAAAGTAAATGGGCCGGAAAAAAGGGAGGGGGAGGGTAGCATAGTGGGTGCGACAACTCAGTCAGCGATAGTGATAGAGTTTATTGCTTTCAGCATCAATAAAGTATACAGTACAAATTCATGATAACGAATATATAACGAGGAACTGAGTAGATGTCAACTAGATGATAAAAAGGTGAAAATGAAATTAATATATTACATTATTATTAAATACGCTAATTTTTTTTTCTCTATTTTTTTAAATATTTCCAACTAAGCTTTACTATTTCTTTTTCTTTTTGTAAGGAATTAGTAATAAATCTTAAACAGAGTTCATAAAAATATTGCAATCTTGTCGCAAAACTCTACATTATTTTACCAGAACAGTAAATTTGAAAGTAATTTCGTTTAATTGCTGGGAAACCTTATTAAGAACACTTTGTAATTATTTTATTCTAAATAAGATGGGACATTGATAATACACACATAACAAAAATATTACACGAATAAGTAAGAGAAAACAATTAATTCCGTAATTCTATGGAGTGTTTCGTCATTTCCACTTTCTATTGTCCGTAAATTGATTTTTATTGATAAAATACCGAATGTCTTAGTGGTTGTCATAGCAACGTATTTTTGGAATTTTCTCTTTCTGTATCAATCACTTGGTGATTTGTAATTGCAAATATAAAGAGAAAATCTTCTCTTCGCTTCTTTTCTTTCTCTTTTAATTTTTGTTAAATTGAATCGCGTAAGAAAATCACTTGCACCTAAACTTTTATCACTTTACATTGTTTCACTTCAGTTCAGGGTTAAATGCATCAAAAAAAAAGAAAAAAAAATGAAGCGGTTTGATATTTTACATCGATATTACTTAAAATGATTTAATTCCGTTTCTTACTTCTGTGTCGTGAATTTAAGAGTTTATCTTCTTTTTATATCTAGGTAAAAGCCTTTTTAATACATTTTAGAATTGTTTCTTGGACTGTGATATTATTGAAAATGTCAGAATAAGTTAATGGAAAACGTACTGTTGTTTCTTAACTTGTTCGATTTCTATTATACACATTGTCTTCCCATCTCAATCAAATACGTAAACTGGAGTATACAATATTTATGTTTTTTCATGCATGAATTCCATGCATGTATATATTTATCATGATCTAGTTTCGTATCGTTTTCGTTAAAATTTCTGGTCATTTATTTCGTTTCTTACGTGTAATAAGAGGTGTAATAAGAGAAGGGGAAAAAAAGATTATATAACATTCCGTATATTAATTAATTTATATAGGGTGATTATAATTGAACTTTGCATTGCCACCAAATATGGAATGTGGAGAATTCAGGAAATGTGTTCAAAGTAAATAAATAAATAAAAGTCATTTTAGATTAAAAAATGTTCATAAGATGGCACTTTACATGGAAAAACGGCAAATTTAATAAGGAGAATGAATCACACGGGTTCAAAAATTTTATTAATAAAAGCGACATGGCGTCTGCCTGTCAGCTGTCTACAGAAAAATCTACTGCAATTACAGACATGACATTTGGCACTCACATAGGTTGGGATGTCTCTGTGTGCACCTCGAAGGAGAATTTAAAAAATTTTAGTTAGGAAACAAGTTATTAATTAAAATATATTAAGCTATTAAATTCCCGAACATTTTTCTTTCCGTTGCATTTTTAACCAACGAGGTAAGTAAATTAGAGTCCTGATTCAATGGATGAAGGATTAGCTTTCCGTGGTTCAAGATGAATCACGTGACATGAACCAATTAGGTAATTGCTATGTTTGGCCCTTAATCACTATTTTGGCCTTTAAAATTTTAGTTCGGAAAATTATCATTATTATTAGGTAGCACGACAGTCCTATAACTGAAATAAATTGTTTTAAAAATAAATTTTCACATATTTCACATTATAATAAATAATAAAATACTTCTTTTTTCATCCTTTCCTAACAAAGTTTAAAAGTGTTTATAAAGAAAAGTCAAACTTTTAAAAAGCTAAATTTAACAACAAATAATAATTTATCAACTATCTTTAAATATTTTATCGGTTAGATTTCAACTACACGAAATGAAAAAGAAGTAAAATAAAAACTAAAATGATTTAGAACAAAAAAAAAAAAAATATTAAACTACATAAGTAAAGAAAAACATAGGCGGTTATATGATTTTTGCCAAGTACAATCTCCAAACCGTTGCCATAGAAATTTATTGAAAATAAGCTGTTACCAAGGAAACCAACGCATAAATGGTTGATATCACATGATTCATGCCGGACCATGTCAGGGTTACCATTTATCACTCTACTTTATTTATCTCGTTGTTTCCAACCTGTTGCCAATCCAATCACATTCTTACATTTTTTAATCTTGTTTATTTATTATAACGTAAAAAGCAATATTTTTCTACACGTGAATAATAGTAAGAGAAATAAATAATAAATAAATAAATAAATAAAATTAAACCTGTATCATCAAAAATTTTCCTGATAAAACTGACCCGTGCGAAATTTTCGCACTTTATTTATGTATCTCTTCGTTACCTTTAAAATTTAAAATTATTATTATTATTTAATAGACGTCATTTTTTCATATGCATGAGCAAATTTAATATTTAATATTTTCTTTTTATTTATTTATTTTTTTTTTTATTTTTTTACGCATGAAAGCCTATTTTATTTTATGCTGGGGGGGGGGATGTCTATTTTAAAGCTATGTCTATTTTCATATTTAAATTAATTTTAGAAAATCTAATAAAAAATTTCTTACAAATAAGGTACCAAATGAAAGGGCCACTTTTTCTGAATCCGTCGGATTAAGCAGCTTATCGATCATACAATTAGATTTTTTAAAATTAACTAAAGTATGAAAATAATGTGGCAACACGCGTTCACAGACAGAGTCCAAGGAAATCTCTTAGCCTTTTTAAGCGTGACAGAGTCAGTCAGTCAGTGATAAGCAAAACTATATATGCTGATATTAATTTCAATGAATCGAATAGCGTTATGTTTATTTATTTATCTATTTTTTTATTTTATCGTTCACAAAATAATGTGTGTACAGTTTTAGTATAGGACCTCCACAACGATTCATAAAGTATTTATTGCCATTTTGAGGATGAATAAAAATGGCTATCGCAATGGCAAGAGTAATGACATTGGTGAGAAATGCCCAAGTTACAATTTAAATTTCAAATGTCGCCATGGGGTTTTATATTAAAGCTGTTGCTTCATATGAATGCATATTTAGTTTCTTTTAATAGCTTATTAATAAAACCGAAGTGGCATCTGTGTTTCCCTCTGTCAACTGTCACCAGAAAAATCTATCAGATTTACAGACGTGAAATTTGACATACAGATAGTCTGGAATGTTTCCGTGTGCATTTCGAAGCCTAATTACAAATTTTTAACTAGGAAGCAAGTTATTAATTAAAACGTGATTAACTATCTAGGTTTTCTTGAGACTTCCCTTTCGTACTCTGAGGGGAAAAAGCGCAGATTCTATGCTGCTTCTTCATTTTGCGAAGTTTTTCTCCGCGAGACGTTTCCTTTCACCCTTTTAGGAAAAACACCAAAGATTCTACTGTTTGTTCATACAGTGCGCTATATGACACTATAATATTTTCCTTTTTTAAATTCCAATCATGCGTGTATTAATGGACCTTTTTTTTTTTAATTATGACATCAAATTAAAACTTTATAACATATTGCAGTACTGTATTTAAAGTATAATTGCTGTCATTTTATGGTCGACCGGGTAAATCAATAAAATATAGGAAATAACATCATAGGAAATACTCTATAGTCCTTATAGTGTTCATTATAATCGCAACTGAAATTTGAAAGAGATACTTCGGTTTTTTCGATATTGTCCATTTCGAAACAGGCATACGGTAAATATTCAAATTGAAGTTCAAGGGAAAGGCCTTGGTTGTATCAGGCAATAGGATCACGAACCCGAGACATCACGACTGTGGAAGACGCTGCCATAGGCAGCGGGGACTCAAAACAAGTTTTTTAGCGATTTTCAATGGATTTTAAATTTTTAGTCATAAAGTGGAAATAGTGATTCCTTTTATTATTATTATTCATTTAAATATAGTGACCAGGTAAGCGGCTAAACCTGCTAGTACTCAATAACTGTTTAAATGGTTTATTCATTGTGTATCATTTCTTTTCTTATATTTTCTCTATATATATTTTTTTCTTCTTGTAAAGTACCAGATAGTGATCATTATGAAATAAAGCTTTTTATTTGTTTCAGCGCATCTCTTGAATTGTATAATCAAATGACAAACCGAATTTGGTGTCAATTTGTTTGCTTTTTTTTAGCTGCAAGATTTTTTTTATAGCGGTAGTTTAATTATAACTATATGAATAAAATCGATTATATGAATTTCGTTAATGCAAATGTCCAATTTAACTAAACAATAATTGTAGAGAGGGCGTTAAAATACCTGAATAATCTCTGAAAATCAATGAGAGAGCTGGAAAAGAAATTTTACGTAAAAAGCAAACAAATAAATAAGAAAAGATATAGATATTTGATTGAACCAAAAAATAACTTGCCCCACTAGTGGGCGAGCGGTTCTGCACGCAAAGCCTGGTAGACGGGAAGTGCCGGGTTCGATAACAGGTCACGCTCATCGACCTAGCCGTTTGGAGTTTTGCGTGGTTTTCTCCGAAACTCCTCTAAATACGGGCTGTGACAATTTAGAAAGACTCCCATGGAGGGTATTTCACTTATAGGACTAGGATCCTCTTGATGTCAATAGGCCTTAATCCCAAACACCATCACACCAAAAAATAACTAATGTTTTATAGGTTAATGACTATTAATAATGGCGTTTTTCATACCGGAGATATCAAAGAATTATGCTAGCAAAGAAGTAACTCCCCTTGAAGATATTATGTAAACATGTTTTCTATTTACAAAGAGGAAAGTATATCTGTTTGATATTTGGTATGGGATTCTTCATTCAGGTTTATAGCCACATCGCTATGAAAAATTTGCTCAATACTTTTAAAGGTGGTTAAATTAGTAGTACTGAAGAAATGTGGTACTGAAGGAATGGGTACAACAATGTGGAAAGATGGGAATTAAAATAGGTAATAAACACCTGATTCACCTATTATTTGCAGATGATCAAGTCATTATGACTCAAACCAAGGAAGACCTAAAGCGTGTCACTAAAGAGGCATTAAAGGCATACAACCGATGATGGGGCCTGAAAATTAACTATAAAAAGACAGAACACATGACAACAGGGACAGAGGAAGATATCGTCATAGACGGATTTGAAATCCAGAATGTACAGGCTTTTAAATATCTGGGATCAATACTGGAAAAAGATGGTTCATCAGGTATGGAAATTGAAAAGAGATTATCTGACTATAGGAAAATAATAGGAATACTAAACTCAATTCTATGGAGCAGAAATATTATTGAAAAAACAAAAAGAATCATCTTCAACACCTTGATAGAAAGTGTTCTGCTGTATGGAGCAGAAACATGGACAATCAAGTCTGAAAGCGAAAAAAAAAAAAAAAAACTTCTATCTACAGAAATGGATTTCTGGCGACGATCGGTCAGAACTTCAAGACTTGAAAAAAAGACCAATATTGAAATAAAATCAAGGATGGGTGTTAAGACGAATATCACAAGGAAAATAGACAAGAAAAGGTTACAATGGTACGGACATGTACAGCGAATAAATGCGAATGAAATACCACAGCTTGTAGAAACCTGAAGGGAAAAACAGGAGGAGAGGCCAGCGAAAAAGGTGAAAAGACAAGCTTATGAGAGACTTGTCAGAGAATGGAATGGCTGAGGAAGATGCTCAGGACAGAGAAAGATGGAGACAAAAACTAAAGGCTGTTTTTGGTTGAAAGGAAACCTCAGCATTGAGGAAATCCTTAATAAAAAAAAAAGAAAAAAAAAAAAAGAAAAGAAAAGAAAAAGAGAGGAAAAAAATGTAAGGTATGCTGTGCAATTTCGAAATCACTTGAACTAGAACTCTTGTTGATATTTGGTACGACAATTCTCCATTAAAATTTATGTTTCGTATATCATTTAAAAGTTGCCCACTTTCCTTAAAACTCCCCTCTCAATCTTAAATTTTCTCGTCTCCAGTCACAAAATCCGATGTACTCTTTAACTACATTTCTTGCGACCATGGAAGCCTCTGCGCAAGTGCGGATTCAACGAGTCCACTAGTAAAATAGGGAAGACAAGCTTTTCGTTGAGAGAAAATAAGCGATAAGGGAATACCGAATGACTGGATGCTTACTAAATTCAAACCTGTTGGTCAACTTGGAAACCTTCCAAGATTTTCGACTCGTCCTCACTGCTAGGCGTAGGAAACGTGGTTATACTATAACTCTATAGGGAAATTTGTGTATAGAGTCCTTCATTACTTATTTTATTTTATCCTGTTTTCACATCCGGAAAGTTCCTAACAGGTAAATTAGTGCTAGTTCCCCCCCCCCCCCAAAAAAAAAAGTGTTTTAATTTAATTTTATAGTTAATTTTACAGCTAAAAAATAAAATAAAATAAAATAAAGAGGGAGAGACAGAGAGATAAAATGTACTTGGTTAATATTTTACATTTTTAAATTCAAAATTAAAGTATTAAAATTTAAATAAAAAGATGTGCGGTCGGGGGGCCCCGTCAGGAACGAAGCTCCCCCCAGCCCTTACGCCTTTTCGCCAATTCCGAATTTGATTTGATATAGAAATCTAGATTGTTTATTTTCTCTCTCACTCACACACAATTTTAATGTTTATTGTTTATTTTTTACCTTTTATTTTTCTAAATGCAAATAACGTAAAGTAAGGAATCAAATTAAAAAGTTGCATTTCTTATTTTAGCGAAAATATTTGTTTATTAAAAATTAAATATAAAAAAATGAATTATAAATTATATTAATCTATATCATTATATAAAGCGCAAAAAATTGTTTGTTTGTGGAGGGTAATCTCTGAAACTACTGAACCGATTAAAAAAATTCTTTCACTGACCGAAAGAATGCATATTGTATTAGGCTACAGTATGCCATATTGTTATAGGCTATATTTAATTTTGATAAAATAAATTTTAGTTTAAAATCTGAGCATTTTAATTAAAATCCCCATAGAAGCCGTAATAGAAATGGAAATAATGAAATATTAAAAAAATTAGCTGCTGCCAACATAAAAGAAACATTTACATATTCATTTCGTTTTTAAAATACCTTGACGTGAAAAGAAAATAAATATATTTGCACGTGCATTAAATTGAAATTCATATAAAGCTTTTTTAATTGTTAAACTTACACGTTAAATCTGACGTCATTATAGAATTAAAAGTGTTTATTTTTCTAATAATTTATTTTGATATGATATGATATAATATAATGATCTAAGCATCAATGTTTAAACCAACGAGATATATAAAGTAGAGTGATAAATAGTAACCCTTGAGAAGGTCCAAGATGACTCATGTGATATGCTCTCCTTGCACCTGCGTATTTGGTGGTTCCCTTGGTAACAGCTCATTTTCAGTAAATTTCTATGGCAACGGTTTGGAGATTGTTCTTCGCAGCCAATGTTTTTGTTTACTTACGTAGTTTAATATTCTTTTGTTCTAAATCATTTTGATTTTGATTTTACGTCTTTTTTATTTTGTGTAGTCGAGTTTTAACCGATAAAATGTTTAAAAATAGTTGAAAAATTATTATTTGTTGTTAAATTTAGCTCTTTAAAAGTTTAAATTTTCTTTTATAAACACATTTAAACTTTGTTGGAAAACGATGAAAAAAAGGTATTTTATTATTTATTAAAATGTGAAATGTGTGTAAAATTATTTTAAAAACAATTTATTTCGGTCATAGGACTGTCATATTACCTAATAATAATGATAATTTGTCGAACTGATATTTTAAAGGCCAAAATAGCGATAAAGGACCAAACACAGTAACGTATTGGAGCATGTCACGTGATTCATCTTGAACCACGGAAAGCTAATCCTTCATCCATTGAATCCGCACTCTAATTTATTTATCTCGTTGGTTTAAACCACGGAGTCTTTATTACTCCGTGGTTTAAACTGATGTGTGTAAACGAAATTGGAATTTAAAAATAAATAAATAAATAAAATAAAATAAAATAAGAAATTCTATTTTATAATATTATTTATTTTAATTTATAATTGTTGCCAGAAAGATTTACGAATTAATTTATTTTTAGACATATAATAAAATATATTTTCACGCGAACAATAATCCGCGATTGTAATGAAATGCTCGCCCTCTGGTAGGCTACGGTGAAATTACAATAAACATGGTTTAATTCGAATTCCATATAGCCGCCATTGCTAGCCGATGTTTAGTTTCACATATATTTATTGAATAAAAATGAATAAATACGGTAAAAAAGATAACACATACTTTTGTGTGCCACAGTGTAAATCCAAAGCATAAAGAAATCCAGAATTGAGCTTCCATTTATTTCCAAATGACGAATTTAAAATTTCAGTTGCTTCGGCTAATGGAAGTAAAGAATTAATCAGATGATTTGAAATTAATATTTGTTCAACTTCAGTTAAAAATCTACTTCCGATCGAACTTTGAATAAACTGAAGTATTTTTTCCAAAAGCAATCAATTTTCCATAATGTAATGGCGGAGAAATTATAGTACGAATATTAAGTAGAATAACAAGAACACTATTGGAACACACGTGGCTAATGTTTACTAACAACTGCAGTGTTCACAAAGCGCCGTCTATCGATCATTACAAACGCGGATATAAAAAGTGAACTGGATTTTTTGTAAAAAAATAATAAAGATCGAGGAAAATTATTTCCCCATTTTAATCCCCATATTTGGATATAGATATGTATTAGTTATCATGTGCATCCGTTAGATTAAATTGTTTTTGTTGTAAAATTGATAAAATTGGAATTTTAAATTTCAAAACTCTAGAAAAAAAAATGGCCATATTCGATTGAAAACATAAACATTTCATTTCAAAGGATGATATTTACACAATAAACATCCAACTAATAAACTAATTAAAAGGGAAAGGATAAATATTCTATCATAATTTGAAGTCAAATTTGTTTTCAAATGTCTAAATAAAGTATCTGATATAATATACTAATATGTTGCAGCGGAATAGATTTGATATCCGTCATCCTTGGCAGAAAAAAAAAATATCGCCAAATTATCTGGCGAATATAATTTAATTCCTTTCAAAAATCATGGTTATTTTAAAAACTTACATTAAGAGTGTAACGAATAATATGAAACAATATTTCGTACAATACATATTACGAAAATATACATCTGGCATGTATATATTCGTATTACTTTTTGATCGCCAAATACAAAAAACGCCAAGGGTGACAGTTTTGAAATTTAAAATTAAAATTTTGTCAATTTGACAGCAAAATAACTCAATCTAACGCATGCATACAATAACTAATACATATCTATACCCAAATATGAGGATTAAAATCGGGAAATAATTCTTCTAGAATTTTAATAAAAAAAAAAAAAAAAAAATCCAATGAGCGATTAACATGGAAAATCTTTTTCTTGCATCCATGGGCGGTCAGTGATGTCACACTTCGCTTGCGTATTGAGATGTTTAAATTTATTTGGCGACTATTTTTAGCAACTAACAGTTATGGAAAGTAGCTCAATATACATAGCGCATACAGCCATTACTGAAATGTAAATAGCATTTAATTATTTGAGTTACATTATGTTGATTGGAAACCTATTTAATATACCTATGCTCTATAGCTATACTAATATAAAAAGAAGAAAGGTTTATATGCATATGTAGAGAACGATCGCTAGAACTAAAAAGCCGATTGCTTTTTTTTTTTTTTCTTTCAATAATCAAAAGTTACACTGTCTCTCTCTAAGTGCTAGAAGCTATAATAAATTTTGGTAAAATAAATTTTTAATTAAAAGTTTCAATATTTTAATTGAAAACAAAGCATAGATTTGATATCTATCGTCATTGGCGATTTTTGTATTTGGCGATCGAAAACGTAATACGAAAATCTGTATATTATCGTAGTAAATACGAGATGTATGTGTTTACTTCAATTACCCTACTACCGTAGGTAGTGGAAGTATTGTATAGGTTTTGGCAATTGGTCAGTGTGTGTGTATATGTGCACGTGTGTGTGTAATCTTCTGGCTGTCATATCTCCAAAACTAATAAAAATAGAACTACTAAACTTCACAAGTGATTCAGGTCTGGTGTGCAGATAAATTTTCCAAATTTTCGTGAAAATTGAAAAACCGGAATTGGGCCATCGAAAACCAGAAATGGGACCGTAAGCCCATATTCAAAAACACCTCTAATGATTTTCTTCAAAGTTGCTGTATAAATAATATATTAGATGCCCTTTCGATTGAAAAGTTGCTTAGTTCAGGAAAATTGATAGGCGTCCTCTATAAACAGCTCAATTTCAGACATCGCAAGTGCGTTCCTTTAAAAACGCCTGTACGGATTTTTTTCAAACTCGCCATGTTAACTTCCTATTAAATATCCTTTTGTATGTAATTATTGTTTTTAGGTCAATAATTGAGTATGCTAAGTTTTGGTAAAAGTTGGTATCTCAAAAACGGCTCTAACGTATTCTTGAAAATTTTTTCTTTAATCCAATTTAGATAACCTTTCTCAAGTATTACGTGCTTATTACAGGAATATTAACGGTCATCCTGATTAGGTAGTTCAGTTTTAGATCTCGGAAATTCGTGTTCAAAAAAATAACTATCTATTTTTTTCCCCTTATTTTTTAACTCGCTATGCAAACTCTGTTGTATGTGTCTTTATACGTGTATCAAGTTTCTCTTACTCGAAAATCTCAAAAAATGCAAGTAATATCTCCAAAAAATTGTATATATTACGTGTAATAGTGGGTAATGGAAGTCGTGTGGTTGTTTCACACCAGATTCTGTAATAGAATATATTGTACGAATATTGTTTCATATTATTGATTTCTCCTTTAATATACATTATTAAAATAATAATCAATTATGGAAAAAATTAAATATATTTGCGAAATGAACAAATAAATAATAATTAAAGCTATTATGACGTCAGTTTTATCAAAAACATTTTCATGTCATAGGTTTATTTTTCAATATTTTTTATTCATGAGTAAAGAAATGTTTCTTTTTATGAAATAAATAAATAAATAAATAAATAGCATTAAGTAAAAATTGCCAACATTTAACAACTAATTAAAAAAAATAATTGTAAAATTATATTTTGACTTTCCAGTTAATAATATTGCCTGACTATAACATATAAACTGATATATTTCTTGATTTTTTACATATCAATCCATCTTTAACTAAAATTTGTTCATCAGTGCGAAGCCGGACGGGTCAGCTAGTATATATATATATATATTATGTTATTATATTCTATCATGGTAATTATTGGCTTATGGTAACTATAATAAGATACATACGTTTGCGATTCAATTTCGTCCAAGTATCTCGAAAAAACAGCATCAGTTGTAGTACAGTTTTTTGTTGTGAACTGCGCTGGACCATTATTAATACTTAAATCAAATGTATCTGATAAAAAAGATGTGAGTTCTTAAAATTTTTCTTTATTATTGAAATGAATGTTGAAATCTCCAGCCAATATAAGTGGAAGTTTATAAAAATTTTGTTTAAGCAATTTAGAACCTCCCTCAGTATATTCTAATAGCGATCGATGAATAAATATTGTCATATCTTCAATCTTTTGATTTTGGGATACATACACTAAGGGACCAAAAAAAAAAAAAAAAGCTGCACTTGGATAGTTTCCAATTCTTTTTCTGCAATCGCGAATTTATTGCTTTAAAAGTAAATTTTTGAACAGATTTTATTACGTTGCGCTCCATGTACAATTTAGGATTGAGCCAAGTATTAAAAACAAGATACAGTTGTTCGAAAAAGTGTAATTTTAGAAAGAATTTCAAAAATGTCAAGTATAAGGCAATCAACGATACTGCAAAAAATATTAATTTTAGGGAGAAAATCAAAAAATATTTTAATACGCGGGATGGGGGTTAGACTGGAACTTTGTCTATAGGCGGCCATGTTGCTCATTCAATCAAGATGACCGCAAGATCACCACAAATAATATCATTATATCTTTACGAGACCTGAAAGTAGTCCTAATCTCAATCCACTTGAAAATGTTTAGTCTATAAAAGAAGGTGGGGATATGAAATTTGTAGCCTACAACTTTTCAAGAACTAGAAAAAATTATTTATGATATTTGGCACAGTGAAATTTCTGAGTTTCATGTTAAAAAACTGTAAAATACTATGGCATTCCGCATTAAAGCAGTAATTTCATATAAAAATGGAATATCCAATGCAGAATACATAAAGTAATTTTTCAGATCTAACAAATAAATAGTTTTATTTCATACATTAAAATATAACTTATTTATTTCATATGATAAATCATAATAGAATACAAAGTATATGTTTATTATATTACGTTTAAAAAGAAATTTTATGTAGATTATTAGTAAATGCTTCATAGAGTGTATAAAGGAAATTATTAAATCAAACATATACGTAGGTATCATGCTATGACTTTAGTATTATATAAACATAGCAGTTTTATTTGTTTCAATCATTAGTTTTTAAGTTATTACAAACGCAAAAAAATATTTTCTGCAGTGCGGCCTTTTTTTTTTTTTTTTTTTTTTTTTTTTTTTTGGTGGGAGGGGGGGGTGTCTCTTAGTGTAAATAACTACAATAACTACTTCAACATAGTTTCCTAATTTGCGTTCCCTTCCGTGGAGGATCAAAATTGTGATGGTATGTCTCCGAACCACCTCTAGGAGTGAGTCCCAGACCGTCGCCAGTTGCCCATCTGCGCAGCACTAGTGCGATGTAAAACCCAACCAACCAACCATCCTAATTTGCGTTCCTTCTTAGCAACCGTAATTATGGAGAAAAAGTACAAATTGCTGGGGTTCTTCTTTCGGGCGAGACAAATTCGTAGGGAGAGAACGTAAAGAACGTAACGCTCTTTCCTTACGTGACTTCGTTCCAAAAATCAGTTTTTAGAAAACAAGTGATCCAAGATCCAACGGTTATGAATTTTTCGAATGATGAAAATGGAATTGAGAAAAGTAAAGTACATTAGGAAACGAGTAATTCAATAAAGAAATTTCCGTATCGGTTTACACGGGATTTGGTGACCGGAGACGGAGGAATTGTAAGAGGAGCAGAAAAGCCTTAAAAAGGCAAAATGGGGTTGAGAAATGAGGGCCTGTTGTACAATTTGGAAACTGCTTGAGCAAGAAATTTGATAATTAGTACGAACATTCTTTTTTCAAGTTCATGGATAGCGTACGCTGAACTTGACAGGTATGGTGAGAGACAATATTATAACACTATATATAGCAAACAGACAGACACACACAAATATGTTAAATATTATATATACTATATCAAGGAACGCGGTAGCGTTCCGCCCCGCCAAGCTAAAACAAACAACCGCCAAACTAAAACAAACATTAAGAGAAATACAAATGAAATTTACAAAGTAGGAAAGTCAATGTTGAACGCTACAAGTGTATATTATGTCGACATAGCATCTCGGACTTTTCGACTACCTGTATCTCAGCTCCCTGATCCCCAAGACCTATGATTTTTTGCACAGACCTTAAGCGTACCCTTAAGACAAAACATACAAATTTGCATGTCGCTCCGAATTAAGGGGCCTTAGTTATATAACTTTGAAAACCCGAAATTTCCCTGTTACTTTCTTCTTCTTCTTCTTCTGCTTCTTGTAATTGTTAAGACAAAAACTTTTGACGGCGATTGAGCCTAGAGTTCTGCAGCTAATGAGCTGAAAATTTGCATGGACATTCCTTCTGACCTGTACCAGTGCCTTTTGCAATCAAAATTTTTTTTGGTTGGGTTACTGCTGCCTGCGACAGCGTTACCAGTACACATTTTGCAATCGCTTTTTAACTAACTTCCCGACTAGCTAGAGATTTGAAACTTTCAGGATAGCTCATAACACGGTGACAATACATTTTTTAACACTTTTAGTCAACTGTCTCAGGTACCTACTGCCTTCGGCAGCGTTTATATGATTCGACAGAAAATTTATTTAACTAATTTCCCGACTAGCTAGACATTTAAAATTTTCAGACTAGTTCAGAACGCGGAGAAAATGCATTTTTTTTATTACTTTTAGCCAACTGCTTCGGGTTCCTGCTGCCATCGGCAGCGTTGCAAGCTCAAAGCTTGCAATCGATTTTTAACCAACTTCCCGACTAGCTAGGCATTTGAAACTTTCAGGATAGATCAGAACACGGTGACAATACATTTTTTAACACTTTTAGTCAACTGTTTCAGGTCCCTACTGCCTTCGGCAGCGTTTATATGATTCGACAGAAAATATATTTAACTAACTTCCCGACTAGCTAGACATTTGAAACTTTCAGAATAGTTCAGAACACGGTGAAAATGCATTTTTATAATACTTTTAGCCAACTGTTTCGGGTTACTGCTGCCTTCGGCAGCTTTACCAGTACGCATTTTACAATCGCTTTTTAACTAACTTCCAGACTAGCTAGACATTTGAAACATTCAGGATAGCTCAGAACACGGTGACAATACATTTTTTAAGACTTTCAGTCAACTGTTTCAGGTCCCTACTGCCTTCGGCAGCGTTTATATGATTCGACAGAAAATATATTTAACTAACTTCCCGACTAGCTAGACATTTGAAACTTTCAGAATAGTTCAGAACACGGTGAAAATGCATTTTTTAAATACTTTTAGCAAACTGTTTCGGGTACCTGATTCCATCGGCAGCGTTACCAATACAAAGCTCGCAATCGATTTTTAACTAATTTCCCGACTAGCTAGACATTTGAAACTTTCAGGATAGCTCAGAACACGGTAACAATACATTTTTACCAATTTGAAAATCATTTGAGGGCAAATGTTCTCGAATTTATAAATTTGTCCTCAAATGTCCGCAAATCAAAGCATAATTTAACTCTGTCCTCAAATGTCCTTTCAATTTGAGGACGATGCGATGATTTGTCCTCAAATTGGGTTTAAAAAATTTGGTCACCTTAGTGAAACCCAGTATCAACTTGAGTTTCACCAGAAAACGCAGTTTAAATAACACCTGACAACATATAAATCACAGCACAAACGATACCATAGTCGTAACATACAGAAATAAACTACAATTCAATGGTACTTAGTCAAGCAAAACTTTCTATTTCGTAAAGTCTTAGCGAGAAACTCACCTCAGTGGTCGGAACGGGACTCCTTTTATAGCCCGCCATAAATCTTGAATTTTACAGTAACTTCCGTAAAGTCCGGTTTCCATTGCTGTTGGAACTTCGAGGTTAAAAAAAAACCATTAATCACGCTTCCGACACAAAGAGCCAAATGTCTTGTCATCAGTTATAGCCCTTTTTTATCAGATTGCGCAGTTACTTCAAAGGAAAGCATGCAAAATTGACAAAGATATTTGCCTCTGGCCCCTCAATTATCTCAGCTCGGGGTTAGAGCCAGGGACTTCCAACCGGTCGAATAAAAACGTCAAAGCATTCCAACAGCTTGACCACATCAAAGTATTCTGAATACTGCCGCTCGTAACGACTTCCAACCAACCTCAGTGGAAACTACACTTAATAATCGAGTTACAGCTTGGACAATGGGTCTATCGATAAAGGTTTTTTTTTTTTTTTTTCACCAAGATCGTCAAAATAGTTGTCAAGGTGCGATAAAGTCACCAAATTCATCGCCAAGTCTATTACGTGCCCTGATAAAGTGTGTTTTTAACAGAGAAGGATCTTTTTTAACACGGAAACAAGCTAGAAATACGAAAAATTGACATTTTATAATGTGACTAAACCTCTTAGAAAGAAATCACATAAAAAGAACTAATACTATGTAGAAATCTGTAACACTATATTTACATCTATGCATAACACGCACGATTTTTATCGATCTATTACACAAATATATTCATTATGCATACGTATTAAATTATAAAAGCACATACATAACCTGCAAAAAGAAGTGATATCTCATAAAAAACAATACTATTGTAAAAGTCACCCCGCCCAGCAAAAACTCTTACCTTTCTTAAGCAGCCAAAAAAAGGATTGATATCAAATTTCGCCGCCGCTATTGAATCCCAGGTACTCAATGCCCAGCTTAATGAAGATCTGCCAATAACACTGCATGTATCTTTCTAATAAATCCTAATCTCTTTCAACATTCTTTGTTATCTGTGCTAGTTCTTTCGCTGCATTATAAAGTTATAATTTAAAGTATTTTTACGGCGGGGTGTGTCCCCTATGTAGAAGTTTTAATTAATAAAAAATTTAGTTAGTAAAGATTAAAATATTATTACGCACCCCGCTGTAAAAATACTTTAAATTATAACTTTATAATGCAGCGAAAGAACTAACACAGATAACAAAGAATCTTGAAAGAGATTAGGATTTATTAGAAAGATACATGCAGTGTTATTGGCAGATCTTCATTAAGCTGGGCATTGAGTACCTGGGATTCAATAGCGGCGGCGAAATTTGATATCAATCCTTTTTTTGGCTGCTTAAGAAAGGTAAGAGTTTTTGCTGGGCGGGGTGACTTTTACAATAGTATTGTTTTTTATGAGATATATATGTATTATTTATTTTTAAATACAATACTAAAAACATTTTAGATAAAATAACGTTTTTATGTAAAATAGTAAGTTTATAATACACTGAGAATTGCTTATACACGTTACATACAAAACTCATTAGAAAATTTCTTCTTCTTCTTCTAATTAATATTTTATGAGATTTAATTTAAGTAGAATTAAAATTTCCATTAATTTTAAATTTTTTACGCATTAGGATACATGATATTTTATTACTTTCTTTTATATTCAATAGAAGAAAGTGTTGGTTTCGTAGTTGCACCTTGAAATGATTTAGTGTCTATCAACTTTTGGTGAAAATCACCCAACAGGTGGCGTTGCTATCCCGTGTTTTCTAAATTTTTAACAAGGCAGTATACGACAAAATTTCGTATAAATGTTCACAATGCAAACTGAAATTAAAAATAATTATTTATCAATACCTTTAAAACAAACGATTGAACGATAAGTCTGTGATCGTTTAAAACAAAGCTATCGATTTCTTTCTTTCTTTTTCTTTCTTTTTTTTTTACTTATAACAAGGGGGAAAATGCACTTTTTCAGATCTTGTTTAAACTGTACAAAATGGAATTTCTTAGAACTTTCAATGTTATAAGTCTGTGGGATGAAAATCGCTGCATTCATCATGAAGGATTATTTTAATAAATAATAAATTTAATAAATTATTTGTAATGAGTGAACTTGTATAGGTAAACATAGAAGAAAATTTTGTGATGACTACAACAATTGTTTTCGAATGTATGAGGAATTATTAAAAATAATTCATTATGTAAAAAGAAAAATAAATAAATAAATAGGTAATGCTAAATTAATAAGGTAGTTTGAAATTATAGATTAGCAGCTTATGATATCCATTTTACATGAAATTAAGAACGAGTTTCTATATTTATCAACAACTTATACTATTCATACCAAGAATGAAAACCTATAGGTACACCACAGCTCATTATATAGATAATTTCTTTTTTTTTCCTTACCCTCCTTTTCTGGAGTATTGTTTTATATCCTAGGTATAATGGGAAACACAAACCCCTGAGCGTATTTGCTTTCTTTTTCCTTCTATATTAATTTTCTAGGAAGATGTAACTTAAGGACGAAACCACATGTGGATTAAATAAAATAATAGGCCACGTTAAATAAAGCCTTATAATGGTTCTCTGTTTTTTTCCATGGAGGAAGGGGAGACCGTAGCGTTTTCAGTTTCGTGTCCTGTGAAAGAAGATATTCTGGGTTTGGAATGAATTGACAGAGCTTTTTTCGGAACTGGGTATGTTTTAATAGTAGTTATTTAAGGTGAGTGTTTTTTTTTTTTCCCTAAAAAAGTATGTGTTTAAATGTCATGCGTTTTTTTCTGTTCGAAACACGTGTTTGAATGGATGTTATATCATAATTATGAAATGAATATTAAACAGATAGTACTTTTTAATAGTTAAACTTTAAATCTACCAGACTTTTTCCTTTCTCTTACCCATAGGGTTGAGAAAGTATTGTTTTAGGATCAAATTTTCGAACGTGAGTTTTTGTTATATTTACATGTTCTGAGGTACCCTGAATACGGAAATCATGTTTTTAGCGAATGGACTGTGTGTCTGTCTGTCTGTGTGCCTGTTATCAGCATAGCTCATGAACAAATATTAGCAGAAATTCTAAACTCGGTATTCTAAATGTGTATCATATAGGGATGCTACAGAAAGCTTTTCGTTGAGAGGAAGCAAATGGTTCGTGTACAGGGACACTCAAAAGTATTCAAATACATTACGTCTATGGTAGGAAATTGCAGGTAAGTAGAGTTAACATCTATAGACTGGACTAAACCAAATGAAACTAATATATATTTTTTGTAATAGAGATAGTTAATTGGGGGGAAAAATTGTGTATGTAGGAGTCTCGCCTCCCCTCTCGAGGGGAGTAAATTTTCATGATGGCTATCTTTCAAAAGATCTCACCAATACCTTTGAAAGGAATGGTTGAACCATCGATCTACGATAATTTAAAATAAAGTTATTCTTTTTTTTTTTTTTTTTTTTTATGTAATATTGAGAATAAATTCTTTTTTTTTTTTTTTTTTTTTTTTAAATATTTAGTGTTATACTACTTCTCCAATATGGAAATCATCTGTATTATCATAAAAGATAATTTTTTTTTAAATAATAATTCTAATAAATAATTTTTGATGAATTATTTTTTAATAACCGAATTAAATTCTATATAAATGTAGGTGCATTAATGCAACGCGGGTTGGGGGGAATAATTATCATACTAGTTCCCCTCACATAGAACTAATTATCATATAAAACTCTTCCGAAGCCTAATTTGAATTGTTTAACACAGGTTTACATAACAGTACTCGTTATCTTACCTCTTAATCTCCAACCTGTATTTAAAGTATTAAATTTCAGGGTAAGAGAAAGTTGTGTGAGTGACACACCAGATTATTTAATTTATTTTAAATAAAATATTCTAAAAAGTTAAAATAAGTGCAAATTAACAAAAATAAATAAAAAACACATTATTGATTAAAAATAAATAAATAAATAAATGTATAATTGCAGAAGAAATGTAAACTTTTTTTACTAATATCGTCAGAAGTAACAGTTAAAAACAAAACGTTCAATATATCAATTTTAAATGATTGATAGTTAAAATATTTTATGTCTATTCATTTTATAGTTTTTCTCAGATATATTCTCATATTAAATTTTATTTTATTTTTTAAATATAAACCTCCAACTTTCCTGACACAGAAAAAAGAATTCGGGATCAATCTATCAATCGAGATGCAGATTTCTGAGATGATTCTGCGTTAAGTTTAAGAGTTTTGGAGTATTTTATAAATTGTATGTTTATATTTTTGCGACTTTTAATTTTATGGTTGTAGTATATCCGCGGAATGGGTCGCTGCTACAGTCGTCATCAAAAGTATCCGAGCACTATCAAAATTTCCTATGTACAAAACTTAACCTAGTACTGTTTTGTTAAATAAATCTTTGTCGAATCACGTTCTTTGACTGACTAAGAACAGGATTCGACAAGGATTTATTTAACAAAACTGTATTAAGTGTACTTTTTTTACATAGGAATTTTTACTAGTGTTCGGATACTTTTGCTGTCGACTGTATGTTGCAATTTTCTCAATTTATGAGTTTGCTGTATTTCAGCTTCTTTTGATTATAAATACCCTAAAAATTCGTATGTGAGATGATTTTTAGGAAAAAATATGTTGACTTAATCATCTGCTAGGTGGCGATGTTATTCAGACCTTTTTAAGCTTTACTGAGTTTGTGGCAAACTAATATAAAAGAATGGTACAGAAGAAAGTTTTGTGGTGGTCATAGAATACCAGTTATTTAATGTTATTTGAAGATTCTTTTATCTAATTATACAAACTAGTTCTTGCATACCTGTTGAGTTACTGCAAAAGTTCGGGCCCGATTTCACAGATGACTTTATCTATTATATTTTAGAAACTATCTCTAAAAAAGAGAGTTAAGTTAAAACACATGCCATTTGAGATTAAAAACACTAGTTCGATTAAAAACACTTTAAAAACATGTTTGTCTAAAATTAAACTTTATTTAAAACATAAAAAAAAAATTATCCAAAGCTTTTAGCTTTGAAATATCAAAGCATCACCAGGGATTTTTATTACACGTTTTTATATACTTTGCAGTTTTTATTTATTTTGCATTTCATGGTTAACAGTTAAGTCTTTTAATAACTTGAACAGAAGCAAAGGCAATTTGAAGTCTGGTGAAGGCAACACCACCTGTAATAATGCCTCCGAGCTGAGCTCTACGTCACGGAAGATCGGCCGATTTCATCCAATCCCCACGATCCAACATGTATCATAGGAAGGGTTGAGTGGATAAAATCGGCCGATCTTCCATGACGTAGAGCTCAGCTCGAAGGCATTATTACAGGAGGTGTTGGTGAAGGTTGGATCAAGGAGCAAAGAAAAGTATGGAGTGGAACTCTTGTGGTTACCAAGGAGCTGCAAGTAGCTGTAATAATTGTAGAAACAAAGGTGCTGCAGTAGAAGCTGTCACTTGTCACTATTGTGGTTACCAAGGTGCTGCAAGTAGAAGCTGGAATTATTGTAGGATCAGGCGGTGCTGCAAATAGAAGCTGAAACTATTGTAGAATCATCAAAGTTACCAAAGTGCTGCAAGTAGAAATTGGAACTATTGTAGGATCAGGAGGTGCTGTAAGTAGAGGCTGGAACTATTCTAAGATCAGGAGGGGCTGCAAGTAGAAGCTTGAACTATTGTAGAATCATCAAAGTTAGCAAGGTGCTGCAAATAGAAGTTGGAACTATTGTAGGATCAGGAGGTGCTGCAAGTAGAGGCTGGAACTATTGTAGAATCATCAGGGAACTGCTGGTTAATTTTTTGTCAAAAGAACTGCCGGTCTGTTTTAAATAAAGTTTAATTTAGACAATTTAATCTAACCATTATATTTTAGGTAACTATAATCTCTGGATTACCAGTAAAAAGATTACTGGGAGACTAAATATTCTATTCTATTTCATCATTTAAAGAACTTTATATCCTTAGAAACTAGATATATAGGTTCCACAAGTTTTGACATAACAGAAGAAACCGAACTATGTTTCAGTGTTTCTCTCCTTGTCAACAAAACGTATCTTTCTTGAATCAGATCGGAAATGGAGATGAAATATGGCTTTGACTACTTTGACATAACAATAGGAAAGAAGAGCAGAACTTATAGCAAAGACTGATTTCCATTTAGAGACCTGCACGAGTCGATCAAACTTGATCCACAGCAACCCGATTTAGAGTAATCTGAGACCCGAACCCTAAGCCTCTGACTCGCAACCCGGCCCGAGACCCGCTGTAAAGTGATGTTAAATTTATGTTATGTAAGAAAGTGAATTAAAATTCTATTATGCAAAATGCAGTTATAATATTAAATAGATCTTTCAGAGAATTACAGTCGGTAACAAAAGTCTCCGAACACTAGCAAAAATTCCTATGTAAAAAATGTACACTTAATACTGTTTTTTTTTTTTTTTTTAAATAAATCCTTATCGAATCATGTTCTTACACTGACTAAGAACAGATTCGACAAGGATTTATTTAACAAAACCATATGAAGTGTACCTTTTTTACATAGGAATTTTTGCTAGTGTTCGGAGACTTTTGTTACCGACTGTACATATTGAATAAAAAGTTACTACGATATAATTACAGTAAAATTAGTATATAATTATATTAAAAATGACTAATTTAAACAAAATTCAGGTTTTATTATAACTTAATTTCAAATGTTTTTTTACTTATACTGTCAAAAAATGTGCTATTTTAAATATTTTAACATTTTATAGAAAAAGTAAGATAAGAAAGTAAATCTACATTGGAAGACAAATAATTTTCGCATACGCTCAGTATTAATATTTTCGCAATTGTAAATAAACTCATATATCATGAGTCATTTTACTTTAAATTACTATAGAGAAAGAGAGTGTTATTCCATCTGTGTCATTAAAAGTTAAATTTATTTAAAATAATTTATTTAAAATATATATAAATATAAAAGTACTTCGAAGAAATTATTTTGCGGATAGACTAGCGGGTGAAAAATTAATGAAAGCTCCACCCGCACCCGATCCGACGCAGGACTCTAGTTCCGTTCACTGAAAGTATATCAAGTGAGATTTCAGAGAGATCGTATTTCTGTATGCATTCTTGTTCACTGAGAAAAAATTCTATAACTGACATTTAGAATCTAAATTGTGACTTTCGAAAAAATAGTTCCATATCATCCTTATAAATTCTAGTCTCCTTTGAATGCGAGTTCTAGAAAGCCCTATTAGAATTCTAGAGCATTTTTCTATATTCTCGAAGGCAGAGTTATTTAAAAATCTCTGCAAATAAATGCGAATACAAGAGGCGGGTTTCAGCAACTTTAATCTTGGTTTTATTACATAATTCTTGAAAATCAAGCGAGAATTTCTCGCAATACAAAAGATGCAGAATATTGTTTCACCCTCTAGAAATGTGTAGACTAGAAATTCTCGATCATTTCGTCTATTCAGTTTATTGGCATGCCTTATGAGCATAGCTCGGAAATCTATATTTCTAGTTAAAGCATTTAGAAAATGACCACTTATTCATCCTAGATGAAGGCGGTATATTTTGTTCCCTCAGTGTTCTTTGAATGGTGAATTAATATATATATCGATATTTAATCTTCTGGTAATCGTTTTAATGATAATCCGTTGAATATAATTAATTAAATCACGGATAAAATCATTTACGCAATCGTGCAATAACTTTTGTAATTACTCAATGTTAGAAGTCAGAATCAGTATTGCAATATAAATAGTTAAGTTCTTATTAATTCCCACTGACAGGAAAATTTTACTAAAAAGCTCAACTTAGAGCTTTAGTACATTAGTATTCCCATTTCACCTAACTGTATTAAGAATAAATTTGTTTCTAATCTAATTGGATAGAGCCAACATTATTTTTATCTCTACGAAAATATTTTATTAAATTTTTCTATAACATCATAAAAAATGAAAAAACGAAAAAGCCATTCCCATTCCCATATAGTATTTTAATATTTAAAGCCAAACACTTTTATCAATTTGTAATTAAAAGTTTTTTTTTTTTTTTGTTTTTTTTTTTAAGTACAAGTGTATTTGGAATCTAGACTGCGCATCACATGCACATTTTTGTCGTTCTTCAAAGATTTGAAAGTAAAATTAAGCTATAATATTTAGTTTCATTCAGAAACATTGGCACCAACTCATTCAGTTCTAAGATACAAAAGGAAAATCGCTTTTACTGCTAAAGCAAAAACTGTTTTCTTCATTTCCATATAAATGAGAATACGGCATTTCCCAAAGAATAAAAATTCTTTTCTCCATATTTTTCAAAAGAAGTCAAAAGTTATATTTTGTAGAAGGAAATTATATCGATGTTGATAACGCAGAGAAATTATTGATGAAATATATTATGATAATTAAATTTTAACCTAGAAAGAGAGATTTTTTTCAGAAGAATAATAAAATCAGTGGCATTCATATTAGTTGAGAATTTTTCATTTTTTTTTTTTTTTTTTTTTTTTTAATAATTTAAACTAAAGCTTAAATTTATTTAAAATATGCTTTTAAAACGTTAAAAATAAATAAGTAAATAAGTAAATGTAAAATAAGTAAATAATAAATATAAATAAATCAATAATATAAATTGGATTGTTGAAATTACTCTGGAAAATTATTTCATTACAATCTTAATAATAAAAGGTTAAGTTTCTGGAAACTAACGCTCGAAATTGATATTATTGCTGCTGGAATAATATATTAAAAAAGAAAAAGAAAAGAAAAGAAAATTAATCATAAAAAAAAGCATTTTTTAAAAATTATTTCATATAAAGAATAAAATTGACTTTCTTTGGATATTAAGTGTTATACTACTTCTTTAGAACGGAAATCACCTGCTTTCATCATGATTTTTTTTTTTTTTTTTTTTTTTTTTTTTTAATTACAAATAAATAAATAAATAATTAAATATCCATTGGCGACTTTTGAATTTTTATCGCCATTTTCGACAAAAATACATAATTTACGCGATTATTTTTTCTGTTTCTTTCTTTTCTTTTCTTTTTCCTTTCCTTTTCTTTCTTTTTTATTTTTCAGTAAATTATAAAATATTGAAAAATAGAAAAGAAAGAAAAGAAAAATTACGAACTCAAACTCAAATTTAATTATCTTGTTTTGTTTTTTATTTCATTTTGCACTCGCGCTTTTTATTTCCTAAATTAAATTTATTTTAAAAAACTTTTTCGATACTGTCCGTTTTGAAACTGTTTATTATTAATTTTCTTTTCTTTTTCTTAAAAAAAAAAAAAAATAAATAAATAAATAAATAAAAGAAAGAAAGAGAGATTTTGATGAAATTACGGCAAAAGCATAATTTAGTTTAGCACGGAGGACTATTAGTTTTTTTTTTTTTTTTTTTCAAATTATAACATTGTTTTCAAATTATTCAATTGTATTTTGGTAAATTTTCGATTTCGATAAATGTCTAACTATCGTAAAACTGGTATCGTAAAAGTCCGTAGATTGAGACTAATAGTCCTCAGTCCTAATAAAGAAATTAAAATACTGTCCATGTACTCAAAATATTGTTTTTTTTTTTTTTTTTTTTTAATTTAATTTAATGAAAATATGACGTCACAACTGCAAAAATGTACTAAGAAAATAAATAAATAAAATGAAATGTCATCCGTAATTTTTAAATAAATAAAATAAAACGAAAAGATAATTAAAAAAGAAAGAACGTAGATTCAAATAAATAAGTTAATTAAAATAGATCATTTGTGTTACGTAGGACTAAGCAGGTTTGTTGTAATATAAAGAAAATTGTAATCATTAAAAGAAAAATGATGATAATCGATCATAAATAATTTAAATTGGCACGGGAAGAAAAGCAATAAATTTACGGCATTTAAATGTTATTATCCCGTCGACAAATAAAACAGTGACGATTTTAATGAATTTTCGTTGAAGTTTATTTTCATAAAAAATTACATTCAAATTACACTTCATTACTCAAATTCCGGTATTTTAATAAACAAGAATGAAAAATAATTTGGTTCGCATAGATTATTAACACTTTCCAACTGTACGTATTCATTCCATCAATGTACTTTGCCTACATGATCATACAGTGCACAGACAGAATAACTAATTGAATTCATAATAACTTTTAAACATTGTTGGAAAGTACTAAAAATGCTTAACTCAAACGGAAATGCAATTACAACAATTTCCAACTGTATTCCTTAATACATCTGAATATTTTAATGCAACCTTAAGCCGCTATCACATAATACTAAACCTACCATATTCTATAGAAATTCTTTAGCATAAGATAAATAAATGTCAATTTCATTACGATTTGCGCAGAACAAAGTTATTTAAATATGAGTTATAAAAATGCCTCGCCAATACACGGAATGTATTGGCAATATTTTGGGTGTCCTTCTACACAAATTAGTTGTGCTATTTATACCATTTTAAATAGGGGACTAGTGAACTTGAATAACATGTATCATTTTGAAGAAATTCTGAAAATATTTACAGATGCTAGAGGCAGACAGACAGATAGACGGACAGAAAGAAAGGTAGATTAATTTCAATAATTACTTTTACACATTGTTACAAAGTACAGTCGGTAACAAAAGTGTCTGAACACTAGCAAAAATTTCTATTTAAAAGAAGTACACTTCATACGGTTTTGTTAAATAAATCCTTGTCGAATCCTATTCTTAGTCAGTCTAAGAACATGATTCGTTAAGGATTTATTTAACAAAACCGTATGAAGTGTACTTTTTTTACATAGGAATTTTTGTTTGTGTTCGGACACTTTTGTTACCGACTGTACACTGGTGGACAATTGCTAAAGACGGATGACAATAGCTTAGTT
This sequence comes from Salticus scenicus, assembly GCA_963930645.1. Taxonomy (NCBI): domain Eukaryota; kingdom Metazoa; phylum Arthropoda; class Arachnida; order Araneae; family Salticidae; genus Salticus; species Salticus scenicus. Next base: position 270,969,773 of record OZ005653.1, on the reverse strand, counting down.
ATTGTCATCCGTCCTTAGCAATTGTCTACAGTGTATTTAAAAAGCTTACTAAATAGGAAAATGCAATTGCAGGAATTTCCAAGTATAGTCCTTAAAATAACTGAATACTTTTGTGTGGTTCTGCAAACGTTGATACAAAGCACACTTTATTCTACAGAAAATATTTTTTATGCATAGAAATAAAAAAATTTCAATTTAATTACGATTTGTGCAAAAGAAAGGTATTAAAATAGGGTTTATAGAAATACTTCTCATAAAACGCAATGCTTTGGAATTCTTTTGGATATCTCTGTACACAAATTAACGTGGCGTTTACTCAGTTTCAAATAGAGAACATACCATAGTGAGCTTAAATAACAAATATCAGTTTCAAGGAATTCGATGAATATTTACGAGAATTATAACGCGGACAGACAGACAAACCAATGTCATAAACACTTTTCAACATTGTTGGAAAATGTTAACATCTTTGTTGGAAAATGTTAAAAAACACAGTTAAATTTTAAATAATTTTTTATTATTATTATTATTGATTATATATCATGACAGTTGCCACTGTTTTAGATTTAGCCAATATGGCTTGACCGAATATGCAAGCAGCAAATTTGGAAATAGGTTCATTTAGAAATATTGAGTGAAGGCCGACTATTTTTATTATAAAGATTAAGTAATAGGTAACTTAAGAGTGCTTTACAAGTCATTTACAAAGATTGTTCATGGAATTTTAAAAGCCCAATTGTCGCGTTATTTCCAAAATGATACGGACTAACCACGCTCTAACCCTTACTTATCAGTTTTTTGCTTCAAAGTTACATTTAGTAGTCATTTTATTAACCATCATTTACATTTTTACTTTCCGAACACTATAGTAAGGAAAGTATTGTAATCATGTCAACTAGCCGAATTTGAGATTTTGATGTTTCTATACGTTTCGAGGTCCCCTGAGTCCGTTTTAACTGTTTTTACGATGGTGTATGTATGTATGTGTGTATGTATGTGTGTGTGTATGTCTGTGAGTGAACACGCTAGCGTCTAAGCGCTTTGTTCGAATAAGCTGAAAGTTGGTACGCATATTGTAAGTCACCATACTACGAACTCTATTGATTTTGGTGAATCTAGCACTTAAAGTTTTTTTACAGGGACACCAGGAAAAATTCTTTAACATTATGGCCTATGGGGCCAAATTTTTTAAAGTGCGATAGCGTCTAAACGCTTCATTAATCTGAGCAAAAAATTTTTACACATGTTATAGGTTACAGTTGCACGAACTGCATAGATTTTGGTGAATTTAGCACTGACAGTTTTTTTACAGGGGCACAAAGAAAAATTCTTTATCATTATGGCCTATGGGGCCAAATTTTTAAAAGTGTGATAGCGTCTAAACGCCTTATTAATCTGAGCAAAAAATTTGTACACATGTTATAGGTCACAGTTGCACTAACTGTATAGATTTTGGTGAATTTAGCACTTACAGTTTTTTTACAGGGACACAAAGAAAAATTCTTTATCATTATGGCCTATGGGACCAAATTTTTAAAAGTGCGATAGCATCTAAACGCCTTATTCAATTGAGCTGAAAATTTATGTGAATATTATAAATCACTCTTGCACTAACTATAAGCATTTTGGTGAATCTAGTTTTTATAGGTTTTTACAGGGACACAACGAAAAATTCTTTATCATTATGACCTATGGGCTCAAAGTTCAGTAGCATTAAATAAAACATCGTGTAATATATGGAGAAAAATACTCAAACACTCTATTATAATTTTCTCTCTTTTTTTTTTTTGTTTAAGAACTCCTCTTTCTTTACTTTATCTACAAAACTGTTAATTACTCGATGTTCGGAAAGTCGAGTGGAGTCACTCCAGATTTTTACATTTATTGGACGGTAATTTTTTTGTAGTATAGACACTTACATTTTATTTTTATTTTTTTCTTTCTAATCAGGTTTTAAGATTTAACTATATTGTTTTTGAATGTTTGTTTTCTTTTGAGTTTTTAAAATAAATACAAGCCTTATTTAGCCTTCTGAATCTTCTGGTCCCAGGTTAGAATCCTGGTGCAGGCATGGATGTTTGTGATGTCCTATGTCTACAAAATATTGTGCACTTGTTTCTGTGAATTTCTGTAATATGGATCAATGGAGACGAAAGCGATTGTAACTATAGGTCTCAAAGCTGTCAAATAAATGCCAAATGTCAAATTTCAAATGACAAGCTTTATTTACAGGTACGTATACTCTGTTTTCTTTAGCGTATCGTACAACGTGAAATTTCAATAACAATAATAATAATAAATAATAATCATAACGGAAAAGGGGAGTATTAAAAATGGAAGAAAAATTATACAATGCTTTTACGCTTTGTTTTCACCCACCCCAAAATTCTAAATAAAAATTAATTTTAGAAAATTCTATACTAGAATTCTTTTGCTATTATTTATTATAATACCTTAGCTCCCAATTTTGCTATAAAATTTTTGAAAATAAATTTTTATTATTTTTGGTAAAATGCTGACATTTAATGGAATGACTCATGACAACTGGAATAATTCTGCTATTATCACTCAAAATTTAATTCTTTTTTTTTTTTTTTAGTTTGTTCACACTGGTATTCACTTCTATGATCTATGAGCAGTTACATGCGATAATACAATTGTTAGTTCAGTAGTAATTTATAAAAGAAGATTTTTAGAGGGGGGGGGGATTACTGAAAATGTAAGTTTCTGGTTTACTTTTTTTAATGGCCAGAGATTATTTCATTTCCATCTTTCAAGTAATAAATTACAGTGTCTTATAAAGGATTTTACTTTATACATATTTTGATATTTTTTATCTGAGTGTTGCAAGGGACTATGTGCACATGACATGTGACAATGACTTATGGACAATGACTTTGTCCTGGTCAAGTTTCTCTAAAAAAAAAAATAAAAAAAAAAAAAAAAAACGAGTTGTGTTCTATATTGACAGAGTTTAAGCTATATTATACATCTAATAGATATTGATGTAATATTCTTAAAAAAAAAAAAAAAAAAAAAAAGAACAGCTTTTCTAAGAAGCAGAGTCACACTTTCTTTTTTACTAAGCATTTTGGCCTTATCATAGATAGAGACTGTTATCATATATAAATATTATTTTATTTTGGCTAGATTTGATTTTATCACAGTTTTATATACATTTTTATGAAACACATTACACTGACCAATCAAAAATTTATATCGTCCTCACTAGCACTATAACATATTACTAAATAATGTAATTTAAACTAAATATGCAATAAAGACAAATATGTAAATTATTGTTATTTATATATATATATATATATATATATATATATCTGATGTGTTAAAAATATTATTTCATATATTTTTATCGGAAAAAATATAAAATGTGATTGCACTAGCCCTTTTTTTCCCGAATTATGATGTAATGATATGCATAAGCATGAAATTTAAGGCAATTTCTTACATAAGGGTCTGAGGCCTGAGTAAATGTGGCTTTTCTAAAGGGACTTAGCCCATATTAACGTAGATTTCGGATAAAACTAAGAAAAGCTCTCAGTCTGGTTTCGAACTTAGCACCTGATTTCTACCAGCTTGAAGAGCTACCATTGGTTGGGCTATAATATATATAATTTAAACTGCGTGAATAGTATAGAAAGCGTTTTATTATTTATGTGAAGTGCATAGTATTTTTTCCTTGTTTATATCATACATTATTTTAATTTATGCATTATCAACTTTGGAAAGTACACTCTCATGCAAAACGTAGATTACCTTTACTTTTATGAGTTAAAAAAAAAAAAAAATAATATAATTATAAAAATGCAGACTTTTTATTTATCATTAAATCTTTTTTTTTTTTTTTTTTTTTTCCCTATGTGGTCAATAAAATGTTATTTTAATGAAGATAAAATTTGACAAAATATACCAAAATATAATTAAAGGGAAAATATTCTTATTAATAATAATGCTTTTATTTTTTATTTTTTTCGGATAAATATTGTCGTTCTTCTTATTAATATTTAGAACAAACATTAAATATATTACTTTAGTCAGTGACTAACAGAGCTGCACTCTGCGTTGAAATAAAAGCACGCAATTTAGAGCCAAATTAAAGGGTTGGAAATATTAATAAAATGTAAAACAAGTACTTAATGAAATTTCGTGTTGATGTTTTCTCTGTAACCCTGGCAACATTTTGTACAACACAAGTGTTTTAAAACATAGACTACTAAAAAAGTTTCTTTTTATTTATATTTTAATTACTTAAGCAAGAATACAGTGTTTTATTTTTCATAAATTTGTGAAATGTTGTAATTTTTCAGAATGTTTAAATATTTCATACGCAATATAACAAATTGCAGTGATGACTCAAACGATCACGAGATAAAGAGAAAAAAAAAATATTTATATCAAATTTTTAGTACCACATTATTTTTTAAAGTATTTTTTAAATACATTTTTGTACGTAAGAAGCAAGTATAGGATTCGTGAAATTTTTCGACTTTAGTTTTTGATGAATTCGTACGTTTTGAAATGTTCTGCACACTATTTGACCATTTAAAAATAATGTCTGGATGTCTTTCTGTATGTATGTGTTTGTATCTGTGTATAAACGAAATTTTGTGCACGCTGTATCTCACGAAACAATGGACAAAATTTAATAAAACTTAACATTTAGTTGGATCTTGACTTAAATAGGAGATAATTAGCTTTTGAAAAATACCGCATAACATATTCTATAACATATATATACAGTCGAACCTCGTTAACGTGAACACTGTTAACATGAATTACTTTTAACATGAACTGTTTCTACAATCCCAGTCAAAATGAAGATTAGTTTAGTTATATGAAGATTAGCTACGGACAGCATGAATTACTGATAGCATGAACAAATTTTTTATTCCCCTTGAGATTAACGTTAACGAGGTTCGACTGTATATACAAAACTTGATATGTGAGATGAATACTTTGTAAAACTAAGCTGATTCAAGTTGGGTGCATATTGGGAGTGGTTGAGTGATAGCGCTGCTTTTGTACAATTTAACCCGCTTGAAGGAAGGCAACATCTCAGCTTCTATGTTATGTAAATGGACAAAACGTGTTGTGTGAGCGGGATGATACATAGAACTATGTCTAATTCGTTTGGCTGCATATGAGCCTACAGGTAAAGCTGCATTGCGGCAATTTAATCTTAGTTATAGGAAGACTATATCTCAGTTTCTATGTTATATACTTACCCAAACTTGTTATATATATAATGACAATGTGGCTAAATCTTGAAATATAAATAATACCAATCTTCACACTTGATTTTATTGTTATATTGATATAACAAGGTATGTTATATATAGTTAAATGTGTTTACATACATACACGTTACTAACAAAATGAAATTATGTCTACTCGAATGCATCTCAGGCATCGTACCCTACTAGCTTACTGCAAAAGCTTAACTGGCTAAAAAACACCTTACCAGCTCATATTAGAATGGAAGGTTGGATGAATGAGGAAAAATAGAAAGACAAGTGACTGATTGCATGACAGTATATAAGATATATATTATAAAAAAAAATATTTTTATTATATTTTGTTGCATATCAGCCGGCAGGTGACATTTCTATTACTTTCTGAGGTTTTCCAAATGGTTGTACCGCAGCACCTATCAGTGAAAATTGCAACAAATTCCATACAAAAAACGTTAATTGTGAGAAGCTAAGTTAATAAATTTTATAATGCATGTTAAATGGAAAGTGGTGCTGTTATACAGAATTATATAGAAGGCAGTTTAGTGACGACCACAGCATACTAGTTAATTAAAAAAAGCATATAATAATGCAGATGCACCCATTAAACGATATTTTTAAGGTCATATTTATCGGCTGCTAAAAATGCACAGATTCCACCATAAATAGTAGTATTTGCTTGAATATATTTGATAACACTGCTGCTTGGCATGAAAATTGCTTCTGCCACTATTTCAGCATATTCTTATGTAAAATGACCTCCTGAATCCGAATATGACACCCATTTTGCCCTATCACAAATCGTTTTTTAAGAACGGCCCCTTATTTTTATAATTTTTTTGGTAACGTTATGGCTATAAATTTGATTTTTAGGAGGGGGGAAGGAATATTTTAAATATCTTCTGAGGGGCTACAGAGTTGGGAAATTCTAAAATATGGACATTTACGACAAGGGATTTTTTTTTCTTTTCTTTTTTTTTTTTTTTTTTTTTTTTTTTTGGGGGGGGGGGGGGGGAGGGGATTTGCCACTGAAACTATTGCATATCTTTTGTTTTTTTAATCTGTTATAAATGTTATTTTTTAAACTTTGTATTTTTTTGTTTTTAGGTGTTAAATTAATTCTTTTTCATTCTTCAAATCAAATTTATGGTCATAAAATTGTCAAGCAGGAAAAAAATTGAGGGAGGGGGTAGTGTTTCTAGAAAACGGTGAGTGACTGGGCAAAATGGAAGTCATATTTGGATTCAGGAGGTCATTTTACATAAGAATCAGCAAAAATGGTATCAAAACTCGATTTTTTTTTCAGAACAGTGTAATTGATAAAACAAATGACTGCCTAGCTCCTTTTGATATTTTTAGTTCGTTTCGTGTGTGCGTATTGAAACTACTACAAAAAAAAAGTACACATATAAGGCAAACAAATAACCTGGATAGACGAAATGATCGAGAATTTCTAGTCTATATTTTTCGAGAGAGTGAAACAATATTATGAATATTATGATGATGTTATTACGAGTTCTTTGTATTGCGAGACAATTTCGTTGATTTCCTAGAATTGAGTTATAAAACAAAATTGTAGTTACTAAAACTCAATTCTTGTGTTCCGATTTATTTACAGAGATTTTTAACTGAGATTGACCACAATAATATAGGAAAATGCTCTAGAATTCTAATAAGGGTTTTTCGAACTCGCTATCAAAGGGAACTAGAATTTATATGGATGACCTGGAACTATTTTTACTAGAACCATAATTTAGATTCTAGATGCCAGTCACATAATATTTTCTCAGTTTATAAAGCTGATATTTAAAAGAATATTTTAATGTTTAAAGTTTAATGAATTTTCATTTGATACACACATTGTACTTAAAACACCGGTTTGAAAGAGATATAGTTGCATATAAGTGTTGTGAAAAACTTTTTTTTTTTTTTTTTAATAGCTAATATTTTTATCTGATAGAGGCATAGACTACGAATTATGTCGTGTAAGACAATAGTTTGTTACAAGTTTCAAAATTTTTAAAGCAATGATTTTTAATTTAAAACAAACAAACAAACAAACAAACAACAACAACAACCAAAAAAAAAAAAAACATTGGTTTAAAAAAAATCGAAAATAGCAAAAAGTTTTAAAATTAATTAAACCCATTCTTTTTTCTTTTGTTGTCCGATGACCGTAAGTAATGGAAGTATTGCATTCGAACACAAATTTCGATATAGAATTTTCACTTCATTTTCTTGTTTTTAAATCATCTTACATAGTCAAAAAAAAAAAAAAAAAAAAAAAAAGAGAGAATATTTTTTTTTTCTTTTGGTGGGGAGGCAGTTTTTAGATCCCCTCCCTCCATCTTATCCAGACGAAAAATGTTGATGGAAAAGAAGTTTTGGGTAGGACTTCGGTGCGGAAAAGAGTTTTTCGACATCTGGCATAAGGAGACACCTGTCTCGGACTCCCGGAGAGAACGGTATAATCCTCATCTAGAGGTTTGCATCGACAGTGTTGCTGCGGTTTTGTTTGAGACAACAGTCTCAGAATTATGGTTCACGAGAAAATTTACAAATTTAAAAATTCCTCTGAATTTATATAGTGAACCTTGAGAGCTTTTAAACACTGTGAACATTCTTTTATATAACCTTGCTGTATATAAATTCATAAGTAAAAAATTAACATAGTCATTCAACTTATAATTCAAATAAAAAAATTAAATTAAATCATCATTAGCTGATAATAAATGAATTTTGGCTGGCCACCTCATTACCGAAAAATTAATGCACTGTCAACTTTTCATGTATATATAAGTGGTGGGCCTAAATTTCTGTTTTCCCCGTTTACAGGAGGGCTATATCTAAGTTTTTATGGTATGGTGTATAATTGCATAAAATTTGATTTGTGTGATGACCATTAGTAAAAAATATGCTGATTCAAATTGGGTTTATATAAGTCGAAAACAGGTGCTGATATGCTGCAATTTTCCCCATAAGGAAGACTACATCTCAGCCGCTATAAATGCATCAAACTATATGTGTGAAATGGCATTATGAAAAAGAAAGTTCACTAAATTTGGGCTATATCGGACGATAGATAGTGCTGATATTACTAATCTTCTGGATTTTCAATCTAGCTACATCGCGGCATCTATTGTTTAAAATTGCAAAATACTGCATAAGTAAAATCTTTTTTGTGAAAAGTTATGATTAAATTTTTGTCCATATAAATCTATAGGTGACGCGGTTACATGAAATGATACAGAAGAAATTTACAAAACAAATTGATTATCAATATAAGACATTTTTCTTTGTTTTATTCTTGATTTTTATTAAAATAAAAACTGTAATAGTGAAGCATTCAAATGAAAACGATGCCACTACCATTATTTTTTGTGTTTAAAACAGATAAACATGGGAAAATATAAACAAATAGAATAACATCTAGATAAAAATAAAATCAATAAGTTTTCGTTACATTGCAAAATTCCAGGGACTCTTCATTACGTTAGCATCCGCAGAAATGTCGATGCACAATTGTCGATAGAAAGAACAACACTGTAATATCTGAAGTAACAGAACAAGTTATTTTTATTTAAGCTCCAAAATTAACATTGTTTTATTTCTGTGCGACATAATTTCTACAAATTAATTACTTATTAGCAGAAATCATTACTAAATGTCATTTGAAATGACAGTTCGGTGTTAATTTTTCCGATGAAGATTGCATTTCCAGTTAAAGAATCACTCAGAAAATATTTTCTTTGAAAATAATTGGAGGAAATTAAAGGAATGAGAGATTTTGGTAACAATTCTGATCGTGACTGGTCATGTTTCTGATGCGCCCCCTTCCGAATGAGAAAGAAACTAAAAATGAAATATCAATAAAGGAGAGTTAAAGGAAAAATGATTAGAATGTCGTTTACGTTAGCACAGAAAGAAATTATAGTATTATCTGTTTTGATAAAGTTTACAGTATTTCGTTTATACTCTAAGATAAGTAATTAACAGATAATGGGAAATAAAAGATAATAAAAATTATTTAAACAAATAATAATGGAATAATTACAACAAACTATAAAAGATTCGGAATATTAATACTACAAAAAAATTAACATTTATACGAACGAATAATCCGCATAAAAAGTTAATATTCAACATTCCTTAATATAGTGCAACCATATTTCCCGCTTAATATTGAGGACGACTCTAAAAGCTTGTAGTTGTTCCAAATTGACCAACAGTTTAGGATTTGGTAAACTGACGCTCTCTTATCACTTATTTTTTTTTCAATCGCAATGGTTATCACCCCTATTTTAAGAATTTACTCGTTGAGTAAGCGCATGCGCAGAGTATAGTTTTACTAATCGGTTTAAATTAGAAATTAAGCAATTTTTTAAAACCTAAATATAGTAATGTATCTTGGTTTCCTACAGATACAAGTTGCTTTCAAGCAGAATTTCACAATAGTGCAAAAAATAAAAACTATAAGTAAAAAGGTAAGACCTGCAAGATAAAAAATGCCCATGATACAATAATAAATAAAGCTATAGTACTTATGACATCTAGTTAGCATAGGTGGATTCTGGTCAGTTCCCCATAAAATATTTAATCTCTGAAATTTCTACTGTGGAGTAAACTATATTCATGTTAGAAAAGATGATGCCAGCTGATCCTTCAGCATAGGCCACCCTACCACCAGTTCGATACATTTACCTTGTTCTAATCTGGTGATTATTTTCAATAGGGTTAGCTTCGTATTTTAGTTTTTATGCAATTCTCTACAACAGTTCTGTACAATTTTAGCGATTATTTTTTAAGCAATAATCGCCATGATGCATGTTTAAGCAAAAATTTGACTTGTTTTCGAATGTTAAGAAAATCTTAATTTCAAATAACTTACAAAGTTTTCAAATTAGAATAATTATGTTCAATAATAGTCATCCAAGTATCATAAATGATATTTGCAAAATGGTCTGACATCTATACGGGGAAAATATTCCTCATAACATTCGTTTATGCGAAATTTTGCTTTATTCTCTGTTGTAAAAAATACTGTAAATTTCGTATAACTTACGAAGTTTTTAAAATAGAATGTTCGTATTTAATGAGCTTCATGCAACCATCATAAACGCTATTTTAAAATTTGTAAGACATCTTTACGATGAAAATAATACTCATAATACACATTTATGCAAAATTTCGTTCTGTACTCTATGTTGAGAAGACGGTAAATTTCGAATAACTTACGAACTTTTTCAAATTAGAATGTTGAAAATAAATGAGGTTTTTTAAGTCATCTTTTAAAATTGGTCCGACAACCACTTTACGATCATAAGATATTGCCTACACAAACTGAAAATCTGACTACCCTACAGACGCACACCATATCAATTTTTGATTTGGGGATTTCTTACACCCCAAAAAGCTTAAAAACGTGAAAATAAACTGAGATCGAAATTTTTCACGAATACCTGAATTCTCTATACCTATAGTGTGACAGAGAATTAAAAAGTTTTATAACTGTTTAACATTATGCACTATTACTATTATAGCCAGTCAATTGGATCTTGATAATATTCAACATAATTTGTTTTTCCAATTGAATTATATTAAATAAAGTATTGTTGTTTTCATATCTATATTAAATTTATATAATAGTCAAATTATTCATATATATATATATATATATATATATAGTAATGCAATAATATAATAATATCAGTGCAATTTTTTTTTTTTTTTTTTTTTTTTTTTTTTTAATTAAAGATGATTTAACTTCAGTATGAAAACAACTATTCGGATCATAAGCGAAGACTACCCATATCAAATCAAAAAATAATTACAGAAAAATCGAAATGAATATTGGAAATTGGAATGAGAATATATATATATAATATTAATAGTTATTTATAATCTATTATTAAATTTAGGCTCTTGTGGATTATCGTGTCAATTTAATTATGTGTTAATTTTTGCATTCCACAATTTTTGTTACTATATATGTATATATACAATATCATATACATACACACCCACAGGAATTTGTAATTAGAATTTCTGTGTGGTCACCAAGATGATCCATACCGTTTGAAAATATACTTCGTTTTCTTGCCCTTATAGTTTTCTTGCCAAGAAACAACGTTTACAGGCAAAGTTCCTTGCACTGAATTCGTAACAAAAGGGCCTTAGAGTTAAGCTTAAAGAAAATAGACCACTTGGTCATTTTTTAGTTTCCTATCATAGTAAATATATAATTTCGAGGAACTTAAATATCTGAAAAAAATTTCCATCTTAGATTTTTAACGTTTTTATACTTTTTAAGGTTTGTGGAATCAGAAAATCACGTAATTAATATAGTGTCTGTCTGTAGGTTAGTCAGTTTGTTAGTTAGGTTGTTAGTTTTTTAGTCTGTGTAGACGTTATCTTAAGAACAAATAATCGTAAGAGGTCGGACCAGTTTTAAAATATTACTTATGATACGATACTGGAAAGGACTCTATTAATTTGCTATTTGAAACATTCTAATCCAAAAACTTCGTAAGTTATTCGAAACTTTAGATTTTCTTAAGATGAGAGAATACGGAAAAGTTTCGCTTACATACGCATTAAAAGGGATATTTTTATCGTAAAGATATCAGAGTAGTTTTAAAAATATCTTTTAAAATTGTGGCATGAAGATTACTGACAATGAGGTTTCTACTGTGAAAACTTTGTACGATATTCCAAATGTACAATTTTCTTAACATGACATAATAGGACAAAGTTTTGCATAAATGTCCATTATGAGGAATATTTTCATCGTAAAGACGCCAGATCACTTTTTAAATAACATTTATGATACTGGCATGAACAACGTTGACTAATGAATATTCTAATTTTTTGGAATTATTTGAAATTTCAGGTTTTCTTAACAGGGCAGAATAAGGCGATATTTCACATAAACTTGTATTTATTGAGATTATATCATTGGATAGTAAGGAATCGCATGGAAAAAAAGAATAAATAAATAAAACTATCCGTAATAAAATTAATTAAAAATTAGGATAAAATAAATGTATCGAATTGGAAGGGGGTTAGCCTACTGCATGGGGCATTTTATTTTGTGACCGTGTCAAATTATAGGCTAAATTAATTTTCTTATCATGATTATAGCATGTTCCGCACTGAAAATTAATTCGAACAAATATAAGATACGGGAAGTCCACCTATGCCAACTATAGTTATTTTTAGCAACCATGACGAGAAATTTCAAAACATTTTTATACAAAGGTATACAACTAATACTTAAGTAATCAGATAGATATTACTTGAATGTAAAAGTCCTTCTCGAATGTGACAAGTTAATCCATGTATACACGATGTCTCAAAAATGTCTGACACAAATGTAAAAGCAGAAAGAAAGGACATAAATAATTATATAAAGGTTAAGATTTGTGTTATTTTACGGTTATCTTTTTTGCACATTAAGGCTCATTAGGCAGAAACCTATGGCTTGAAATAGATTTCAAACTACTATAAACAATCTTTGTTAAAATAATAATAACAATAATAATAATAATAATAATAATGAAGTTTGATTCGTTAACAACTTAAGTCTCAAACCATTCGATGCACTTTTGATAGCTTAGTTCTTGTTTTCTTTAATTCTGTATATGTTATAATTCAGTGCAAGTTTCATTTACACAACTTTTCGTAAATTACAACTTTTATTTGTTGTTAATTTTTTTCCTATATTCAATAGAAATAATCTGATGTGTCACTCACACGACTTTCTCTTATACCCTGAAATTTAATACTATAAATACAGGTTGCAGATTAATAGGTAAGATAACGAGTACTGTTATGTAAACCTATGTTAAACAATTCATATTAGGTTTTTGAAGAGTTTTATATGATAATTAGTTCTGTGTGAGGGGGGCTACCGCCCCCCTCAACCCCCCGTTTCATTAATGCACCTACATTTATATAGAATTTTATTTGGTTATTAAAAAATAATTTATTAAAATTATTATTTAAAAAAATTATCTTTTATGATAAGGCAGACGATTTCCATATTAGAGAAGTAGTATAACACCAAATATCCAAAAAAGTCCATTTTATTCTCAATAAAAAAAAAAAAGTTTTTTTTTTGTTAAAAGTAAAAAAAATCGATAACTTTGTTTTAAATTATCGCAGATCGATGGTTCAACCATTCGTTTTAAAGGTATTGGCGAGCTCTTTTGAAAGATACCCATCATGAAAATTTACTCCCCTCGAGGGGGGAGGCGAGGCTCCTACATACACAAAATTTTTTTCCCAGTTAACTGTCTCTGTTACAAAATATATGTATTTGTTTCATTTGGTTTAGTGCAGTCTATAGACGTTAAACTCTATTTTCCTGAAATTTCTCCCATAGACGTAATGTATTAGAATTCTCTTGATTGTCCCTGTACACGAACCATTTGCTTGATCTTAACGAAAAGCTTACTGTAGCATCCTTATATGATACACATTTAGAATACCAAGTTTGAACTTTCTGCCATAATTTGTTTTTGAGATATGCTGATAACAGACAGACACACAGACACACAGACCATTTGCTAAAAACATGATTTTCGTATTCAGGGGACCTCAAAACGTGTAAATATAACAAAATCTCGCGTTCGAAAATTCGACCCAAAAACAATACTTTCTCTACCTTATGGGTAAGAGAAAGTAAAAAGTATTGGATTTGTAAAAATTTTCGATCTCTGGTTTTCAATAAATTTATACGTTTTGAGAGATTTAGAACAGGAATTGACCGTTTTTAGAAAATGTGTCTGTCTGTGTGCGTGTGACAAAATTGTGTGGCAATTGTATCGCAGTAACTACTGCACAGAACTTCATAGAATTTGATGTGCAGTTGCAGCTTGACATATGTTAGTGTCTATCAACTTTTGGTGAAAATCGTCTAAAAGGTGGCGTTGCCGTCCCAATTTTTCTAAGCATTTAACATGGTATAGTCCAATTTTTTTTTTTTTTTTTTTTTTTTTATAAATACACATAGAGAGAATTATTTTTTAATAATCACAATGAAATTAAAAAGAATTATTTATAATAGTGATAGTCAACTGGAAAAAAGAAAAAAGAAAAACTGTATATGCAGGAACATCGCTTCCCTCCTGGAGAGAAAGTCACCCCCTAGGGGACAAATTTTCATTATAGATATCTTGCAAAAGAGCCCTTCATTACCTCTAAAACGAACGGTTGAAACATCGATCTGAGATTTTTTAAAATAAAGTTATCGACTTTTTTCAATTAAAAAAATAAAAAATAAAACAAAACAAAACAAAATAAAACTAATTGGCATAGGGGGACTCTGCTCAGTTCCTCATCATATGTATGTTCTCATAAATTTCTAGTGCAGGGCATATTATATTAATATTAAGAGAAATGAATTTGATCAAACGGTTGTCACAGTGATAGAATGAAATCCTCACCCAGTAGGCTACCCACCATTCAGTTGGATATATTTATCTTATTCTAATCTGTTAATTTATTTTATTGGGGTCAATTTAATAGTGTAGTTTTCATGCTACTATTTTCAATGCAACAATCCCCGAAATGCATATTTATATGGAATATCGCCCAATTTTGCTATGTTGATAAAATCTTAAATTTCGAATAACTAACGAAATTTTCCTATTAGAATATTTGTAGTAAATGATGCTCAAACAAGTATCATAAATGTTATTTTGAAGTTGTTCGATATATTTAGGATCCTCAAAACAGACGTATATGTTCAATTGTAGCCCAATTCTGCCATGTTAAGTAAATCGTAAATTCCAAATAATTTACGAAATTTTTAAATTAAAAAATTCTTAGTCTGGGATGTTCATGTCAGTATCTTAAATAATATTTTAAAAGTATTCTTACATTTTTACGATGAAAATATCCCTCAAAATAGAAGTTTATACGAAAATTTGCCGTAATCTGTCATATTAAGTAAATCGTAAATTTCGAATGACTTACGAAATATTTAAGTTGAAAAATTAATAATCAAGGATGTTTATGCCAGTATTTTATATAATATTTTAAAAGTAGTCTGACATCTACACAATGAAAATACTCCTAAAAACCGACGTTTATGCGAAATTTTGAAGCATTCTGCCATGTTACGAAATTCGTAAATTTCGAATAATTTCCGAAATTTTCAATGTAGCACGTTTATAGTTAATGATGTTCATCCCGGCATCAAAACTAATATTTAAAAGCTTTTCTTACATTTTTACGATAAAAATATTTCTTTTTATGCACGTTTAAGGGAAAATTTGCCCTATTCTTCCATGTTCAGAAAATCGTAAATTTCGAATAACTTCTGAAGTTTTTTAATTAGAATGTTGCAAATGAATAGGGTTCTTGCCAGTGTCATAAATAATATTTTAAAACTAGTTCGACTTCTGTGCGATCATTTGTTCGTGAAATATCGTGTACACAGACTAACATACTAACGGACTAACACACTAACGGACAAATGGACTAACAAACTAACAGACCCCCGTCGGAACGGTTAGTGCTATGGCTTGAAGTTGCCAGGTGCCGGGTTCGAGTACAGATTCAGGCATGAATCTCCATGATAGTTCGGAATTTATCTAAGCCGTAGTTCTAATCAGGTCAAACCAGTTTTAATGGAAAAAAAGTAACCGTAGAGCGACAACCCAAACCAGCAGACTCATCAACCCCACCCTCTTTCTTGGAGGTTATACATTTATTGCAGGTATATACATATACATATGTATTTTAAACATATAGCCAAAATATGTTTTTTTTTTTTTTTTTTTTTTTTTTTTTACTATGATGCCCGATTTACACATACAGAACGAAAACATTTCATGTACCCACTTGCATGCCATAAAAAATGTTTAGAATTTTAATAAATGTAAAATTTCTTTTCTTCATGACATCTAACAAAAGTATGTTTTATAAACCCTACAAAGTGATACTTCATTTAGTTGCTGGAATTCTAAACAAAATGAATCACGTGACATATTCTTAGCGTACTTTGTACTGTATTTTGAGAATGCATTTGTAAGTCTTTGATAATTATGTAATCAGTACCATGCTTTGATTTTCAATTGAAAAATTTTGTTCTCGGAGAATATAACGACTATGATGATAGGTAATAATGGTTGCTAACATTCACTAAATCCAGCCTGTGATAAAATGTTACTCCCCCATGCTCATCTGATACAAAGTAATGTAGAATAATGCTCGCAATTTTATTACCGAAACGAAGAAATGTTGCAATAACTTTCTGAGGGTGTTTGTTCGTTCCCCTTCGCTAACCCAGTACAGCAGCCATGAATATTTACACATCATTACAAAATTTTCGGCTGCAGCATCCGCGCTACAACCAAACTCTACTCGCAGTTTAGCGATGCAACATCATCATTCATTAAGAAATACTTTCTCATTGGATGATTAGAATCCTATCAAATCTTCTCCAACCAATAGCCAAACGCCTAGAGTTTTCCATTAACCACGCCTTTAAGTGACGTCACTTTAAACGGGGGGCACGTAAAAGGGAAATAAAGGGGGAATCCATTTGAAATACGACTTTGATACCCCCCTCGTATATTTCATTTATTACTTTTAATCAAATGACATTTCGGATTGAAGCCCCCCTCCCCCACATGAACTTCTCTCTCTTTGCTTTTCTTTAACGTCTCGTTTTGGAGGAATTTTTGAATGGCTTCGTTGTTTTGTGGGAGAAGTAATTTGAAACGGGTTTCAATTCTAGATAAATGCAGAATTTGCATTAAGGGAACCGGAATTTTGAAAATAGCAGCGGTAACACTGAGAGAGAGCAATGCATATCACAATGGTTTATGAAAAGCGAAATTTTCGGGAGGAAATTAGTAACTAGAAATGAAATAGTATAGTTGAACTTTAGATGATACAGAATAATAATAATAATAAAAAAAGAAAAAAAAAAATCCGTGTTACAAAATTAATAATATTGGAAAATATTCAAATACTTGTCCGATCAAAAGTTATGTTCCCTAATTTTACATTGCATTTATTGATAAGAATGCTTATGTTTGGTTTGGAATAACAAAAAGGAGAAACCGAACAAGTTTGATTAACGTAAAAATTTAGAAAGTGGTACATTTTGAAAAGGGCAATTTGAAGGAAAATTCTTAAAGTACACGAAGTAAATTTTGTTATGTTGGTATAGTACGTAGTATATATATCATTGCTATGTGTTTCTATAATGCAAATATATTACTTTGATATATGTATACTTATAAAGAGTAATGCAATATTTTGTATTAAAATTTATGTTACATAAACCTTCTTAAAATATATACACCATTCTTTGCAATAAAAACTGACAATAGGTTTAGAAACGAAAAAGGAAGAAAGAAATTAAATAAACTAAAATGTAATTAAAATAAAATAAAATAAATAAATATTATTTATTTATTTAGGAATATTTATATAAAACTTTAAACAATATATCATTTTCTTCTTGCAATAAATAAATAAATTGAAATAAAATAAATTATAATAATAAGTAAATACTGAAAATAGTTAAGAATTAATTAAATCTAATGTTTACTTCTTGCAGACTAATATCTTCCATAGACCAACATTAAATATATATATATATATATACAGGCATCAGCATACAGCCATCAGCAGGGACCGATTTACTCCCTTGGAGGCCCAGGGCACTCATGTTTAACGGGCCCCACTCCCCGTACTTTAATATTTACAATCTGATGTTACATTAATTATACAGAGAAAATATTTTTAAGGTAAATATTTTTTCTGCACAGTATTATACACTAAGGGATTAAATAATAAAAAAATAATAATAATCTGCACTTGGATGTTTTCCTTTTCTTTTTCTGTAATCGCCAATTTTAATTTTAAAAAGCAAATTTTCGAACAGATTTTACGTCTTCCACGTACACTTTAGGATTGACTCAAGTGTTAAAAACAAAATTCAGTTTTCAGGAAAATTGTAATTTTATAAAGTATTTCACTTTACAGTATTACTTTTTCAGAGCTTAGTATAAATTTTCAAGAAAATTTATGTTTTTGCAATAATGAGAAAGTTATAATGAAGGATTAAATGACCGCTGATTTATAAAACAGCACAGTAGTATCGCTATCTATTGAAGAAAAAATGGCAAACATCGACCATCATAGCAAAATTAAGGAAATTTTCATTTTCGTTTTTTTGTTGTTGTTTTTTAATGTATGTTGCGATTTCTTGGGGCCCCTTCAATGTGAGGGCCCAGGGCACGTGCCCCGAATGCCCTGCCATAAATCAGGCACTGGCCATCAGATATATTTATATATATCTATATCAGATCATATACAGATCATCACATCAACACATCATCAGATATACAGATATCATCATGCATTATCGTAAACGCATTTCCAATAATTGTGTCAAAAAAAAAAAAAAAAAAATGGTTAGAATTTTACTGTACCGTTATCTTACAATCTACAAATTTTATTATACACCATATTTTAAACTAAAAAATTAAGTTGTACTTATTTCAACGAAACAAAAACTTGTTACATTATTCTATTAATTTACCAAACTCTAAACAACAAACTACACATACCATATCTAATAAATTCAAATAATAAAATGAATCAATAAAACAAGTCCAATTTTATTTATAGAATTATTGAATAATATGATAACATCCACGTAACGCATGCTGTTACAAAAATCTCAAAGAAAATGCTAGGCAAATTCGTTGCTGAAGACTTGACTGGACTCCTAATCTAAACCTTCATAGTTAAATACTGACAGACTATGGAGATTTACATTTACAGTTAAGGAAAGTTGCTACACGAGGGTCATAACCATGGATGGAGCGTTCGTCATGGGTTTTTTTTTCTGAGAGAATCTAGACAGTATTAACTCGGATTTTGGAGAAAACAAAGGAAATTTCCGAACAATTAGGCCGACCAAGAGCAACCTGTGTTCGAATCCGGCACTTCCCCTCTAACACATTCGAGAGTAGAACTTCTAATCCAATGGTGGGACCGAATTTCAATGAGGTATATACAGGAAAAAATGTTTTGTTTAAAAAATAAAAATTTCCTCGAGATTATATAAGCAAAAAGGTAATTGATTTAACAAATACTTTTCGTTAAATTTGGAAGAAGGAAAAAAATCTGGAGTGACTCCACTCGACTTTCCGAACATTGAGTAACTAACAGTTTTGTAGATAAAATAAAGAAAGAGGAGTTGCTAAACAAACAAAAAAGAGAAAACCATAACAGAGTGTTTGAGTATTTTTCTCCATATATCACACGAGGTTTTATTTAACGCTACTGAACTTTGAGCCCTTAGATCATAAGGATAAAGAATTTTTCGTTGTGTCCCTGTAAAAATCTATAAATGCTAGATTCACCAAAATGCTTATAGTTAGTGCAACAGTGATTTATAATATTCATACAAATTTTCAGCTCAATTGAATAAGGCGTTTAGATGCTATCGCTGGTCTCATAGGCCATAAAGATAAAGAATTTTTCTTTGTCTCCCTGTAAAAAAACTGTAAGTGCTAGATTCACCAAAATCTATACAGATTGAGTATCTGTGACCTATAATATGTGTATAAATTTTTTGCTCAATTGAATAAGGCGTTTAGATGCTATCGCACTTTTAAAAATTTGGCAAAGAATTTTTCTTTGTGTCCCTGTAAAAAAACTATAAGTGCTAGATTCTCCAAAATCTATACAGATTGAGTATCTGTGACCTATAATATGTGTACAAAGTTTTTGCTCAATTGAATAAGGCGTTTAGATGCTATCGCACTTTTAAGATTTTGGTCTCTTGGCCATAATGATAAAGAATTTTTCTTTGTGTCCCTGTAAAAAAACTATAAGTGCTACATTCACCAAAATCTATAGGGTTCGTACTATGGTGACTTACAATATACGTACCAACTTTTAGCTTATTCGAACAAAGCGTTTAGACGCTAGCGTGTTCACTCACATACATACACACATACATACACACATACATACACACATACATACACACACACATACATACATCATCGTAAAAATAGTGAAAACGGACTCGTTGGACCTCGAAACGTATAGAAACATCAAAATCTCGAATTCGGATTTTTGACATGATTACAATACTTTCCTCACTATAGTGTTCGGAAAGTAAAAAGTTAAATCGATCAAATACTTTTGTTGATATAACGTCAATAAAAATTTTAATTCCCTCTTTTTTTTTTTTTTTTTTTTTTTTTTTCTGTGTATGTAATGTGTATGTAAATAAATGCAAATGCATGTATTAAGGAAATAATTTCTTCATAAAACATCACAATTTACAATAATAGAAGGGTAGTGTCCATATTTCATTGTAACTTCAAGATATTAATAATAATGATACCAAATAAATAATTTAATAATTACTAAATAAAAGAAGAACGAAGAAAAAAGTAGCAGGGTTACTAAAAATACTTTGATTTTTTTTTTTTTACCACAGAGATTTATTTTAGCAGCTTCACTTGCTTTTAAAACAAAAATTTTTGATATAGTTTGAACACAATATCAATCTAGATTTAGTACCAAATAATGGCACTCACATCATTTTCTCTAATTTACCATTTTAATAGCTATTAATTAATATTTTTTTAAATATATATCATAATTAATATTTTTCTGGCAACCCTGTATTATTAATGGTTACGTGCTACTTCCGAGCGTGTAATTTGCGAACCGTGCTATTTGCGAACAGATCTTACACCTGGCAGCTTATTCCTTCCCCATTTCAAGATAAGGGGGTATCGTGCCAGAGAGCACTGTCATAATTCCCTAATCGATAAAGGGCATTAGCTACTTTTGTTAAAAGCTGCCAGTAAAAAAAAAACGATTAAGTGGGACTGTGAAAGTTCATCATTCTCATTTTTATTTGAGTATGCTCCCTCTTTCGTTCAAGATAAATTGGTAGCGAAAGCGAACGAACAGCTTTTAGGCAATCTCTTTTAAATTTCTGCTAAGTGCTAAGATACATGATTATGTTGTGTGGATAAATGTATATGGATGCTTTTAATTTGTATGAAAATACATTGTATGCGTGTGTATATATATATATATATAGTGCGTGTGTATATATATATATATACATGCACTCACTATATATATATATATATATATAGTGAGTGCATGTGAAATTTTTTACACCGTAATAGTGAAATTAGATATTTCAATTATAAAACTATTGTTAAAAAAAAAAAAAAAAAAAAATCTATGGCTGACATACACTGATTCATAAGGGGGGAAGGCATATGTTTTCTTAATCCCTTTACAGTTGACTACATACATGCAAGAAAAAAAAAATTGTGTCATATTTATTGCTTTTATAAATTATCTCTCGGAAGAAAATAGTGTTATTTGCATATTGTATAACAGGTCCTCATATATAACGTGTTTTTTTTTTTTTTTTTTTTTTATACATGTGTGTATTTGCAAGTTAATTTTTATTTATTTATACATTATTTTTATTTATTTACATCAAGTTAATTTTTATTTACATCAAGTACTGACTTATCATTACAATAATCATACATTATCAAGGAAGACTTGAATTAATAAATATTTGCATTTAGAAATAAAGCCTTTTACAAGGCAAAATATAATGAAAAATTTATTATGAGTTGTATATTGTTGTTGTTTATATACAATAAATGTAAACAAAATATGACAGAAAACAATAATCACTAGAAGAAGAATGAGCAAAGGCCACAACGGCTTTAAAAAAAATAATAATAATAATAAGCAAGCGAGAAATAAAATTTAATGGGAAATCTTTGAAAGATTTGATTAATTAACATGTTAATTAAATGATCGTAATGTAAATGAGATTTTAGACCATCTGCAAGTTCAGAAATATTAAGGATATTAAAAATTGTGTTAGGCAACATGTCATATTGTACTTTTAAAGACATTCGTTAAAATGAATTTCAATTTGATTCAATAATTTAACTATTATCTTAAACATCTTAATAACCTTACTTTTTAAACACTATAATTATTGAGATGTTATTTTTAAACTTATGTTATACATGAATTATAATTCTAACCTTTATATTAAAATTAAAATAGTTATTTAAATCCATAGATGTTGCATAATAATGTTAATAATTTATTATTATTGTTATTATTATTTTATGCTGTTATACTTGTTTCATATTTGTTATCAGGGTTGGAAGGTTTTTGACGCATGACAATTTTTGACGGTTTAAACCATGGTTAAAACCGTCATGTGAAAAACCTCCTTGTCAAAAATTTCAAAAACCTATATTTATAATTTAATTGCCATATAAAAACTTAGTTTAGTAAAATATAGTTTATAAAGATTTTTTGAAAAGTAAATACATTGATGTTCTTTGAAAAACACATTGTTACAACATTTTGATTAATGTAAAAAACAAAACTTTAAGCTTTTAAAATTTTATTATGAATTAATTTTATGTTCATTCTAAATATGCGGTGATACTTTTATATATTACTACGATATTTATTTGTAACTATGCTTAATATTGTATATGTTAAACATATTAATATTTTTGGAGAAACATTATTATAACATTTTGATTAATATAAAAATAAAACTTTAGGCTTCTAAAAATTCATGATATATAAATCATTGATAGATCATTTTGATTGATAAATCATTTTATTTGCAATACAACATTGTGTATTTCAATTTCTTTAGTATTGTGCTTTTAGTATTATATATTTAACCAGTAAAATAAAGCATAGCCTAATATTTTGCATTTAAATATTTTATAGAAAAATATAACTTTTTTTTTTTTTTTTTTTTTTAATGACTGTTGATATAGCAAGTTTTTTAAAAAAAGCAATAATTCTGAATGTTAAACAAGCTTGAATTGTGCCTGAAATTCTTATAATTACCGTGAAACAAGAGAAATAAGAACGCTCTCTGGACATGCGTAAATTGTAATAAATTTAATACTTAGTCATACTGTTTTTTTAAAAAATTTATTATTCTAAGCTGTAGGGCCTATTAGCGACCAAGTGGTTCTACGCTCAAAGCTGGTAGACGTGAGATGCCGGGCTCGATCACAGGGTGTGCTCGTTGGCCTAGCCATTAAAAGTTTTTCATGGTTTTCTCAGAAACCTGCATAAATACGGGCTAGGACCCTTTAGAAAGACCCCCACAGAGGGCACTACTCCTTAGGCCTAAGACCCTAGATTAGTCAATCAGCCTTTCTCCCAAAACACCAACCACCAACAGTCCAAGCTATAAGCAGGTACAAATATTTATACAATCAATAATAATCAAGCGATAAAAAATTATTAATAAATGTAGATTATAAATATAATTAATTTCAAATTTATATTGATTTCTGCCCACATATATTATGTTTTACTTACAGAAAAGAAAAAAAATAAAAACTTCAGTATTCCTGTGTTTTCATGGCTTATGTTAAAAATCTTAAATAAATTTGGAATTTTAAAATTTCATAAATATTAATATAAATGTATATATTAATATATTAAGAAAATGTACCTAATTTAATTATTAAAAACTATATATATATATTATAATATTTTATTAAATACCTTTTTAACTATTTTTTCTAATTATAATAATCCTTATATCTATCTACCCCTATATATATATATAAACTTTTAGTATTAAAATTATTTTAAAACAGATTCTTTTTTCCCCCCCCCCCCCCATTGAAAAACGAAACATTACCATTAAGTAATCTCAATCAATTCATTAGAAATATATATTTTTTTTTATTTATTAAATTGTTTATCTAATCGTTTTAGTTAATTTTTTAAAACTGTCTTTATTTATTTAATTTCATTTTTAATCATTCATAAAATTTTTCTTTTTAATTAAAAATATTTAAAAATTGCTTTTTCAATTAAAAGCTCAAATAGTTCTATTAAACAAATTAAGTATTAAAAATTTTCACATTTGATAAATAAAGTAGTTTTTAATATTTTTTTTAAATACTTAGAATATATATATATATATATATATATATATATACACACACACGAAGTATTTTAAATAGAGATTAAAAGCATCCATACACATTTATCAGCGCATATAACAATCAATAATCATGTTTAAAACACAGGCAGAATTTAAAAGATCTTATCAGCTTATTTATGACCAGAGGGGGGACATACCCAAATAAAAATGAGAAGGGTTGACTTTCAAAGTCCGAATATATAATTTTTCTTCCAGACAACTTCTAACAAAAACAGTTAATCCCTTCATAGATTAGGAGAGGGGAACTGGGCCCTCTGGGAGGGGAGAGAAGAGGAGCGCAAGCTAACAGGTGTTCCATTCGGAAAACGCACGATAATCCCTTATTTCGGAAATCGCACGGTCGCAAGTAGCACGACACCTTATTAATAAATCTTGTTTTGCAGATAAAAACTTTTGTAATGATAGTTATCCTGGATATGATATACTTTAACATATCACTTTTACCAATTACATAAAACAGAAAATAACATATTTGCCAAATTTTGAGTAACATTTTATATTGTTTATAAATTGTTTGTGCACAACTTTGTGTATTTATACTTAGCCTAATTAAAAAGAAAAGAAAAGAAAAGAAATTTTGTAATGAATTTCAAGCATTTTTAAACCATTGCTTATTATATATTCGAATTCTTTTGCGAGGTCTTGTAAGTGATGATGAATGTTTTTTTATATCTTATTCTCTAAAAATATGCTTTTTTGCATATAAAATATGCATGTGAAAATGTGAAACTATTGCGTGTAATCTTCTTTATAAAAAAGTAATAAGATGTTGTTTTAAAAATGTTAAAACATACCAACGAGAAGTTAGCTTATAGAATTAATGTATATGTATTTGAATTATTTTGCACGTCTGCGCACTTCAAAAAATTCACATAATGTCTCTGAATATCTTTTGTATGACCCTGTAAACCAATCATAGCACGCTGGAGCTCCGTATCATCTGGTATACGAAAATAAATTAAAAATAATTCAGTCGCAAATCTAAACAAAAATTTTCGTACCATGGATCATCTTTCCAACTTTTTCTGGTATAAATCAAGATTTTATCAGTTAAAATCGATTACCCATGAAAAGAAAGAAATCATAAAAAAAAAAAAAAAAAAAAGTTTGCTGACAAAGCTTAGATATTGCAGCAGACAGTTAATACTACTAGAAAATTTATTTATCCGATAAAGAATTATAATATCAAAATTTTAATTTTTTAGGTTAAAAAACAATATTATCAGGGACAATCTAGAAAAATTTATGCTTTAATATTATCAGCTCCTTTTTTTTTTTTTTTCTTTATGTGCGTTCAATGAGTAATGCGTTCAATAAGTACTTTGTGTTCTCGATGGTTCAACCGGAGGTTATTGTCATTACACGATTATACAGATATTGTATCGATATCGGATGCGAAAAAATATTTAGATGTAATATATTATTTTTGTTATTATTATCAACATCAAGATTTTTTTTTTTTTTTTTTTTTGCGTGTGTGTGTTATCTTATTTGTATATCGTTATTCCACTGCTGTTATCATTAATTTTTTTTAAATTTACATAAAAACTTTTATACTGTATTTTTAACGTCTAATATTCTCGATAATTTAAAATTTAATTATTTCCTTCTATTAATAAATTAGCTGTAAAAATAAAAACTGTGTTTAAAATTCTGTGCTTTGCACAATGAAGTGGTAGTAAAGTATTAAAAGTTTTTGATGTACCTAGATAGAATTTTTTTTTTTTTTTAATTAGGGCGATTAATTGGTTTAGCAATATTATTATTGCATAAATCGAAACATATTTCATAAAAAAAAAAAAAAAAAAAAAAAAAAAAAAACTGCAATAATTTCACAGATAATTTTTGTAGAAAACCAATATACATAAGTAAACAGTGCAATAAAATACTACGATATTTTTTTATGTGGTATTAGTAGAAATTATTTATTACAACAGGATGGAAAACTTTTTAACTAAATTAATCTAATTTACATGAATGTATATCAATAGAAACACATAATCTAAATAAGTTCTAGGACAATGAATAAATAAATAGTAAAAATGAAATATAAATAAATAAAATAAATAAAAATAAAAATAAATAAATGAAAGGAAGTAAAAAATCGTTTATAAATTTTGTTAGTGTAATGAGATTAAATATAGTCTTTTTGCTATAACAAAAAGTGATACAACGCTAATTTTATATAACATGTACCATGTACAGGAAGTAATTTCTAGTTGGAGGGGATGATAAAAAATGAGATATTTTTGCTTGAACGTTTAAGTAATATTACCATGCAAAATTAAAAAAAGAAAAAAAAAAAAAAAAAAAAAAAAAAAAAAGAAAGAAAGTTACATGAGATTAATATTTTAGAAGGAATTAAAGAAAATATAAGAACTAATTAATTTAAAAGACAAAATTTTTCTTCTGAAAATTTTTGTCAGAATGATTTGAGATTTGGATACAATCGTAACCATATATCATAAATATTCTGTTTGTGAAAGTTTTGTACGATAGTTTAATAAATTTTATAAGTTAAATAAAATACCGAGTATTTTCACATGCTTACCTTGACAAAAAAAAAAAGGGGGCTATGTTATGATGATAATAATAAAAGTGAGAACAAAATATAACAATTAGAAAGAATTAAATAAACTTGAATCAAGAACTTTCAGTGGTTCTCCAGTTGCACATAATATCACATTCTTTTACCCCATTTCAATTGCCTTTACGGGAAGGTAGCAACTTTAGCAACTTTTCAATAACTTAGTGACATTTCAGGTGCTGAGTGATCAGTGCCATTTTCCTTTCGAATCCGTTAAAGGTGTAAATTTGTAAAAAGTTAATTCGTACTACACTAACTACTTCGTACTAGAGTACGAAATTTCAGCAGTGGATTATAATTGTTGTTATAAAGTATATTTTTTATGAGATGCTCCGTGAAATAATTAATTAAAGTGCTTGCTTTTATTCTTTCCACGATTGTGTATTAATCTCTGTGTATTTATATAGAAAATGGTTATTTATGCCAGCGGAAATTTCTTCGAAATGGTAACCTTTGACTGCAAAGCAAATATTTTATTTAGCTATCTATAAAAGAAGGCTCATAAGCTTAAACAACTTTTTATTTAAAAGTGTGTCGCTTACAAATGTTTCAAGTTTACAGATTTTATGGAAAGTTAGAAAACAATTTAACAAAAAACCTTTTATAAACAAAACATTTAACTGTTCTTTTGTAATATCCCTTGTGTTAGCTTCACTGGGGAAAACATTATACCGTCTTCATCTAGAATGAATGTCATTTTCTAAATCCATTAACTAACTAGAAATATAGATTTCCGAGCTATTCGCATAAGGCACGCCAATAAACTGAACAGATGAAATGATCGAGAATTTCTAGTCTGCACATTTCTAGATGGTAAAACAATATTCTAAACATTCTGAATCTTTTGTAGGGCGAGAAATTCTCGCTTGGTTTTTTAGAATTGGGTAAAAAAAAAAGATTATAGTTGATGAAACCCGCCTCTTGTATTCGCATTTATTTGCGGAGATTTTTAAATAACTTTGCCCTCGAGAATATAGGCAAACGCTCTAGAATTCTACTAGGGGTTTCTAGAATTCGCTTTCAGAAGGGGACTAGAATTTATAGGGATGACATGGAACTATTTTTTCTAGAGCCACAAATTCGATTCTAGATGTCAGTTACAGAATTTTTTCTCAGCGTTAAAGGACACTTTAAACACCGCTTTAAAACTTTAAAAAAAAAACAAAAAAAAAAAACAGAGTGTAAAATATTTTCATTTCACGTAATTAAAAAAACTATTAAATAACAAACTAATAAATAAATAAAACATCCATTTTTTTTTTTTTTTTTTTTTTTTTTTTTTTTTTTTTGTGAATACCATTTGCCAATAGATTTTTCATCAATATCTTCCTATAAATTATTAATTATACATATCCATGTGTAATAAACGAGCAAATGCCTTAAATGGGGTCTAAAATAAGGAATTCCGCCTTAAACGGATGTGATATTTATGAGTCCTTCAATTTATTCAAGTATTTGATAATACATCATCTTACTATTCAACCAAGAGCCAATTATTAGTGAAAGAATTTTCATAAAATGATGTAATAATGCTGGGTTAATTTGCTTCATAAATTAATTGACGTAAAATTAATCAAATGGGACCATTAATAAAAATTTAGCTATTAATTTGTAATTTCCTAGACATGTAAAGTAGAAAAAAAAGGGAAAAAAAAAAACAGGGAATACCATTTTATGCATACCTTTCTCGTCTGCTTATCTCAAACAACAAACTATTTGATATACTTATATTCTTCTACACACACATATATATATAATATTAAATTCTTAAAAATTTTCTAACTCTGCTTTTTTTTTTTTTTTTTTTTTTAAGGTCTTACACGTTTTGAGATTTTCCGAACACGATTTGACTATTTTCAGAAAATGTCTGTTTGTGTGTGTGTATCATAAACTTTGTGGTCGCTGTATCTCACAAATAATTGAACGAAATTTAACCAAAGTTGACATTTAGTTGGACCTTGATCTAAAGTGGTTCTGATTATATTTTGGAATCAATATCTCAGCAGGTGGCGCTGTCGTTCAACGTTTTTTCATAATTTTTAATATGGCAGTATAACAGAAAATTTCGTATAAATGTACATAATGAGTGTTATTTTTAACAAATGATTGTGAAATTAATATGAATTATTGATAATAGTAGTAATAAACTGAAAAAAAAAAGTGCATGTAGGAGCATGACACTCACCCCTTGAGAGGAAATACTCCCACCGGAGGTATAAATTTTTAATACGAGTATCTTTCAAAAGAACTCGCCAGTACCTTTAAAACGAGTGGTTAAACCATAGATATGTGATAATTTAAAATAAAGTTATCGATTTTGTTTACATTCCTAACGGGAAAGAACAAGTTTTTCCTCAGATGTCAGCACAAAATCGATTTTTTTTCCCCTCGCATTTTACATGTTATACATCTCTGAGAAGAAAATCGTCTGCATTCATCATGGTAAATAATTTTAAAAAGTAATAATTTTAATAAATAATTTGTACTGCATGAATTTGTATAAATAATAGACGAAGTGGTGGCCACACCATACTAGTTTTCTTTGTAGTGAGAAAAAAATATTGAGAAATTTTGGGTGTTATTGTGATATGAACATTAGATAATCTTATGTGTTTACCATTTCTATGAAATTTCAAATGAATTTACTGAATTCTATATTGATTTCTCTGCTAAGCTGCTTACTTTCTGACATATTTCTAAATGTGTAAATATTTAAATTTGTAAATTTTGTATGCTAATTATATTATTTTTAAACATTCGTAATACAGTATCTGTACAATATTCTTATTTTATTATCTTGATATGATGTTAAATTTATGTCACAGTGCAGTACATGAGAACATGAATTTTGAATAACTAGCGAGTTAAACAAAAAAGGGATTAGGGGGAGGGGGTAAGGATAAATGAAATTATTTTAATGGTGTAAATAATTGCAGAATTTGAAATCTATGCCCTTTTTTCAAGACTCTTTGAGGGATAAAAATTTTCAACTTTATTGCTACCACTATTTTTAAACAATAATCTCTATCCAATTTAATCACGACACTTTACGGTACATATTTCTCTATAAAAATAGTGGTAGCAAAAAGGTAGAAATTTCTGGTAATAGGCGCCTGAAGAATGGGCGGAGACTTCGATCTCTGTATTGTTGAATCGTGCATTTAGTAATGAAAGTCACTTTAAATTTAATTATTTTAATTCTAAATTTAAATGAAGCGTTAAAAAATTAAATATGATTAATGTAATGATAATAATAATAATTATAATAGCAAACTTTATTTTAGAAGTACCACAAATAAATGACTGAAACTTTGCATTTTATGTGGACACAGTTTAAAGAATTTGTTTCATACCAGATGACTTTTGTTTTAATATTAAATATGTTAAACGTAGAAAATATAAAGGAGGAGAATATTTCAGTAACAATATTTTGCTGTTGACTAACATCGTGTATACAATTTCATGTCACCTGGTTTCATGATGTCATATTTTTTACTAATATATAAAATTTAACAATACTATGTGCATTATATTTAATAGTAAAATTAGATGAGAAATTTATTTCCTAACATACTTTAACCTGTAGAGAGAACTTCGCATAACTAGTATATAATTGTTATGGTGTTCAAAACTAGGTATTAATAGTTTAGTTACACAGATAATGTAAAGCAAAATTCTGGAATTCAATTGTCAAAATAATAAAAGTGTAACTCGTAGCGTTTTATTAATATTTTATTGACAATAATAATAATAATAATAAGCATTTTAGACATTCATTTTGTTTAAAAATGTTTTTTTTTATTATTACAGAATAATGTTCCTGCTTTAGGACCTTTGCTTAAAAGGTCATAGCAACAATTATATATATATATATATATATATATATATCTATATCTATATAGATATATATATATATTAATTTTAGTTAATATTCTAAAATTAATTTTTTAAGTGTTGTAATGGATGTGATATTTCCTGCAACGCATATTTGAAAAGATCTAGTGCTTATATTTACTAAATAAATACAGTTAAAATTATTTATGTATAATTTTTTATTTATGTTTTCGTTATTTATATAGTCTTTAAATCCACGAATAATCAATCTAGGCGATAAATAAGCAATTTTTTTTTTTTAATTATCTCTAACAACGGATCTATAATATTGGACAGAAGAATAAAAGAGGATGAAAAGAAGATGAAAAAAAAAAAAATTATACAGACACGACATTATTTCATTATTTAAAACATGAAAATCTGACATTGACAGATTTTAATTTAGTGCCAGAGGCCTACTGCTAAACTTGTTAATATCGACAAATTCTTCTTTAGTTAATTCGTGACGATCTAAATTCCATGATAAAGTTTTCATTAAATCAAACCAATGTGTTTCAGCTGCAGATACTGTAACAAATAACGTTGGAAGTCCAAACTGTCTTATAGCCGCAAAACAACGTTTTTTCTCTTTTTCCCAATGAGGGGGAGGTGTGCCTTGGGGGGGACTCATGTCAAAGGTGTGCCTTGGGGGGGGGACTCATGTCAAAGTTGTACCTTGGGGGGGACTCATGTCAAAGTTGGGCCTGGGGGGGGGACTCATGTCAAAGTTGTGCCTTGGGGGGGGACTCATGTCAAAGTTGTGCCTGGGGGGGGGACTCATGTCAAAGTTTTGCCTTGGGGGGACTTCATTCAATAAATCCCCATTCAATAAACCGACTGAAATAGGCCCTTAGCACTATTAAGAGTGTATTATAAAAATTCGACAACTGTACCGACTGAAATAGCCTCTAGCACTAAAAAAAGAAAAAGAAAGAAAGAAAGAAACATTGAAATAGAAGAACTAATCTAGTATATCATAATAGTTCCCAACTTCAGTCTTTTTGGAGACCGGAAAATTTTTATAGAATTTTTTTTTTAATATTTTCTGTAGCAGTTTTCACCGATTAAATAAAATAAAAATTTCTATTAAAAGTAGCCAAAAGGTGTTAAGTTGGCAACCATATGTATTACTCAAACTACTTTCTTTTGCCCTCTATTACTCTAGACATATTATTACAGGTAAAAGTGTTATGTAGAAGATCTGTATTTATAAAATTGCAAAGAGCTTTCAATAATAGTCCAAAACTGTTTCCGAAGACATTTAAGAAGCGCTGTATATTATCCGTAAATTTTGTACGCTCTAATCAGTGTCTTTAAATTTAGCACAGCAATAAATAAATAAATGAAAAATATAATAATAATAATAATAATAATAATAATAATAATAATAACAATTATAATAATATCTATCATGGCACAATTTGGAATGCTCTTCGTGCCACTTCTAAAATAAAAATAAAAATAAAAATAAAATAAATCACAAACTTTTTGAGTGGTCCTGTGAACGACGGCTAAATACTTTTTATACCATACTCTATGAGAAACGTGTGTTTGTGCTTATAAAAAATCTATGCCAATTTCATTTTGTTAGTGCAATCTAGGGATGTTAAAATGTATATGCCTGCATTTGCTCTTATGCACGTATTGTATTGGAATATTTTTTATGTCTCTGTACACGAACCATTTGAACGATCTCAACGGAAATTTTCAAGTAATTGATTGCAACATTTGTAATATTATTGCAGTACTTGTTTTTGAGATATAACAGACTCTCACACGCAGAGACACACACAGAGACATATAGTCAGATAAAAACGTAGACACCAAGAAAAATAATTATAAACATTTTTTTTTTTTTTTCACCGGATTCAGTGGACCTGAAAGCGTGCAAATTTAACAATTTCCAAAACAATACTTTCTCTACATATATGGATAAGAAAAAGAAATAAAAGATACAAAAATGGTGCTTTGAAATAAAATAAACTTGTTTACCATTCAGAAGATTTAAGTAAACATATTCAAAATTAACCTCCTTTAACTAAGAATTTTGTTGTTATGTGGAATGGAATACCTTCCCTACCTCCAACGTAATATGAAATCGTCTACCCTCTTCCCCATCGTGAAACGGGAGAAAATGAGAGAGTGGCTGAAGGAAAAAAGTTCAGTGGCCCCTTTCAGCCCTTTTTTGAACCCCACTGACTGTGACCTTGGGATCAACAGCCGGCCTTGTGTTACTCAGCTGGAAAAGAAAGCTGAAAGGGAAAAGAAGTTTTGGAGGTAGCCAACATAAACCCCATGCTAAAGCTGGGAAGTCCTGGGAAAAGGAGAGAAAAAAAGAAAAAATATCGAAAGTATTCTCAGACGTGCGTTTAAAAAATTCCTCAACAAGTAAATATTGTTTATTTACAAGAAAGAGAGAAATAAAACAAATAAACGAGTACCAAAGATTTTGTGAAATTCAAATTGGCAAAATTCTTGTACATTCCCATTTTATTTTTAATTTGCAAATTTTATTCATAAATGAATAGCATTTGCATACACTCTTATTCAAGAGCTAGAAAAAATATTAGTAGTTTCCATTTTTTTTATAAAGGTGCATATTTTACTTGATGTAGCCAATTTTGGGCATTAAAATTATGTGCAACATCAAGTAGAATATGCATCTCTTGCTTGAAAATGAAATCATGAAAACTGTAAATAAATAGATTCAATTTATTTTATGTCCAGTAATATTATATTACATAAACTTATTGCATAAGTGTTCTCTACAAAGTTTTCCATCATGTACGTATTCTCATAAATTTCTACTATAGGGTATACTACATTCGTTTTAACTTCGATACATTTACCTTACCCTAATTTGTTGTTTAGTTTTATTAGGGTCAGTTTCATCTTTCAGATTCCATTCAACTGCATATAGCATTTCCAATGCAATAATTCCCATAATGTAAGTCTATGTGAAATATTTACCTATACTGCAATGTTAAGAAAATAGCAAATTTCGAATAACTTACGAAGTGGAATATGCATAGTTAATGTTGTTCTTGCATTGTTAGTGATGTTCAAAATAATTTAAAACTGATCCAGAATTTTTACGATGAAAATAATCCTAGTAATACATGTTTGTGCAAAATTTCCTGTATACTTCAATATTAAAGAAAAATCGTAAATTTTCGATAACTTACGATGTTTTCATATTGGAATCTTGAAAACAAATAGAGCTCTTACCAGTGTCGTAAGTGATACTTTAAAACTGGTCCTCTCTGCGATCATTTGTTTTTGAAATATCCTGTATACAGACTAATAAACTAACACACTAACAAACGGACACCCTACAGACGGACAACACTTCGATTTTGTCATTTTCGGATTCCTTTCACCTCAAAACGTAAAAACATTAAAAAAAAAAAAAAAAGTCGAAAGTTTTTAATATTACCTAAATTCTTCATATCTCTAGTATGATGAGGAACTAAAAAATTATATTATGCTCAAGTATTCGAAAACATATATATATATATATATATATATATATATATATATATTATTGAACGGTAATAGATTTAACAATTGCCCGACTCTGTTAAAAAAAATCTTCTTTTGAATACTTATTGAAATTAAGTATATTAAAATAATTTGTATGAATTTTAACTAATATTTTTTTTATAATTATGTTAAAATATTCTACAAAATAAAGTAGGAATATATAATTCATTCCAATTATTATGCTCTGAAATTGTAAACGAAGGCGATACATAAAATATGTTCACAACGTGTATAACACCCACCCCCTTCCCTACAGAAAAAAAAAAAAAAAAAGAGAAGAGAAGACAGAGAGAGAGAGAGAGAAGGAATAACAAAAATTTTGGATTTTTTTTTTTTTTCCTTTTAATAATTTCAAGTTTATTTTATACAAAGTGAGATCAGGGGAAGATGGACCTCGGAATCATAAGTCATTCCATATGGAAAAGCTTTTTTTTTTTTTTTTATTTATCCCGATGTGCCGATGCAATATGTACAAAATGTATAACAATATTTAGTAAAGTATATTGATGCAAATTGTATATAATTGTAAATGCCTGCGTCATTTTGCAATATGTCTGAAGGTAAATTTGATAAAAAAGTTGCTACGGTTTTGTCAAATTTATTTTTTGATTGCTATAAATAATTAAGAGAAAAACTATAGGCAATTATTTTTGTAAAATATAGAAATTTTGAAAATTTTGTTTCATTAGGCGAAAATTTTATTTTAGGCTATTTTATATAATAAACGTTAAAGTTCACTGATCTAAGATAATTCCACAGATAGACGAAAGCAGGTCGTACTTGATGAAGATCTGGTGTTAGTACGGATATTCAGACTCAAATTTCTGAACATTTTGTTTTATTAGACGAAATTTTTAGTAAAAGACAGTTTATATAACATAACATTAGATTAAAGTTCATTGGTCTAAGATAATTTCATAGATACACAAAAGCAGGTCGTGCTCGATGGGATTAGTATAGGATATTCAGAGACTCCAATTTCTGAACAAAATTCTCCTAAAGATAAAAGTAGAATTAACATAAAAACATACGGATTATGGACTGAGGGTAATTAAACCGGAGATATACATCTTAAAATAAAAGAAAGAAACAATGCTTGTCTAAAACGGGAAGTCAGCCAGATGTTTGATTCTGTGATGCAGGAGATCCTTTTCATTTCACTCTAAGGACTTTTTTCCAGAAGAAGCTATGAATATTTTTAGTTAATCTTATTAGATCAGAGCACTTAAAAGATTGCATATCACATGCACTCTGTAACATTACATGCACTGAAAAAAAAAAAAAAAAATCTTCTGCGACTGACATCTAGAAAATAAATTGTAGTTCAAGAAAAAAATTGTTTCATGTCCATCGTAAATACTAGTCCCCTTTGCTAGCGATTTCTAGTCACCACTATAAAAATTTCCAGAGCGTTTTTCTATATTATCATAGTCGAACTTTTTTTAAAGTGTCTAGAAATAAATGTTATTACAAGAGGCGAGTTTTAGTAATTATAATTTTAGTTTGTGAATCAATTGTAGAAATCAAAGCGAGAATTTTTAGCAATACAAAGGATTCAAAA
The DNA here is from genome assembly GCA_963930645.1 of Salticus scenicus. NCBI lineage: Eukaryota > Metazoa > Arthropoda > Arachnida > Araneae > Salticidae > Salticus > Salticus scenicus. The sequence goes on along the minus strand of OZ005653.1, from coordinate 270,933,921 downwards.
CATAATGTATCGTTTCGCCATCTTGAAAAGTATAGACTACAAGTTGTTAATCATTTCGTCTATTCAGTTTACTTTTTTTACGAACGTTATATGCATAACTCGAAAATCTATATTTCTATAAAAACAATATAGAAATTGTTATAGTTTCGAAAATGACTTCTAGTTCAAAATGACTCTAGTTCCATATATATATATATATATATAATATATATATATATATATATATATATTTTTTTTTTTTTTTCTCAGTGCGAAATTTCCAATTTTTTTGTAAGTGAAATTCGTTGAATAGTTTTTCTTTTTTATTAAAAAATGTTAAAATTATAATACGTATGCATATATATTAACTTCTGTTATAGAAATAATTGTCAATAGTTTAACAACTTTTTTTTTTTTTTTTTTTTTTTTTTTTTTACGTTTGGCAAAATATTTATTTTTATCATGTTTTTGAGGTTTTCAATGATCCTTTTACTCTGTGCTGAAAAATTTGAACAAATGAATTTGAATTTAACTTTTGTCAATGTTTAACAGAAGAGGAGACAATTACATTCGTAAAAAATTTCGACTTCCTGTTATTGATGGTATTGTACGTTCTAAAAGATCACAAACTCTGTTTAAAATAAACGCCATTTTGATAATTTTTGGAAAAATGTTTTCTCTCTCTTTGCGTGTGTGCATGTGTGTGTGAAAGAGAGAGAGAGAGAGAGAGAGAGAGAGAGAGAGAGAGGGGGGGGGGAGAGGGGGAGAGAGAGAGGGGGGAGGGAGGGGGGGAGAGAGGGGGGAGGGAGGGAGAGAGAGAGAGAGAGAGAGAGAAATTTTGTGGTTGCTCTAGATCAGGAACTTATGGACAGAATTTCATTTTAAAAAATATATATTAAGTGTCAACCTGGCATGAATTCGTGCCTATTCCTTTTTAGAAGATATCGCCTGACAAGTTATGCTGGTGTAGAAAAAAAAATTTTTTTTTCGATTTACGGACAGGCTAATCATTTTCTATCGCATATAAATGGTCATTATGAAAGAAAATAATCACTAAATTTAAGTGTATGTCAGGTGTCAAGTGACACTGCTATACTCATCTTCTGACATTTTCTATATGGCTGTATCAAAGCATTTATTGATTACAATATCACCAAACTGAATATGTAAAACCTTTATTATGAGAAACAATACTGATTATATTTTAGTAACTGGTGCTGCTATATAGAACGATATAGAAGAAAGTTTTGTGATACCACTTGCTACAGTTTACTATTTTTTTCTTATATAAGTAATGCTCATATAATTTAATCTGACTAATAACTATCTGGTATGCTATCATACATACTGTTTTACGACATATTTGTTTGAAATTACAATTATGGAAATATTGTTATAGATGTATGTGCCTGTAAACGTTTTTCATTTCTTTCAAATGTCAGAGTGAATATCTGTTTCAAGAATATTATTTGTTATTTTTTGTATTCGCCTAATAAAAAATATAATCATCTTATTTTAGTAACAATTAACTTTTACATTGTTAAATCCAAAAAGGCTTTACTTTTTGACACACCTTAAAAGCGTTTTTTTTTTTGTGTGTGTGTGTGTGTGTGTGTGTGTGTGTGTGTGTGTGTGTATGGGGGGGGCATTTTAAGCGAGATAAGTTTCGTGTAGATAACAATTTCTAATGTCCATACAAATATTGTAAGTCATTTAAATTATTTCTATTATTTACATAGGAGCATTTTATTGTTGTACTATTAAATAATAGATTTTTTTTTTCCTTTTTTTCTGTTATCTTATTTTATTTTTTAAATGAACTAAATTTAATTAACACATTGTTGTAAAAATTTAGTAATTAAAAATTTTTATTAAATAAAAAATTGTATTAATAACAAACATAATAAAAACAATCATAGTATTTCCTCTGCTAAAATTTTCAGTCATAAGATTGAACTATGAATGAGTCTTAAGATCGAACTACTGATTATTAAAAGTGTGAGTTTCCAAATGATTAATGAATAAATTTGCAAATCAATCAACGAAAAAAAAAAAAAAAAAAGAAAGAAAGAAAGAAAGAAAAAGAAAACAAAACAATTCCTATACAAATCTATAAAAAATATTTTTTGTTGTTCATAAAAAATAAGACACAGGACTACCCCCCCCCCCCCCCCCCTAATAATAGGCCCAATATGCCTAGAAACTAGATCAAATTTATATCCTTATTACATTAGAAATTTTTTAAATATATTTTAAGTCCTCCAGTTTACGTCATAATAAGTTACTTAATGATCTGGTATAGTATAAAACACTTCTGGTTTAGCACAAAGAAATTGTCTATGATGCATTTTCTTCATGACCATTTTGGCGGAAATGAATTAAATGGATCTGATGGAGAGCATTATTCTAGTCTAGACCTTTTTAAACGTTCATGGGTAAATAAATAACTACACGCAAAAACCTCTAAAAATCATAAAGTAATGATCGGGTGGTAAAATTATATTTAAATTTTAATTGAAAAAATAATCATTGAAATGTGACACAATTGACCGTTTAAAATATTTTAAATCATTAAAACACATAATTCTCAAAACTATCATTAACATGCACCATTCTTTTTTTTACTAAAACATTTTACTGTGAAAATCATCATCCGCTGATTGTTCATTATTCATTTTTTCCCCTTCAAACTGCGGACGTTTTTAAAAATTTCATTACAAACGAACAACTGAAAGAATCACAGAATTTCCATCTATTTAAAATCTTCATTCATAAGATTGGCTTATTTTTCTTTGTTCGAAGATATTGAAATTATTCAAAAAGCGCCCCGAGCTGTCGTAATTCCTCAAAGGAGTCGATCAAAGAAAATAATTTGCTGCACATTTAGCGACAATTAAAACCGTAGCGACTATCTCCTTGATAAAAACATGTATTCATATTTTGCTTTGCAAAACGATGTGTTTCTGTGACATCGCACATCGCAGACGTGTTTGTGATTCTTCTTAAAGAAGCAAAATTAACCATAACAGGCCCAAGGTATTATCGATTTTGCTCGTAATTAAGTGGAAGAAATGCCTAATGAATTGAGAAAAATCTTGAGCATATTTTTAAGAAAGAGCATTAATTTTCCTAATGGTTTGTGATTACAAGTTTTGAAATTTTATTTTTTAAAATTTTTGAAAATACGCGATTTCACTATCTGTAGCAGCTGAAAGGAAGAGGGCGTTAAGGGGGTGACATTTTGCTAAAAAAAAGTCACCTGGGGCAGACGGAATTATTCAATGTCATATGCATTTTCATGGCAGGATTAAAAAAAAGTTTCCGGATTAGGAAGAAAAGGGTGGAGTTTTAACCATTTTTAAAATATACCGTTTAAGGGAAATTTTATTTTGCATTATTTTGAAGCTCGAGTGTTAGCTTCATTTTGACCAGGAAGCAAAAAGGATTTTAGAAGTTATTGGATAAACATAATTTTTACGGTCAGTGATTTTTTTTTTCTTACCTTTTAACTATTTCTAATTTTTATTCGTAATTTATAAATTTTTTTATCGTGCAATTTTTACTTACTCTATTTTATTTCAATTTTATTTTACTTATATCTTTGTGTATAGATGTGTATATCTCTGGATTTTATTATGGTTTTTATAATACTTCTGCTATCTTTTAGTTCTATGTATTTTAAACATACATAAATAAAAATTATTCAATTATGAAGCAAATTTTGTTTTGTTTTAGAATCAAATTTCCTACCTTTTGCCAGTCGTGATTTTTTTTTCTTTTAAAGCGCCGAATAGCCAAAATGTATCGTTTAAAACAATTTACTGATACAAAAATGTACAATTTTAACAGTTTTAGACTATATATTTTTGCTGTTCGATATTTATCTTAAACAAAAATTGTATAGTTTACGGAAATAATCTATGAGTTTTAAACATACATAAGAAAAATTTGTTTATTTCTAAGGCTGAATTCCAAACAGTAATCATGTGGAATTCATGAGGCCTAAACTCTACACAAAAAGGAATTCAGAAAAATTAATGAGTAAATTTATTTTATGTTTTGTTTTGCATAGGATAATAACAGGGTTCGTACAATCCTTGAGTTTAGTTATTATTGTTTATTTATTTATTTATTTTTTACACCACTAATATTATATAACAATTTTTGTTATGAAAAAGACTTAAAACTTAAAATGAAATATATATTGCCTAAAAATATTGTGCAAGAAACCTTGAATAAAGGCATGTCCGTACGAACACTGTTTAAGTAAGTATATTTATTTTATATGTTTTGCTTAAGGCATTGTTTTAAACTGCGTTGTGCTAAAGCTTTAAAATAATTTATTTAATAAATTCTTATTTTACTATTATAGTTAAGAAGAAGATTTATAATAAATCATGAATTGGTAGACATATTAATTAATCTATCTATTTAAACTCTGCTTTATATATATATATGTATGTGATTTATTGTAAACCATATTACCCAATTTTATACAGACTCTTATGAATGTTACACATACTCGGTATTCGTAAGAATGTTATAGATAAGTAGAAAATACCTATCTTTAACATTCACAGGAATTATATAAATATAGTAGATAAGCTGATAAACAGATAAATTTGTGACAGGTATAATCCTTATATATTTAGTAACTCATATTAAAATATATTTTGTTAAAGTTTTTGTATTCACATTTGTTTGATAAATATATATTCATTATATGTAAGAAAATTTTTTTCATTATTTATAATCTATATCAAATACTGTCCTAAAAATAATAATAATAAGTAATAATACATAAAATAAAATAAAACAATGTATATCCGAAACATATATAAAGATTCTATTTTAAAGGTTATTTAACTCTGCATTTAAAAATGAAGATAAGAAAGTTTTATTAAATAAATAAACTGATAAATGAAATTTATTTTTTCGAACTTCTGAATCTATTCCTGATTTGCTATGATGCTACAATTTTTGATGGTAATTTTCATCTTTTTTTTTTTTTTTTAAGATAACTTAATAATTCGCAGATCCACTCTATATTGATCTATTTAGTGTAACATAAATAAAAAAAAAAAAAAAAAAAAAAAAAAAAATCGTAATAACGTTAAGACTATTATTTTTTCCTTTTAAAATTTTTTATTGAGTAAAAAAAAATATATATATATATTTTTTCATTTATAGATGAAGGAAAATTCTAATATAAAGCACAAGAAGGTTTGCGTATTTACGTATCCATAAATATGAAGCAACATATTTTAAAGATCTTTAAATTTCATTGATAAATCGATAGATAAATTAATAAACAGATTTATTTATAATTCATGTATTCAATTTGTCACATTTCATTGTATATTGTTAAAGTGTTTAGATTTACTTTAATAATACTTATAATTAGAATGCAAATAATAGTTACATTATATAAGATTCACTATTAATTAAAAAAAAAAGAAACTACTCTGTTTTTAATCACAAATAAGCAAAAACCTATTAATTTTAAAGTACCAATACTTAAGTAATTCCAATAATAGTTATTATTATTATTTATAATTTACGATTTGTTACAAACAAATTTTCTTTTTGTTATTTGGAAATGTTCTATAGATTAAAGACTATTTGGTGTTTTACTTATGCATATATATGTATAACATACTGGATTTTACTCTATCATTCTGGATTTTACTCTATTTGGATTTTACTCTATCATTTTACTGGATTTTAAACACTTATAAAAAGGGTGTCCCATAAGCTTGTAGATCTTTTAAAAATTCATAACTATTGAATGATTTGATAGAATTGAACGTGGTTTGCGAAAAAATCATTTATATCATAATTTTTTTTCTTCCGGGTAAAGGGGAAAAAAAAAAAAGTAGTTACATTTTTTGTCGACGGCAGTTAGACAAGTAGTAGAATTTTTCGCACGGATGTGATTAAAAAAAAAAAAAAAAAAAAAAAAAGAAAAAAAAAAAAAAATGCAAATGAAAGTTCTATAAATTGCACAATTTTGCTATTAGAAAAAATTATTTCTTATTTTGCCTACTACTTGTGCGTACATGAAGTTTTAATTGCGATGCTGACTTGGTGGATAAAGATTTATTGGTGAAGATGTTTTCCCTCAAGTAAGAACCACCGACTGAAGCCGCAGTTAGCAGTGTTATAACTCGTTTGCAAACTGTAATTTGTGGTGACGACGGACACATAGAATAGGATTTATATGTCTGTAAATATTTGCATGTGAATAAGTACAGTTTTTCATGAAAATGTACCGACAAATAGCTTAAGTATTATTTATTCTTTAATAACAGCATCAACAACAACAAAAAAAAAAACTGTTTACGAGAATGATTTTTTTTTTTTTTTTTTTTTTTTGAAAGCCGTGTTCAATTCAGTCAATTCATTCAATAGTTATGAATTTTTAAAATGTCTACAGCCATACTGGACGCCCTGTATATATATCACAATATCCCATATGAATACGATTTAAAACTTTATAGGGCTCTTTTATAAAGTAGATTTAACGTTTGTATTCTGAATGCTCTGTACCATAAACGGGCTCTAATTCTGAAATTCTACTAAGAGCAAGTCCGATAAATAGGTATTTAAAAATATATATGTTACATTTCATATACATGTATAATTAATCTGATTATGTACCCGCGTTATATGCTATCAAATCTTTTGGATTTTATTTCTTTTTCATGGAAGATATTAATATATATATATATATATATATATATATATATATATTCATAAGCGTAACGCCTCGTGGAAAAGTAAATTATAAAGAAATTAATCCGTATTTTAAAAGTTTTACACGCTTCTCAGATTAGAAAAAAAAAAGTATTGCAATTGTTGCTAGTTCATCGACAAATGTCATAAAATCATACACTTAGATGATAAATTTGTCGCATAAAATATTTATTAAATAATATTTTTTATTTGTATTTCTAATTTTTAAAAATCGTAAAAAATGTATTTTATTATTTACAAAATATAAGCAAAAAACATCATTTTAGAAATGGAAGTACAACAAGATTCTAATTGAAAACAAGATTCTAATTTTAAATTTCGTTGTTTGTTTGGTAAACATCGTTCATATCTCAATAGTCAAATTCCGTTTTTGTTTTTAGACTGCCTCCTTGCCTATTTTATGTTTTGTCAGATAAAGAGTAATTATTATTTTGACTCGAAAAATTTTTTTTTCATGTTTTGGAACTTGTTAAAAACATCTCAGGTGTAATATAAATATTATTTAAATCAATTACTGAACATAAACTTTTCCACTTTTGTGGTAATTCGTATTAAGAAAACAGAAACACGTAAGTACAGAATTTGTATTTAGAATATATTAAAGTTTTATATCTTTTTCGCATGTATGGGTATTGATATATTCAGGAAAAATATGTATAAAGAATATGTATTTTTATGTGTTTGTTTACCATTTTACATTTTTGGACCACAAAATTTTAACTTTGGTGGTCTTTTTAAACCACTAAATTTTAATTGTTCAGGGGAATCCGATGACTATCTGATCCTATGAATATCTATGGATATTCGATGAACATGCTCATATAATCCACTGTACCGTTTGGTATTTTGTCACAAGAACTTTATGAAATTGTTGATTGCACATCATAGTAGATATGGAACTGCCTAAGCATATATAGATGGAACTGCGTCAATTTGCACAATATAGTACATATAACTGTCTGTTTTTTACGGTAATATATGCATTTATAATCTCAGATAAAATACTAAATTATTTTTAAAAACTAATACGTTGAGGTCATCACGAAACTTTCTTCTATATCATTTTGTTTAGCAGCGCCACCTACCAGTGAACATGCACAAAGATTTAGTCACATAGCTTCCCGTAATAAAGACTTTGCGCATGAAGTTAGAATCTATTTTAACTAATATATGAGGAGATATAGCATTATGAAAAATTATAGCCGTAGAGTAATAGCAAAGCTAGCTAAGAGTCGATATGCAGATTAATAGTGTCAGCATTCTTTTTTTTTTATATATATATATATCATGAGCGCTATATATATATGAATCTTAATGGATTTATATGCTACAAAAGCCGAGACAGCTTTCCCGTAAACAGGAGAAATTCCTACGAAGCAATTCTTACATTTCGGCTGAACATTCACCCAAACAGTGTAGTTTTTCATAACAGCTACCTCACTTATTTAATTTTGTGCAATTATATTCCTTAGAAATTGAGATATAATTTTGCCGTAAATGCGGGTGTTTAAGGCCTGGAAGCGCTACCTATAGAGCGATAAAAACTAAAAATTAATAGGCATCAGCGTATGCCAAAGTAAATTTATGTGAATATCACAAATTTTTTGACGTTCACATAAACAGATATCATGTGTTCAAAATTTCTTAAAACGTATAAAAACGCCATGAATCATAAGAGAAAATTTTTTATGAATCAATATTTTTTTCTGTGGAATAGAAAACTAAGTTGAAATAAGTTACATAATAATATAAATCAAGTAAATTAAAATGTAACGTTCTAAAAATTTATAGCTTCCGCATTAATTTTTTTCTTATTCAAAAAAGATTATGAATATAAATTATATCAATTAACTTTTTATTTTATGGTATCTTTATTTATTTATATATTTTCTTTATATCTGATATTTGGAAAATTAACGTAAAAATTATAATTTGATATCACGATAATATGCAGAAATATACTTTTACAAAAGCTACAGTTTTTTCAATAATCCTAAACTTAATCTAAATTATAATCTTTTTGTAAACTTATATAAAGAGTATTTATTTATAAAAAATGAAACAATTACTTATAAATAGAGAAAATTTCTGTTTTGTTCGTTCGATTACAAAAAAAAAAAAAAAAAAAAAAAAAAAAAATGCTAAGATAATCTTAATAAATAATGTGTATTCATATCTTTAAAATAAGAATATTTATTGTGATAATGAAATGCATTTATTTTTATATATTTATATGTTTATAGTAAATTACATTACTCTTTGTATATATTATGCATCTTAAAAGTAAATAAATAACAGTAGTTAACATTAAACTATAAACGTAGGTACTTCAAATTTGCATAACAGTTATTTAATGTAAATATCTTAAAATGCTTATAACTATTTTGTTTAACAAACTTGCATATTTAAATTTGAAGGTGACTTATATAATCTTAGGTTTAAAAGTCATAAAAAAAAATAGAAGTGTGTTTTAAAATAAACATAAAATTTGTAATTAAAATCCTTATTGAAATCAAATTTTCATAAAAAATTGGAGTTGTTGATGGAATTAAGTTAGAATTTAATTTAAAAAAGATTAAGATTTAACCAGATTTTTTCTTTTTCACACTCTCTCTTATAAAATAAATAAGTAAAATAAGAAATATTTTGTGTTAATAAAAAATAAATAAAACTTATGCAAAAATTCAATAATATAAATAATAATTTTTTTTTCTTTCTTTTCCTTTTCTTCCCAAATAAAAATTAAATGATTGTATTACTCTAATTTTTTTTTTTTTTTTTTTTTTTTGTGAGAGTATGTTTAAAAAATATTTCAAGTTGAATTTACATTTTATAAATAAAAAAAGAAAACCCAAGCTAAATTTAAAGTAAACTGAGAAAACTACACAGAATTTTCAAAATCAGTGAAATGTTTTGATTGGAATTAAAATATGTTTAATGAGAAAATTAGTAATATATGACTGTAAAACTTTTTAATCTTTAAAAATTTAGGTTGCATTGCTATGTACTATTGTATAAGCAATGTACTATTATAAAAGTATGTGCTCTTATGTAAGAAACGAGTTATCACTAAAGAGTCAGTCCTTTTCCCATACATTTCCATGAATAAATCATAAATAAAAATTATATTTTTACTCAGCAATGAAACATAATTTTCAAATTAGATATAAAAAATTATTCAAAAATTTATTTCTATTGAAAAATCCTTATATCTGAAGCATAATTATTAAAATCATCACCAATAAAAATATTTTAAGGCAGTGTTGTTTCATAAAATGAAATAATCCTGTTGATGAATTTTTCTGGAATTTCTTAATTCATTACAGTTAAATGACATGTAACAATAATATTAAATTTACATTCGTTCTGAAAAATATAGAAACAACCTTCATGTACTTATTTACTCAGAGATATATCAAAAGATATTTTAAGATATATCAAAAGATATTTTAAGATATATCAAAATATTTTGATGTTTTAAGATATACCAAAATGTTTTTGTAAATCACAAATTATAGTGGTTTCCATAAAACTGTAATATAATTAAGATTGGAATAAATGTAGAAATGCTACACGAAAACGAAAATTTTAGAAATAATTATTACTACAATATTTATTAAATATATAACGCGATCTAAAAATATAATTTGTTTTGCGAAATTTTATCTTTAGGATCTGATTTCACAAGAATTTATTACATATTTCGTAATTCTTAATTATCTGTTTCATGCTTAAAAAAAAAAAAAAAAAAAATCTTATTCTTCATATATATAACAACATATATTTTTAAGATGCTAGCGATAGTGCAGAATTATTTTACTTTATGCAAATTAATTCATTATGTTTCTTTTTCGTGTATTTATTAACCTTTATCTTTTCATTATAGTTTTTTTTTTTTTTTTTTTTTTTTACAAATTTTATTTTTAAGATCATTAATATTTAGTCATTATATATAAATTATATACAGAAAAAAATAGTTACGTATATATATATATATATAGCAAACAATTGACAGGAAAATTTATAAATATATAAGTTTTATAGATTAGAAAAACCAATAGGAGAATTACAAACCAATGCGCAAGATTGCAGCGAAAGGAAATGCAAAACTTAGATGTAGTAATATGAAATATATAAACAAATGAATGAAATTAAATGTAGAAATATATAAACAAATGAATGAAATTATACCCCAAAAAACACTGAGATCTTCATCAGGGAGGCCCCTCAGTGTAGGGGTGAACGAGAAGTTTCTGAAAGGACAGTAGCTATAAGCTAATAACTATCCTTAGCCCCCAACTTCTCACCAAACAGAAAACCACCAATAACTGAAGAGAAATCAAACATACATATAATGTATAAAACTACTAAAAATATCAAATTGTAAAAGTTACAAAATTACATCAATTCATTAAAAAAAATATAATACAAAAGAGAATTACTGAAGGTAAACAAGAAAGTATAAAATGAAATAAAAATACAACCCTTCATATGGAACACAAACTATCTTCGGCAGCGTCGGCCGAAGACAGTTTGTGTTCCATATCCTCCCTGATGAAGATCTCAGTGTTTTTTGGGGTATAATTTCATTCATTTGTTTATATATTTCTACATTTAATTTCATTCATTTGTTTATATATTTCATATTACTATATATATATATATATATATATATATATATATATATTAAGAAAATTAGATTTTAATGTACAATAAAAAATCAGTGCAATATCTAATTGTTTTTTTTTTTTTTTTTTTTTGTTTTTTTTAAATAATGATTTTTTTTTTTTAAATAACTATAAATCTTATCTATAATTCTTCAAAAAATATATCTAAAATTTTTTATTGAGAAGTGTTTAAAATGCTGGAAAATTCCTTTCCATAACTTATTTTAATTTCTCAAAAGTTAACGTAAAATACGCCCTGTTTGATTTACTTTAAAAGATTTTTAAAAAATTTGAAGATTTTTTTTTTCTGAAATGTTTATAATAAAAGCAAATAAAATAAATAAAGCACTACATATTTTAGCGGGAAGAAAACGATTTTTTTACAAAAATAAATTTAGTACAACTAATAACACTGAAAAAGCAGCTTTTAACAGGAAGTTTTAAGCTGTTAAAAAAGAAATTCTTGATGTATATATATATATATATTTTTTTTAATCACATTTTTACTGCATGATAAATAAAATTTAATTAACTTTTGTTAAAAATACAATAAAAAATTCATATTATTAATTAACTTTTAAAGAAAATAATTTTACAATTTTTATCTTCATGTTCATGTTCATTTAAAAGATAGAAAAACACCGAAATAAACATCGAAACGAAAAATAAGTATATTATCTAATTTGAAAAACATAAAAAGGGAAAAGAATTTTTATTACATTTTTCCTTCTTGTATAAAAATCGGTATGTCTTGTGGTTATTTATAATTTTTATTCACTCACACTGTTATGTAATTTTTGTAATAGCTAAATTTTTGTAAATACATGCCAACTTGACATCACACGTTTTGCAATAATTTTATTTAACTGAATTGAAACAAATATTTTTACTTCCATTACCCTACTACCGTAGGTAATGGAAGTATTGTATTCGGTCTGAAAATTCGAGATCGAGATTTCACCTGATTTACACGTTTTAGGGTCCCCTGGTCAGTGTGTGTGTGTGTGTGTGTGGGGAGGGGATCTTCTGGCTATTATATCTCGGAAACTAATAAAGATAGAACTACGAAACTTTAGAAATGAAACAAGTCTGGTGTACAGATGAATTTTCTAAAATTTGGTGAAAATTGAAAAACCGGAAGTGGGACCGAAGTCCGTATCTCAAAAACGGCTCTAACGATTTTCTTCAAATTTGCTATATAAACACTCTATTAGATGTCATTTCGAATGATATAGATGGTTAGTTCAGGAAAATTTATAGGCGTCCTGTATAAATAGCTCAATATCAGGTATCGCAAGGGCATTCCTTTAAAAACGGCTGTATGAACTTTTTTCAAACTCGCCATATTAACTCTCTTTTAAATATGCTTTTGTATGTAATTATTGTTTTCCTGTCAATAATTGAGTTTTGGTAAAAGTTGGTGTCTCAAAAACGACTCTAACGATTTTCTTTAAAATTGCTATATAAATCCATTTCTTTCTTATGTATCACGTAGTTATTAGAGGAAAGTTAACAGCTACCCTGTTTAGGTAGGTCAAAAAATTAGGTAGATCATGAAAATTGGTATTTCAAAAAATAACTCTTCCTCTCCCCCCCCCCCCCCCTTTGTTTTTTACCTCGCTATATGTAAGCTTCGTTTTATATGTCTTTACATGTGTATAAAGTTTATCTTACCAGAAAAATGTTAGGTTTCTACTTCTTTAGGTCACATTTACATCTTGTGATCACATTATCTCCAAAAAATGCATATAATATGTGTAATAGTAGGTAATGGATGTCGTGTGGCTGTCTCACACCAGATTTTTACTTTAATATTACTTGTTATGATATTTATTTGCTAGTAAATATATATTTAAAAAAAGTAGGACACTTTTTTTTTGAACGAATTAGTTTACATCTTTGAATAACAATTCACAATTAATTTTGTATATATTTTTTCTTATCAATGCGAAATGCTAATTGATAATTTTGTTAATGAGGAATGAAAAAAAAAATCTAAATTAATTTGAAAGATAATTTTTTACTTGAAGTGTGAAGATATACTTTACGCATTGAAATATTTTTACACTTTCTTCTTTTGAAATTAATTTTCAGGCATAAAAATGCGTTCCAAAATTAATTTGTTTTCAAACTAAAACTGGCAAAATTGTATAGAGAAGAAATAACTGCAAAAAATAATTAGTAAAAGTGAAAAGTTGTGTGAAGTTTTTTTTTTTTTTTTTTTTTTTTTTGTACAAATGTCGAATGAATGTTTTTACGATAAGGTAAATATTATAAATCATTAACAATATGTATTAAATTCGTAAATTTGATGTTAAATTTTATGCAAAGATTATTATGTTAGAACTGCTACAATTATTTTGTTCTCATTGCAACACGATTTTTTTCATTCAGTACTATTTATTGAGAATAGATTCTTAAGGATAAGTAATGTTATCTAAAGTAATATTAAGTTCTTTTTTTTTTTTTTTATAATTTATTAAAATAATAGATTTTTGAATAAGTTAAAAATTTGAAGACTTTTTTAGGTTTGAGATAAAAATTTAATAGTTTTAAGGTTTAAATTTCGTATGTTATAAAAATGATCTAACACAGTTTTTACATGATTAAAATAAAGTTTAATTTAATACCAATTGAAACGTTTTAAAAAACGTACTTGTATGGTTCAGAAAAATTAACTTCCCGTGTATAATCTTATTGATTTTTATTACACATGTATGTGAGCGTTATGTATTAATACGTATGCATGCTGCTTATTACATTAATGCTTCTTATTAATTATGTTTTAACAAGCGCTTTATTGCGTACTTATGAGCATATAAATAACGTGTGTATTAGCATGCACGTTATTGCATATGCATGTGCATATTAATTACGTCTGTTTGTGCATTCTTTCTTCATTTCATAGGCAGTCTGATGCGGAAGCGCAACTGCTGTCACAATACTGGTCAAAATGTATATTAAAAATCCTTGTTTTCTAAGTTATAGACATAAAATTTTGAACAAAACAAAATTTAATTTGGTACGACAAAACATATTTTCATTTATTCTTCCATATAAAAACATGCAGTAATCGTGTTTCATTCTCTACAATCGGTTACTATAATCATTTTTTAGAAATTTCTTTAGCATAGCTTTAGCATAGGAATCCCTTGGCGGCTTTTATTTATTTTATTTTATTTCATTTATTTATTATTTTATTTTATTTATTATTTTATTTTATTTATTATTTTATTTTATTTTTATTTATTTATTTATTTATTTTTTTTTTTTTGGGGGGGGGAGGGGGGGGTCATTTTGCGATAAATAAAAATGGCTATCGCAATTGCGTAAGTAGAAAGATTTTGACGAGAAACGTCCGAGTTACTTCGGAACCTAATTTCACTAAGCGGATCTATACTGAAGCTGTTCCATTTCTTTAGCACGATTTTTCTCGATTTTATTTTAAATACTTAAAAAAAAAAAAATGTTTCAACATTTATTATTTTTTTTTTTGACATAAAAAGAAATATATTTAATTATTTATTTGTTTATTTTTTGCATCAATTTTTTTTTATTTTTTTTCAGTTTTTTCATGGCATCATTTTTTTTTTTAAATAATTTTAAAGTTTAAATAGGGGTTTTAATATTTTAGAACCAATTACCCAATTGAACTTTAAAAAAAAAAGAAAAAGAAAAATACGGCATTAGCTAGATTTTATCTTGAGTAACAAATGTACCACTTTTTGATAAAGTCTGTTAATCTAGACTAAAAGTCTGGACAGATACAATAACGAACTTTCAGTTTTATAAATTTAAAATAAAAACAAAAATGTTTGCATATTTATTCAAGGTGATAGTTAAAAATTGGTAACGACGCTATCTGAAAAAAATAAGCCAACACTTACTACTGCTAAAATAAGATCGAGTTTAAAGATTTGTGGGCTTTTGTTTTTGTTTTTTTCTTCCTGTTTTTAATAAAGTTTAAGTGTCCAAATAATTTAAGTGTCAAACTTTTCAGTTAAAATGGCATCAATTAAATAAATAAATATATATATATATATTAATTTTCTCTCTTAAGATGCTGATTAAACGAGAAAAGAAACGAGAATTAATTTTAAACGAGAATTAATTTTATAAAATAAAGAATATCTTCTCTATGCACATTACCGCAAATATGTTTTCACGTACTGCATATGCTTGATGAGAAAAACAATTTGATTTCAATTGTTTTAAAATTTATTAAAATCTGCCTGTTATGTTTTCAAGTTAAATCTTATATTTTCTTTCTTAAAAAAATAAAAATTATGCGGTACGCAATGATTATTAACACTTTCCTAATGTACGTACTTAATGTATTGTATATCTTTCAATGTTCTTCGCTTAAATTATCACGCAACGATTAGACAGAAGGACTGAACGGCATACAAATAGACTATTTGTATTTATAATCATTCTTAAACATCGTTAGAAAGCATTAAAAATACTTCACGTGAAATAAAATACAGCCATTAGATTCTAACTGTAGCCCGTAATGTATCTAAATATTTCAGTGTAGTCCTGTAAATCTGACGTTCAAATTCTATACAGAACATTATTTTACTGTATTAACAATAAATGTCAATTTCTTTATGATTCTTACAGTAGAAAGTTATTTAACTGTGGCTGATAAAAAATGTATGTCCTAAAATGCAATGCATTGGAATTTTTTGGGTGTCCCTGTACACAAACTAATTGTAAAGAACCTAATAATGCCATTTTAAATAAGAAACATTTCATAGTGAATTTGAATAACATATATCAATTTTTAAAAATTCTGAAAATGTTTAAGGACGCTAAGGGCGGGCACATGAACAGATAAAAAGAGGGACAGTCGGACAGACAGCTACACTAATTGAAATCATATCCAGCTGAAAGTCGTTAAAAAGTGTTAAAAATGTTTAATGTAAAAGAAAATGCAGTTCCAGCAAATTTCCAAGAATATACCTTAATGTAACTGAATATTTTTGTGTGGCTCCGTAAATCTAATGCTAATCATACTATATTCTGTAAAAAACATTCCTTTTGTGCATATTAATAACATAATTCAATTTCATTAAGGTTTATGTAAAGTAAAATTATTAAAATTTGGTTTATAGAAATACCTCGCCTAGAACACAATGCTTTCGAATACTTTTGGGTGTCCGTGCACGCAAACCAGTGATGATATTTACTTTATTTTCAATGGAGAACATCCGATAGTGACCTTAAATAACCTATTTCAATTTCATTACGATTCATGTAAAGTAAAGGTATGAAAATATGGTTTAGAGAAATCTCTCTCATAGAACACAATGCTTTGGAATACTTTCGGTTGTCCCTGTACACAAACCAGTAGAGTCATTCCCTCCATTTTTAATAAAGAACATACGATACTGAACTTGAATAACATATATCAGTTTCAAGAAATTCCATTATATACGAGAGTTACAGCGCGGACAGACAGACAGGCGGACAAACAGACAGACAGACAAACAGACGGGCAAATGAACAGACAGACAGACAAATCAAAGTCATTAACATTTTTCAACCTTGTTGGAAAGTGTTAAAAAAGAAAGAGCGAAAATTAATAAATAAATAAAAGCCTGTTTAATTCTTTGTAAACAGAATTTAATTTAGTACGAGAAAACTTATTTTAATTCTATTCTTCCATATAAAAACATGCAGTAATTATGTTTTAATCCCCAGCATCGGTTACTATTTCTTTCGTATAGCTTTAGCATAGGAGCTGCTTGGTGGCGTTTAAATATTTGTTGTCATTTTAGCAATTACGTAAGAAAAATGTTTCGCGAAAAACACCCGAGCAGCTGTGAAAATTTAAATTACGTCAAGGGTTCTCTATACTGAATCTGTCATATTTCTTTATCATGATTTCTTTTTTAACTTTATTTTAATCAAAAAGAAAAAAAAGAAAGAAAAGAAAGAAAAAAAAAAGAAAAAAAAAAAAAAAAATTCACGTTCATTTTTTTTTTTTTTTTTTTTTTTTTAAACATGAAAGGAAAAATCTTTTTTTACTCATTTATTTATTTTTGGCATTTATTATTATTTTTTTAATATTACTGTTTTTGAATATTACTGTTTAACTGCGAATAAATTTCACCATAAGAAAAATTTCATAAGTTGTCCAGGTTCAGATAGTTTTTGAGTGTCTAACATCATACTCAGATGTCTGTCCACTTTGCTGAGCTTGGACATAATCAGAATCTTCTGAAAAAATACTAAACTTTAAGAGTGTCTTTTCTGGGTCATTTTCCTGTTTTATATTAGTATAAATATTTTGTTATGTTTAATTATTTGAAACAAAATAATAATTATGGCTATAAAACCTCATTTTTGATCATCCACCAGATATACTTTATGTGGGGGAAAAAATAATTAATTAAATAAAAAAAAAAGAATAATACATTTTAGAAAGAATTATTTTTACAAAGCTCCAAACAAAGTTCGTTATTTGTCTTAATAAAAATATTTTTAATTTCATTAATTCATTTCTATTTTTGTTTGATTTCTATAAAACTTGTTCCGTGTATTGTATTTATTAATAATTTGTCAGTAGTCATATTTAATTTTATTTTTCTTAATTTTTTCTCCTTTACTTTTCTTTTTTTAATACAATAGCGATAAAGTTAAAACACGGAATTTATCTGACATTTCATTTATCTAAGTTGACAGATTGATATGATTGGACATATTTTAGAATTTTTTTTAAATTTTTACTTTTTCAAATATCCTACCTTCTGATACATTTTTGAAAGCATGTTTTACATTAAACATACATTTTACTGTCATTCTAACTCAAATACTTGAACACCAAACATTACTTTCTATTTTGTATTAAACAAAAATGAGAAAAACATATAAATGCCCTTTCATACTTGACTAATCCGTGCACATTCGGGTACATCTTTAAATGTATACCCTCTGCACTCTCAAAACGTATGGAATTAACAGATTTCATAGTTTAAAATTTAATATTTTCCACTTTTCTATAAATATAAAGTTTCCTAGAATAACATTTGCATAAAATAACTAACTTTTAAATTCGTTAGAGAGTTGTCTGAATGTGAGCATACTGAATTTTGACTGAAAATCGAGTCATTTGATATAAACTATTTATTTTAACACTAGCTACACATAAGAGAGAGAGAGAGAGAGAGAGAGAGAGAGACGGAAATTAGTAACTTGTGTAGTTAACCTAAGTAGAAATGTCGAATACTTAAACAAGGAATTTTTTTTAATAACACCTTTAAAAACCTTTTATTCAGAAAACTACTTTTCCACGATTTGTTCAATGCATTTCTTCACGGAATTAGAAAATTTCTTTATTGCTTTTTGTTTTTAATGTTTTTATTCGAGATTCACTTTTTAATAATTGTAAGTCACTCATTTTTTAAACTGATTATTGTAATGTAATATGACCATTGTATGCGACTTTGTTGAATGATATCTCTGAAATTTCTTGTTTAGCGCTTTAGAAGACGTATAATTTGCAATTTAAAGTATTTGTGTATGTTTTTTACAACTCATAAAGAACTAAAAAGGAAATATCTTGATAAAATAACAAGAAAAAAAAATCTTTAGGGAAAAAAAAAAAAAAAAAAAAAAAAAAAAAAAAAAACATAAATTTTTTAATCGTTTTTCAAAAGTGAATACAATGTATGGTGCTGCTTAAAGAATAGTATGTATATTGCGACGATTCAGATGTTTTTAATAACGAAATTACATTTTCCTAATTTTTAAATTTTCACTGAAATGTGCTTAGAAAAGTGGTAAATTATCACACAAAGACATTATTATTATTCTCATTTTGAAAAACATTTAGAACGTTAAAGGGTTTAAAAATACTTATCATAATTTTTTAATATTTATATAATCAAAATATTTTTTTTCGAGAATTGCACTTCTTCTTGTTCTTATTTTCACTATTTCTTATGTTTACATTATTGCTTCTGATACTACGTAAAATTTCAGATTTGAAAATTTGTATACTTCAATTTGTGACCTATTATCTATTAAATTCTGTTTACACAGAAATTCACATACATTAAACAAGAGACAGACATAAAGATAGATAGATAGATAGACAGAGAGAGAGAGAGAGAGAGAGAGAGAGATTTTACTTGAATTTTGTTTCCATTTAAAATTCTATCATAAAATTTTCCTTTTTTGATCTAAAAGATTATAGAAGGATTTTTAAAGATGTATACGATGATTAAATTACAATTTATAAATCGCACTTACGGTAAAGGACATCATGCCCATTTCAAGAAAAGAGTTAGCACCGCGTTTTTA
The DNA here is from genome assembly GCA_963930645.1 of Salticus scenicus. Taxonomy (NCBI): domain Eukaryota; kingdom Metazoa; phylum Arthropoda; class Arachnida; order Araneae; family Salticidae; genus Salticus; species Salticus scenicus. The sequence goes on along the minus strand of OZ005653.1, from coordinate 270,914,209 downwards.
ATGTTTTTTTTTTTTTTTTTTTTTTTGCTTTATATTGAGGCATTAAACACAAGGTCAGACAGTATAAAATATAACCATGTCCATTTTTACTTTCCGAACATACATATGTAAGGAAAGTATTGTAATCATGTCAAAAATCCGAATTCGAGATTTTCGTGTTTCTATACGTTTTGATGTCACCTGAGTCCGTTTTCACTATTTTGACGATGATGTATGTATGTGTGTGCGTATGTATGTGTGTATGTGTGTGATTGAACACGCTAGAGTCTAAACGCTTTGTTCGAATGAGCTGTAAGTTGTCACCATAGCACGAACCCTATTGATTTTGGTGAATCTGGCATTTATAGTTTTTTTTCAGGGACACAAAGAAAAATTCTTTATCATTATGGCCTATGGGACCGAAATCTTAAAACTGCGATAGCATCTAAATGCCTTATTCAATTGAGCAAAACATCTATACACATATTATAGGTCACAGTTACTCAATCTGTATAGAGTTTGGAGAATCTGGCACTTATAGTTTTTTTTACAGGGACACAAAGAAAAATCCTTTACCATTATGGCCTATGGGACCAAATTTTAAAAAGTGCGATAGCGTCTAAACACCTTATTCAATTAAACAAAAAAATTACACATATTATATGTCACAGTTTCATGATCTGTATAGGTTTAGGTGAATCTATCACTTCTAGTTTTTTTCATAACAAATAATTCTGTATTATTATAGCCTTTGGGGTGAAATTATGAAAAGTGCGATAGCACCTAAATGCCTTATCCGTTTGAGTGGAAAATTTATATACGAGTTATAGGTCACCATCACACAAACTGTATAGATTTTAGTGACTCTAGCACTTAACGAGTTTTACAGGGACACAAATAAAAACTGTTCATCATTAAGATCTATAGGCTCAAATTATTTAAACAGCGACAGCGACTAAACGCCTTATTCAAATGAACTGAAAACTTATATACATGAACCATCACACCCATTACACGAACCCTATCACACGAACTTTATGAACTTTAGAGAATATAGCACTTATGGTTCTTTTTACAGAGACAGAATGCAAATTTCTTTATCATTGTGGCATATGGTCTCAAACTTTAAAGTGCGATAGCGTCTAAATGCCTTATCCGATGAAGCTGAAAATTTATATAAATATTATAAGTCACTGTTACACTAACTATAAGCATTTTGTTGAATCTAGCATTTATACGTTTTTACAGGGACACAACGAAATATTCTTGATCATTATGATCTACGTGTTCGGTAAAATAGCGTTAAATTAAACATCGTGTATATATATAAAGAAACTACTCGAACACCCTATCATAATTTTCTCTTTTGTTTATTTAATAATTCCTGTTACTTTACTTTATCTACAAAACCGTTAATTACGCAATATTCGGAAAGTCGAGTGGAGTCACTCCAGATTTTCTTTATTCGTGACAAATATATTTCATTACAACATCATTAACACCAGTACTAAAAAATTACATTTCTGTGATATGGTGTTTTTCACCTCTAGGGTACAAATATATTTAAACACTGGTTTTCTGCAAAATACCTCTCCTTCGGTAATATTTTATCTTGAAAAATACAAAAACATTTTAAGTAGTAGAGAAGAATTATAATATCAGTTTTAGCTAAAAATTATTTATTTTTCATTTATTATATCAATATAAGTTTAACATTTTGAAAAATGACATGTAAATATCAATAAAATTTAATATTAAAATTTTGTTAATAAAGTAATTTTAACAAACATGTATCAATTGATTCACTAAATAAATTTTCATGCAAATATACGAATTTATTTATTTTGAAAAAAAAAAAAATATATGAAACATTGTTACTAAAATAATGTATTAAATAATCATAAGAGTTACATGAACATTTTTGAGAAGAAATATAACTAAAATTAGACATATTATTTCGGTATAATTTCAAATTTAGAATTTATTTACTGTTAATTAAAAAAATTCACATATTAGAGATTTTATGACTTTACCTTTAAATATTTCATTTCTGTGTTCTAACAAATAAATATATTTTACATAGTTAAAACAAATATATAATTATTTATACAATAATAATAATAATAATACAAGGCTGAATTCTGTTTATGTTTCAAAAATGTAATATGCTCATTATTTATTCTGTATTAGATTCACATAATAAATGTAATGATTTATAAATTAATAAAAGTAATTATTCATAATTTAAATTAAAGTTTTTTTTTTTAAATAAATAAATAAATAAATAAACAGCTTGTATTCCGATATATGTAAGAATAAATAATAATAATAATAATAATAATAATCAAAAGAACTGAAATGAAAAATTGCGAGTATTCTAATTTAGATGCTGTGAAATGGAATGGTGTTTTTCATTTTCATATGAATACAGGAAAATTATTAGTAAAACGCGTAAAAATTTGTCCTTTCGAGCTGGTTTACACCAAATTTTGTATAGCCATCAAATAATGATCCGTTTTAAATAGAATTATAATGCATATACGGGAGAATTAAAAACAGTATTCAAACATTAAATAATTTAACAATAGCGCTTTCAAAGTTTCCTGTTAATTTTTTCTAAAAACACACCAGATGTTTCACGATGTTGGTAGAAAGAAAAAAATCTTAATATTTTATATTCTAAACGTTTAGAATGGCTCCCAAATTTTAACATTATTGTTACTATTCCACTTAAAAATTTATATTTTATAAATTTTGAAATTAATAATACATGATATCAACGAATATTAACGATTTTTGTAACGATTTTTTTTTTATAAATTACGTTATTTTAGCTAGATTGCCACATATCGGTAATGGACTAAACAATGAAACAAGATGCTTTCTTTAAAGGTTTTGTACTACTATTCTTCATGAAAAAAAAAAAAAAAAAAAAAAAGTAAAGTAAAGTAAAATAAGTCTAATGTTTATACATTTTTTCCCTCAACACAAAGAAGAAAAAGAAACGAGAAAACTGGAGAAAACTTGTGACTTTGCAAAGTTAATTAAATGAATGTTCACAAAAGACTCGATGATTTTATTATTTATTTTCCCTGCCTCTTTTTTTTTTTTTTTTTTCTTTTCTTTTCAAATTTACGAACTAAGAGGAAATTATTGCTATTATTGGCTTCATGTTCGGATAAGGTTGATTGTCTGCATAAGGGACATAACCCGAATAGAGTACTTTCCATGAGGGTCTTTATGAAGGGTCCTAGCCCATATTCTTGCGCGTTTTAGAGAAAAGCGCTGAAAGCTCCAAACATCTGTATAAAAGACTGCGTTTTGGGTTCAAACATGGCACCAACTTGGAGAGAAGAACCTTTCGGTCGCTAGTGGGTCATTACTACAAATGATTGCTAAACAATCGAAAATAAAAACATAAACATTCAAATCTATATTCTTATATTAGATATTTCCCCCTGCCTCTTCATCTGATTTATCTACTAACTTATTTATCCATCTAATATATATATGCATACTTTTAAATAAATAGAGAATTTAGAAAATTAGCACAGAATCTTTTTTTTTTTTTCTTATGCATGTGTCAGAGTAAGAATTTCAGAAGTTTTCCTTTAGAATAAAAATGGTAGTTGCTTTGCTGAAAATATAACGACCATAAAATGGTGTAAAGGGAAATATAAATCACATGAATAAATTTAATATAAATATAATGAAAAACTAAAAGTAGTTTTCTCACTTGTGCAAAATGGAAATTAAAATAATAATAATAATAATAATAATAATAATAATAAACAGAGAAAGAAAATAATGAAACCATATGCAGAAATAGAAGCAGGAAATTTACCCAAAAACATCTTCCTTTTTATTCTGATTATATAAATTTACATTTATACATATTACACTTTTATTGGATCTTAATACGTCACATAATTTTTATATTTACGGTAAGTGATCAAATTATTAATTTTTATTTATTTATTTGGCATCTTTTCTATTTATAAAGAAATGCCCGAAGAAATGGACTTGAATTTCAGACATGCAAAAAACATTCATAAACTTACACTTCCCCCTTATTGATGTAGTCACGAGTACAGTTAGAGTACCAACCACAAATTGAAGAAAAACAGAAATATTTTGTATAGCCTCAGTCGTAAAAAGTTTTAAATGACTTGTAAATTTAACATATGATTACACTTCAACACTTAACCCGTTAGCGCCCAGTGTCCTCATTTGAGGACAGCTAATGAAATGGCCCGTATATTTTTTGTGGTTTCTTGGAATGATTTTTGCTTTTTAGTGACAGTTTATAGCGTCACTCTAAATGATCCCTGAAAGTTTTATGTGCCTACTATTAATTATTATTTCATAATTTGGATAGTCATTTTATGATTTTTCATTCGTGACACATATATTTGCTTTTTGCGCAGGTATACTAACTTAAATCAAGTTGAATAAAAATATATATTATAATACTTTACTTTCGAGATCTTTGTCAACATATAATAGGAAATTAATCTGTTATCTCAAAGTTTTTCTCTCTCGAAGTTTTCTCACTAGAACACTAAACGTCAATAAATGAGGATAGGCTTTAAATTTAAAACTATCAGAAATTGTTTAAGTTATAACTGTTAGTTGTCTATATTAATTCTGTACTGATAAGTATAAAGGATTCAAGTCCAAAAATGTCGATTTTGAGTTAAGTACATAGTCAGACTCAGAAAAAAATTCTCTATCGATTGATATAGAGAATTTAAATCCATGTCATTTAGTCTGAGAAAATCCATTGGTAAAAAAAGATTCAAGTCAGAAATTTAGCATTAATCTTTGGTATAAAATATTTAATTAGATATTTTCCCTTTATTAAATAAAGGTTGACAATCACTGAATGGTATAAAGGGTATAAATCAACATAATAACTTTTTCCTAATCGATTCATCTGATTAGTTTTTAGTTAGTTTAACTTTATTTTTCATGCCCTGAAAAATCAAGAATATGGACTTAAATCCTTTATACTTATCAGTACAGAATTTAGAAGTGAAATAAGCAGCTAATAATATTTTACAAAATTTATTTGGGCGTTAACGGGTTAATTCACTTTACACTCTGGCATTAACTTTAACAAATTATTACTACAATATTTATATGTCATTTTTATTTAGTTATTTATTTTTAGGAATACGAGGATTAATAATTAAATACACACACACACACACACACACACACACACACACACACACACACACATATACATATATATATACTTATTAATTTTCTTTTTTCCATTTTTCTTTTTTCTTATTACAAGAATAGCTTTCAGAAAAAAATTGCAAAACTTGGAAAAAATTGATAAAATGTTAGAGAAAAATTATTCTGAAACATAAAATGCTACCGTTTAATTTTTAATGAAATATGAGCACTTGTTATAAATATTTTATTACTGCGCAAAAAATGTATGTACGAAATGATGAATATCCAAAAGAATATCCAAAGTGTATGCACGAAAGATAGCATTTTTTTATTACAGAGGTTGAACGATAGACATATTAGACAAATTATTTTAAAAGTTCATTTGAATTAAATAAAAATTAAAAAAGTTGTCGTAAAAAGAATGAGCTGAATTTTATGTTTCTCTAAGAATTGTAAGCTCATAAGGGATGTTTCATAAAAAATATATTTAAAGTGTGAGTGAAATAATTGGTCCTCTAAATTAAATATTTGATATGTGGAAAACAATTTATTGGTTTGTAGCTCTCATAATTTTATTTATTTACTAATATTTGTGAGTTCGTACGAGGTTTACATAAAAATGATTCTTCATAATGTAGCTGAAATCTGCAAATTAAACATGCGGCATGTTGAAACTCAAATTTGAAAATATCTAAACTCTACCTCATTCTTTTGCTGATAATTTACTTAAATTGAACTTTTATTCTCTTCAAAGAACGTTTTACATAACTTACTCCATATATTTAGCTTTCAACCAATGTAATATGAAAAAGGGTTATCTTTCGCCTATGCACAGTAAAAAAATTATGTACGACAAATATTCATATCTCAAGGAAAGTTAAACATGGGCATTTTATGTTTCACAAATGTATTTATCTAATCTTTTCTGATTTTTTCTGTAAAAGTTTTATAAATTATTTTTGAAATTCATTCGTGTTATAACTAAAGAAATTTCTCTCAAAATTTACCAATATATATATATATATAAATTTATATTCCCACAAAAGAGAAAACGAATATTGACAATAGTGTATGGTGTGATGTCGTGTGCTAAAGTTACAAGTCATTGGTAGATTTTTGTGTTACAGGGTAATTCCAAGTATTTGTGTTTTTCTTCAATTTGTGGTTGTTCCCTTAATTGCACGCATGATTTAATTGTTACTGCAGAATATGGATCTATGAATGTTTTTTCGTGTCTGAAATTCAAGACCATTTCTTTTAGTATTTCCTTCGAAAATAGAAAAATGTTATACCAACAACATACACATAAGAGATTTGGTTTAACATACATCCATTTAGTAAAGACAAATATCATAAGTTTAAAATCAATTAGATAATAAAAGTAATCATTAATTGAATTAGAAAATGAAATAATACACAAATGCTTAAGCGCATTTGCAGCTGTATCCAAAGTGTATGTCATTTTTAAATTAATGGTAATGCCACAAAATTGGCCAAAATATTTATATATGTAATAATATATACAATTATGTATAAACAAGATTTCATAAGTTCTGAAAAAAAAAAATGTTAATAATAAACGAAATGCATTTAAGTATTTGTGCATAAGCTGCAGATTGAATTTAAATGTAAATATAAATTGAAGAATTTAATACCGTTATAAAATTTAGCAATAAAAAAAATCCATGTTAATACAACAACACACACAGGAGAGAGTTGGTATAGCATACATCCATTTAGTCAAGCCAAATATTATAAGCTTAAAATCAATATAATTTGATCATTCATTGTATTCGGAAGCGCTTTAAAAATTTAAGTATCCAAGCGCCTATGATACTTGATGTTTAGAGATTATTAATAATTGTTCTTCTATAGACTGGTTATGTTTTTATTTTAAAATGATGAAATACTTCAGAATTTTAGTATTAGTTTTTTCAAAAATAAAATAAAGTACCGCCACTTTAATTAAATATGTTTAAAACTGTAGAATAATTACAAATACTTTATACTTGATAAAATTTTTGAACTGTTAATAAAAAGAAAGATTAAAAAAAAAAAAAAAAAAAAAAAAAAAAAAAAAAACATTAAATTGCTTATATTATAAGTTAGAGTTAAATTGAATTAAAATAACTTTTATTTGAGTTTTGTTGATATTATCATGCATCTATTAATTGCATTAAAAAAAAAACATTAAATTGCTTATATTATAAGTTAGAGTTAAATTGAATTAAAATAACTTTTATTTGAATTTTGTTGATATTATCATGTGTCTATTAATTGCATAATATTAAAATGTTCTTAAATCCTTTATATACTTGTTTTGTCTACAAAGAACGTTTCGGTCCCGGATCAAAGATATTCTTAGCTATTGCCATCTTTGAGACTGAAAAGCATTCTTTATGCATATTTGTGTTCTACCCGTCCCTTGATATCGTTAGAATGCAAATACGTATTTATCTATTTCCAATTTATTCCATTTTTGTTTGATTTGGGGTTTTTTGTTTTCTATCAAATTAATTCTTTGCATACTGATGATATTTAATAATTCTTAAATTTCTTTGACTGATTATCAATATATATATATATATATATATATATATATATATATATATATATATATAGATAGATAGATAGATAGATATTTCCTTTTGCTGCATTTTGCGCATTGATTTATAAAGACTTAGTTATATATATATATATATATATATATATATATACATATATATATATATAGATAGATAGAGAGAGAGAGAGAGAGAGAAGGAATGGTGTCGCCAAACAACAACATTTCATTAACTATTCTACATATTTAAAGAATGGATTTTTAATTGTATATATATCTATGTTTCTTAAAATACTGATTGTTTATATGCAAAAATTAATATATGTTATCGTTTATAATGGTTTCAGTAACGAATTTAAAAATAATTTTTGAAATTAAAAAAAAATTTCTAGAATATGTTCAGGTAATTTTATTAAAGTTATTAAAAATAAATAAATAAATAAAATTAGAGGATTTCAAGAAAAAAAAAATGGTTGATATAAATTAAAACTTATCACGTGGATTTAACATTACTAGTATCGCCCAGTGGTCGAAACTCGACCATTTTTTTTTTTTTTTTTTTTTGCAAAGCGAGGCAAAGCAAAGTTATTGTCTTGTCCTAAACGGAAGAGAAAATCGCAACGTGAAAACGCCCCTTGTTGTGTGATACAGCCCAGAAGCTAATAGGTACCATGTCAAACCAAGGCCCAACCAAGAATCAAATTCTGTTAAATTAATTCGATTGTTTCATAAAGTACAGTGTTTGAACACACACACACACACACACACACACACACACACACACAAAAAAAAAAAAAAAGATATTTTTCAAAAATGGTCGAATTGAGTTCGGGAAATTTCAAAACGTGTAACTTTATCGAAAACCGAAAATCTAAAACTTTTCTGAATCTTATATTTTCTACTTATATATGCAGAGGAAGGAATAATAAATCCACTTTTAAAAAAATAAAAATAAGTAGCAATTTCACTTAATTAAAATTCAAGGAAATTTCAAAACGTGTAAATTCATCGAAAACCAGAAATAAAAAGTTTTTATGTATCTTCTACTTGCTTCTTCTACCCACAAAAGCTAGCAATAAAGACACTTTTTTAAAAAATAAGTAGCCAATTTCAGTTAATTGAAACGTAAAGAAAGCTCAAAACATGTAAATTCAGCAAAAAACGGAAATCGGAATTTTTTCCGTATCGTCTACTTATACATGCAGCAGTTAGTAACAAATCCATTTTCCTTTTACTTAGTATATTAGTTGAATATTTATTGTTTAAATATCATCTTTTGAAATGAAATGTTTATGTTTACATTCGAAACTGGAAGTTTGCCATTTTTTTTTTTTTTTTTTTTTTTTTCCCCTGGAGTTTTGTGATTTTAAATTAATATTTTATCAATTTTACAGAAAAAATAACTCAATCAAACACATGTAGACAGTAACTTATATATAACTATACCCAAATATCGGAATTAAAATCGGCAGATAATATCCGTTATTTTTTAACAATTTTTTACAAAAAATCCAATGGCCGATTAACATTGAAAATCTTTTTCATGGCTCCATGGACAGACAGTGACGTCATCACTTCGCTTGCGTATAGTGATGCTACATTATACAAATTACTGTGTCTATGGTTTTATTTGAGCTTTATGAAATTGCCAGATTTAATAACTTTCTACTTTTAGGTATTTTTTAATGTAAAGGAATACGTGTATAAAAGGGAAAAATGGGGGAAAATTCATAAAAAATAAATGTATTTTTAAATACCTTCTTGACATCGTAAGAAAATAATATTTGTATTCCCACCTTCCGGCTAACCATACCTTTCGAATGATACCATTTTCAACCCTCTACTCCCATAATTAATATGTTAAAAAGGGACAACAAATTTTATGCTTGCCTATTAATATATAGATTATCCTCATATCCTAGCTAATTCTAAACGCAAAAATTGCATGTATTTTTCTGGTTTTTTGGAATCCCTCTAAAATTTTAGATTAAAAAATCTCCACTGAAGGATTTATTCCAGGCAATTTTAACTATCAGTTTTATTTATGTATTCGAAATGGATCTTTACAATTTATATTCTTCATTTATTTATCGCAAATTTGGAATTATTATGATAAAAAGATTTATATCACTAGCAAACCTAATGAGTTTTCCTTTTTAAAACTTTCCATCAAAGTGTTTATGCCGTCTATTTGTCTGTCTGTCCCCCGCCCTCAAATTTCCATAAATATTTTCATAATTTTTTCCAAAATGATATATGTTATTCCCTTTTACTATGGTATGTATTCCCTATAAAAATGATATATATATCACGAGTGGTTTTGTACATTGCCATCCAATATATTCCAATATATTGCGTTCTATGAATGTCGTTTTTAAAAATTCTATTTAAATACCTTCATACTACTTAAATCATTTTAAAATTTATTATTAGTATACACATAAATATGTTTTCTACAGAATATGATGTAATTAGCATTAAAATAGTAGGATTATCATTGCATTTATGCTAGGTGCATTACAGTAGCACACAAAAATATTTAGATACATTAAGTGTTATCAGTGAAAACTTCTGAAATTGCATTTTCATTTATGTTAAGTGTTTTTAGCAATTTCCAAAATGTTTAAGAATGATTATGATTTACATTAGTCTATATGGCTGTCTTTTTTTTTTTTTTTTTTTTTTAGTTGCTCATTACGGTCTATAAGGGATTTACTTTTAAAGCACATTTTACTATATTTATGCTGCACACAAAATAATAGTATTCATATAGATTATTATAACATACAAAACACATTTTCCTGTAAAATAAGGTATGATTAGAATAACTGATTGGTTTACAGAGAGCCAGAAAATTGTTCTGATTCATTATGATGTATAAGATGAAATTGCTCAATATAAGTTTACAGTGTTGTGGATATTTTTCAGCATTTGATTTCTGCTACACATGCAAAGTTTAAACGATATACCGAGCTACATAAAAGCCTTTTTTTTAATACTTTCTTTTTAGAAAAAAAAAAAAAAAAAAAGATAAAGATTTTTATTTTTGAGATTCTTTACTGCATGGTTAAAAATAAAAAATATTTTTGTGGACTTGCTGTTTTCAAATAATACACTGTAAAATGAATCACTTCGGAAGGGCTACCGAAAATCTTTTTTTTTTTTATAATCTGTCTTTTTCAAAAAAAAAAAAAAAAAATAGTTAAAAAATAATTTTAGTGATTTTTTTTTCCTCGTTTTTAAATAATAATAATAATAAAAAAAAAGTGCTTTTAAAGTATCACCACGGTAGAGAAAAACCTTCAAAGTTGAGTGAAGCAACGGAAACGAATTTTTGGAAAATGCTTATAACCTCTGCAAACCGCAATAATTATTCATTCTTGTTTCCCCTTTTAGTTGATTTTTTTTTTTTTTTTTTTTTTTTTTTTTTCATCATAACATTAAATATCTTGATAATATTTTCACTTGTCTCAAAAACAATTTCATTAATATACTTACATTTTTATTTACTTATTCAAACGTAAATTTTAGATATTACACATGGCCAAGATACAGAAAATGTTTCCAATACGCTGCTACTAAATTAAAGCTCAAGAATGAAATTGCATACAAAATATAAGAATTCGATTTTTAAAATCTGCCAGGCATTTCAATAACGTGTAATTCAAACATTAAACAGTTGGTATTAACTGGATAATAATTTTAACATAAATATATTATAATTTACTTTGATATTTTTTCAGGTTTTTGCTTTACATAATACTGAGCTAAGTATTTATTTTATTTATTTATTTTTTCTTTGTTTGCTTGTTTAATTATTTTGACTCTTTCAGAAAATTTGTCAGTTAAATATTATATATTTATAAACTGCTTTGTTTTAGAGTTAATTTAAAAAACGCTGGTAATTAAAAACCACCTTGGCGAACTTTGCTATGCAATATACGAATTACATAATATAAAGCAGACCTGTAACATTTGTAATTAAAAATTTATTGATTGTATGTTTATGCTTCTAAATGTTATTCTTATATTCTAATTGTCTTCCAATTTATATGCTTTTGAAAAAAGTTTTTTTTTTTTTTTTTTTTGGTAATTCTGTTAATAAAACTTACAAGTATTAGGAAAATATTTTAAAGGTGACTAATATTTTTACTTTTTCTAACTATAAAGTCAAAGTTAGCATCTATTTTTAATTACTAAACCGTATCTCATACAGGTTATTATTATTTGACGTTAGTTTATTATTATTATTATTATTATTATTATTCATAATCACTTGTAAAAATAACATGTAACTGAGAAAGCAATCTATTTTAAAACAAAAATAAATAAATAAATAAATAAAAATAAAATAAAATAAAATAAAATAAAATAAAATAAAATGAATAAAAAATGTGTGTGGTTTATACAGATTATAAAACACTTAACAAATTTATTTAAGGGTACATTGTTTGGCCTAAGGCAGTATAAATATATATAAATGTACATAAAAGAAATATTTCTCATAAACAGTAATTCATAAAAATTCCTTTATTATATTCTGTGCATAAACCAGTGGTACTACTTTAAATTTAGACAACACGTTCCTGTTGTAGTGAAGTTAAACATCATGTATCACTTTCAAGACATTTAAAAAAAAACTAACGATAGATAAACGAACCAAATTCATGAATACTATTTTATATTATAAGATTTATATTCTATTATAAATTGTGTCCATCAACTACCCACATCCTTTAAAAAAAAAAAAAAAAAAACCTATATTTGTGGTGGTGGAATGTTCTACCTATGTAGAGAAGTTCTCTCTATATTTTGCATTAAAAAAAGAAAAAGGTAACTAAATTATTTCAGCGTGGTGAACTTTTTTCTAACACTTTTTTTCACACGCTTGCCTTATTAAAACATTTTATTAGTCGTAGTACGACAGGTCGTACCATTTCTTTCAATCTGCAATATTTCATAGCCGCCCTGTTTTGTGTTCCACCTTAATATACGAGGATACCTGCCAATATCCAATTTTACCATTTAGTTTCCAAAACTATCTTAAAAAATTATGTGAAAAATCTGTAAAAAACAAATATAAATTAATATAAATAAATAAATATAAATAAATAAACAAATATAAATAAATATAAACAAATAAGTAAATAAATAAATATATTTCTTTTTATGTAAAAAAAAAGTGCTTTTTTTTTTTTTTTTTTTTTTTTAATAATTTTGAATTTAGGAAATAAAAAGCGCGCGTACAAAATGAAATAAAAATAGAACAAGTTAATTAAATTTGAGTTTAAGTTGGTAGTTTAAAGATGCCATTGATATAGTAACAGTTTTTGTCCCTTTTTATTCTGGAATAATATAATAACAACGGAAAATAGAAAATATTTGGGCTGGAGACCTTTTAGATTGAACTCTACATAGATGTTTATTATTTCTCTTTTCTCCCTCTCTCTCACAACAAGTTAAAAAATTATTTTAAATAACATTGAGAAAAATCGTGCTAAATATATGGAATAGCTTTAGGACCCCTTGGCGAAATTTGAAATTTCGCACCAGAGTAGCTCAGATGTTTCTCGCCAAGATCATTAATTACGCGATTGATATAACTATTTTAATTCATCGCAAAAATGATCACAAATATTTAAAAGCCTCCTATAATAAATCCGTACTAAAGAAATTAAAAAAAATGAATACAGTGAATGTTGCTGAGGAACGAAACAGTGTTACCGTAGGCTTTTATATAGAAGAATAGATTAAAGATTTTCCTAAATTAAATTCTATTCTGTGCACTATTTTACCTTCATTAGTTAGAAAACAAAAATGTATGCCCCCCCCCCCATTTTTATGTTAACAGGTGCTATATATGTAACAAAGGCTTTGAATATTTTGGCAATGCACTATATTATAAATTACAAATTTTACAAAATATTTTAGTTGATATATGATCTGTATAAGTAAAATACATAAGCTTAAAACATATTTACAATCAAAAGCGTAAAAGCATACAAACACATACACACACATAAGTAATAATAATAATTAAATTTTCTTATATTATTCAATTTTTATCGGTAACGTAAAATGTTTAACACATTCTGTTATACTTACACACATTTTTAGAAAGCATGTGTTAAAACCATTTGACTGTACAGTGACAGGTACACATTAAAAACATTTCTGAAAATTTGTTGCAAATAGCTGCCTATTAGTTAAATGTAACATTTATTGAATTTATCGATAACCATCAAACGTACCAATGTTACTAAATTCATAAAATCAGCAATGTTTCTATTTTCAGGAACCTACTCCAAACTTTATGAACATCAAGAACGTTACCAATTTTTTTTACTGTGCACATCCATTTACTGAGCTATTACACAGGCCTGCGATGAAATTTTCTTTTTCAAGGTGATGGGTTTTTCTGGTATATTTTTGGAGGCTGATTAAAGAAAAACTATTCAACAATTTCCATCACGTACAGTTTTGACAAAAAATGGGAATTTTTGAGCTCAAATCTACACTTTTTCAACTACCATTTGAGTTATTTCTCGGAAAATCTGGGTGGTGTGAGTGAAGAATAAGGAAAGGTATTTCATCAACACATCAAAAAAGGTGCATATGGGTTATCGCGGCCGATGGAGTTTTAACATGTTAGCAGATTATTGTTAGATGCTGCATAGAAAATTCTCGTTCCTAAAACATTCCTGACCAAGAGAAAGTACTCTAAAGGGAGCTTTGATGTAAAAAAAAGCACATTTCAAAATTAATGTGTAAGTAGTAGCCTATTTTAATGTACATTACATATAAATAATTTTGAATTTATTATTGTCTCTGTGTAAGTATTTCCGATCTCCATCTACTTTGTGAAAAATTCTTACTTGATAGGAAGAAAATAAGACAAGCATTTCTGAATTCAGCGTATCCAAACACATTAGAAGACATCCAACGCAGTGAAAAGAAAAAATAAATAAAAAGTTCAGCTTCGCAGAGGCCCTTGTTATTTTTCCCACAGTACACTTATAATTCAAAAATTACACAATAATTAATTTTTAGTTTGTTTTTGAGTATTTTGTCTGTTATTATGAAAGTCGTAAAAAATATTCAGAACGTGTATTGTTATATTTTTAAGCCCAAGTAAGAAAAAGCATCTTTTTAGAACATTGTAAGACGTGCACATCAAAAACAGCTTTATAATTTTACCCAATTCAAAGATCATCATAGGGTATATATTAAAAGGTCATCTATTCATGCCAAAAGGAAAGATGTTTGACTTTTTTTTAGATAACCTTATATGTATTAGAAATTGCGTTTTGCTTTCATTTACAGACGCTGAGCGTTTCAGTAAAAAAAAAAAAAAAAAAAAAAAAAAACGTGAGTTAATGGATGGATTTTCGGCCGTATGTTAACACAATAAAGCACAAATTAAAGTTTTAAAGAAAAATAAAGGTATAAATTATTGCAATCAATGTTAATATTCACGTTGACATTAGTTCTACTTTTGCGCAAAATGCAAATATGTCTGCAGGGATTGAAAAGTCATAAGTAAAATTGTGATTAAAATCATGAAATTATACGAAATAAATAATTAATAAATAAATAAATAAAAATAAATAAGGCGTCTTTTTAATAGTGATGGTACCGACTGTGACTAAAATTTTAAACTTATTCCTGAAAATCACACTTACTTTATGCACTATTTTATTAACTTCTTCAAATAAGGGCGTTAAATGGTTAAAACGAAACTTTAAAAACTTTGAACAACCTATTGCTTTTATTGCATTATTTAAGTATGCATGTAAAAAAAAAAAGAAGAAGAAGAATGATTATATTTTTTATTCATTTTTAATACTTATTTATTAAATTTACATAAAAATAAACCATTCGAGTATTAAATAATACAAAATTTAAATTATAGTTTTTTTAATTATATTTTGTCTTGTTCTGTATCAAAATTTGTGAAATCTTAAAACATAATACACATTTATATTTTGAATTAAATGGATTGTAATAGTAATAATTATTTTATTTTTATTATTTTTAAATTTAAACTTGTTTATTTCATTTTATTTCGTTTCGTATTGTTTTGTTTTGTTTCATTTTTTTAAGTCTCTATTAGAGTTAGCTTCGCTAAATATCTCTCGAAACAGACATTTTCTTCTTCTTATTATTTTTTTCTTTCGTAACGATGGGGATAGAGGTGTAAAAACATAAAAACTTAAGGTTTGTTTTTGAAATTGAATTTAAAAATATTGTCCTGCCATTCCATATTTGGAAAAGGATAGTACATTGTTTGGATTTCTTACTAAGTAACCTCACATTTGGTAAAAAGTATTGTTTGTAAGAAAATTTTAGAATTTAAGTAACCCCCCCCCCCTCTTTTAAAATTGCCATTTTTTTTTTTTTTTTTTTTTTTTTTTTTATGCACTTTTAACTTATCAGAAAATTTTTCCTATATGGTCAAATGCGGTTTATACGTAGAATAGATTAGAAGATAAATATTTGGCATTTACTTTAAGAAATTTGAAGTTAATTTATTGTATAAATAGCAATTTGTCGCATATAAATTCAGCAGTTAATAGTTCATGTATACCAAAAATCGACAACATATAAAAATAAACACCAAAGCAGAAAAAAAAAGGGGGGCTGATAATATGGTATTCGTATTATTAACGTTACTTAAATTGTAAATGTCTGGCCTACAGCAAAATTATTTTTTATATCTAAAATTCAATAATAATAATAATATATTAAAACCACACAAACACAGTCGTGAACTTTTACTACACGGTATTCTTCGACCACATTTCGGGCCGCGGTAGCCCAATCGGTAGAGCGCCGGCCTCGTAATTGGAAGATTGCGGGTTCGGTACTCGAGCCGGCCAAAGACCGTCGTGTACACTAATGGTGGCTGGTGCACGTAAAATCTGTCGTGGCCGCAATGTCCTCCATGTTCCCATCAAAAATTATACCTCTGGGGGTCACCGAAGCGGAAGAGTCATCCCTTCCGTGGAGGATCAAAATTGTGATGACATGTCTACAGACCACCTCTAGGGGTGTGTCCCTCCCAGACCGTCACCAATTGACCATTTGCGCAGCACTAGTGCGACGTAAAACCCAACCATCTATCCATTCGATCACATTTCATGAAACCATGGAAGCATCTGCGCAAGTGCTAACTCAACGAGTCCAATGCTAAAATAGTGGTGAAATTCATCTGACTTAAAGAAAATGAGCAATAACAGAGCGCGGAATTATTGGTATCCTTCCAACATTTTGGACGCGTCCTCACTGCTAGTTTTAGGATATGTGGCTGCACTGTAAAGTGAGCGTTGCATATCCTTATGTTTATTTAAATATTACTAAGTTAATTTGTTTCATTAAAAATATAACAGTAATTCTTCAAAAGTCATTATTGTGAGAAAATATTTTTTAATGTTATGTTATCGGTAAAAGAGATGCAAAGAAAAAATGAAATAAATAAATAAAATAACATAAATAAAGGCCTATTCAAATATTTTTGTTTACTTATCTGTTTATTAATAACTATGTACAAATTGGGAAAAAAATAAATAATTAAATATATCAAGATTTTATAAAAATAATCTCCTTTAAAAAACCCGTGAGCTCTATGCATCTTCTTATTGCTTATACAATCCTAATCTTATAAAATGTTAGACAATTTAGGATATCTCTTTTTTTTTTTTTTTTTTTTTTTTTTCACATGTTCATATGACGCAACGTCATTCTACTTTACAAAAAAACAAAAAAAAAAAAAAAAAAAAGTTATAATCCTTTATTGCTTGCATTTAATGTACAACGAAAAAAAAAAAAAAAAAATGAAGAAAGAAAAACCTTTAATTACATATTTTATTTTATTTTATTTTTCATTATATTAACTGTCTCATTCCGTGGCTTAATCTTTAAATATAGCTTTTCATTTTAATTTATTTATTTATTCATTTATTTATTTATTAAATTAATTAAATTTGTCGTAACCTGTTTAAACATTATTAAATATCAATTATTTTTACGAAATTGTTTACAGACTTGGATATTGTTTGTTTACATTTATGCTATAATATGAATAAAAGTAATTCACATATACATATTCATATTTATCCTTATCGTTATGCCTAATTATCAAGCCTATCTTAATTACTGTTAATCGATACAAAGACATTTTTTTTTTCGGCAATTTTTTTCCTTTATTATAAAATTGCTTTTCCTCATATTTAGCTATCTTAAATATTGTAATACATATATCTTTCTCGAAAATCAGAAAAATAAAAAAAATGTTCGGGATTCTATAAGATTTTTTAATGAAACGTATTTGTGATTTTTTTCCCTCAAAAATTTTGTTCTAGTGTTCTTGTTTTTACGTGTATATTTATAAGTACATTCAAATAATTTACCGACAGTCTAATATATATACTTAATTCAGTTTTCGCATTCGAAAAATTCACATCCGTTAAACGAGTCCTTGTTGCCAAAAATTGAGTTCAACGTTTCCCCCCAAAATAATGGGGTCAACAAATTTGCAGCAACTAGGCATAATCTTATTTATTTATTTATTTCTGAAACATTGATCTTCATTTTTAAAAGTGTTATTTTTTGTTTTGAAGCTATAAAGAGCAGAAAATGAACAAAGTTCATTTTTCATGCTTTAAAGATTCGAAAATAAATATTAAAAATTTGAAACGATAATTTCTGAAACACAAGAGCTTAAATAATCGTGAATATCCCGATTGCGAAAACAGAATTTAAAAAATAATATTCTAGGTAATTCACTAATTCTAACCGTATTTCCTCATCTGTAGCTATAACATGCTGTAAGGATATCGGTGCTGATAAGTGGTGAATCTCCAAAATATAAACTTTTGAACATTTTTATACATTTTGTTTACATTAGTTTAGTAGATTTTCAGTCGAACAGAATACAAAAAATTAGCTTTTTTTTTTTTTTTTAAATGTTTTAACATGCATTTGAATATACAGTCGGTAACAAAAGTGTCCGAACACTAGCAAAAATTCCTATGTGAAAAAAGTGCACTTCATACGGTTTTGTTAAATAAATCCTTATCGAATCGTTTTCTTACACTGACTAACAACAGGATTCGACAAGGATTTATTTAACAAAACTGAATAAAGTGTACTTTTTTTACATAGGAATTTTTGCTAGTGTTCGGACACTTTTGTTACCGACTGTAGTTGTTACTTGATATAACTGATTTCAAAAGTAAAAAAGTAGAACAATATTCCATAATTTTAGAACTGATTTATTTATTTTCAGTTCTAAAAACTAAACTTTTATGTTTAATGTAAATTTAATTTAAATATTTACTCTTTTGTGTAGTATACAAATGGCTGTACAATGGCGTAGTATGCAAATGCCATGTTGTAAAATTAGTTCGTAATATTTATAAATTAAATTATTATAAAATGATGGATGATTTATTATAGATGTCAATTCAACAGTCTTACCGAATTTTAAGTTTATACACTGTTAAAAATGTTTTCTCAAAAATGAACAAAATTGTCTCAAAATGGCTCCGAAACAATATATGAACTTAAATTTGCAAACCCATGTACTCATTATTGAGTATATTGTCATGCTCAACAATGGGGATATTGGGATTCTTAGTCATCAATACTATATTTAAGCATGTCAATATACTCAAAAATGAGTACATGGGATTTTTAAATTTAAGTATGTATTGTTTCGGAGCCATTTTGAGACAATTTTGCTCATTTTTGAGAAACCACTTTTAACTATATATGTATATATATATATATATATAAATAATAGATAACGTAATAAAATTTAATCTTAAAATTTAGCAATTAATAGAACCAAAACAATAACAGCACACTAAAATATAGAACTGAATTTAACATAGAGGAAAGAATGACACAAAAAGTTGCGATATAGATAAGGAACCAATGAGTTACCATATTAACTAAAAATACTTACGCCGACCTGAAGGATAATAAAAAGGACCATTAAATTTGTGAAAGAGAAAAAAGATAATAAACCACATAATCAATTGGATATAAATGCTTAAAATTAGAAGTATACTTATCAAGGGGCGCATACTTCATAAAGCAGAGAAAGCTGCAATGATTTCGTAAAACGATATTGCTAATCATAGCAATTTATATCATCTCACGCCCCGATCAATGCAGCAAAAAAACCATAAAGAATGAGAAAAAAGTGAAAAATTAAATTAAAACAAAGGATAAATAAATATTAATTAAAATCTTAAAGGAAACCAAATTAATAACATGAAATAAGCAGAGTAACCACATGGAAAACAGTTAACACAAACTGGAAAAATGGTTGATGCCAAAACCTAAATTGAAGTTAAAATAATAGCTCGAAGATATCGATTAATCGAATATATATATATATATATATATATATATATATATATATATATATATACGTATATTAAATAAAAAAATTATATTTAAAATTTTGAGCTTATAAAAGAGCAAAATGAACATTTAATAAAATTTTCATTAAGAGATTTGGAAAATTCAGCCGGTGGAACTTAGTTTCTATTGACCCTTCAGAAAAGCGGTGGACAAGATTTTTCAAAAAGTGAGACATCGATCTTATTTTGGACACTTCAAAATAGAATTGACGAAAGATTTGAAATAAATAAATAAAAATAAATTTTGACTTTTTGACACAAATTGTAGGCAGAAACAATGCATTTTCAGATCCATTTTACCTCCACCTTTAACCTTGTATAATTAATCGCAGACAATAAAAGCGAATCCTTCGTCCAAGCACTAAATAACACTGTTTTGAAGGAGTGTGCAAACTTTTAATAATATTGGCGCATTGATTTTTAGGAAATCGCGTCCACCACTTTTTTGAAGGGTCTGCGGAAACCAGTACCCAACGGTTGAATTTTCCAAAATTTTAATGAATAATTTATAATACATTGTTTAAATGTTGCTCTTTTATACGGTTAAACCTTGCATTTTTGAATAATTTTTTTATTTATTTATTATACAAAAAAAAAAAAAAAAAAAAAAAAGAAAAAGAAAAGAAAAGAAAAAGAAAGAAAGAAAGAAAAAAGAAAAAGAGAGAGCGAGAGCGAGAGACAAAGAGATTTTTTTTTTTAAGCTTTTAAAACCCGTGTAACGCCCTAATGCAACGAAATAGATATTGATATACACTGCTGGACAAAATTAAAGCAACAACCTGCTTTCTCGTTCTTGTGATATCGAAAATCACATATTCTAAATTATGTATTACATTTCTGATAAATTTAATTTTTTCCCAATTCATTTTCTATCTGTATAAAAAGCGAGCTGATATGCGGTTTCATTCTTTATTCCTACTTACAAAAAAGAGCAAGCCATACTATTCTTTTCAGTTAAAAGAAATAATAATAATAAAAGTAAGAGATGATCTTTCACTCGCTTCATTCAGTGGCGAACAATTCGTTTCATCGCAATTAAATAAAACAGAATAAAATGTTTCCTGATGTCATTTTTAACATTGAACAGATTTCGCATCTGTTACTTTTAAATAGAAATCGCGTATTCTTCTTAGACTAGGGTTATGAATAAAAATTTAACGATAAAATTCTTGTGGTTAAGAGTTAAGGTTAGTTTGCCAGATTCTCACGAACTGATAACGGATTTTTGGCTAAGAAATCAATCGCCAATATATTTTAAAAAGTTGTACTAAATTAGCTGTAACTGAAAAAGTTGAGTGTTGTCCTTGGCATCAAAGATTTCTGTGGTTTGGTGTAATGTATCTAGCCAACAATTTCATCACTTCTGCTTTTGGCGTTTCCTGTTAAGACGTCTGTTGATTTGCTTCTCTCCCCGTGTCCATCCCGTTCCATTCTGTGCATTAAATCATTTTGTTAAAAAGGAACATTGTCTCGATGTTTTCAAAAGAATATTTATGCTGTAAATCTATAGTGCTGAATTATTTGATCATAAGTGTTATTGTTTCAAAGTGAAGATAAATAAAGTATTTTTTTATGTCAGCATCGGATTATGGGTGAACTGCATTCACAGTGCAATGTGCACGGCCAACCATGACTTTGATCTTTTATCACTATCTTACCAGTGTATTGCTTCATATTGATACGGGAAATTTATGTATCTTCAAAGTGCTAGTATCATCAAGTCGTTTATACAAAATAGTACAACAAATTCTATAGCACAAATTATGGTGCCAATGACAATTTGTTGACTTTATGAAATTAAAATAAATGGACACGGGGAGGAGAAAAAGCCTTCTTGAAACTTTTAAAATTTTCTGTATGCTGCCGTGATTAACATTGGAATTTTTAATACGCTGCAATCATGAAGGGTGCTGTCTCGTTATGTCTCTCTCGCTTGTTCTGAAGGTGTTTTCTCCTGTCTCTGCAAGTTCAATGCTCGGCGAAATTCCATTTCTCTTCACTCTGTTAATGGATGGTGTGCAACAGATTTTTTCGTACATCACAGCGTCTTCTTCAGGAGAAGTTTCGTTTAGTGTGCCTGTGTTACGGTAGGACCCTCAACAGCTGTTTCGTCATCTGAGCTTCTTCAAAGCATTTTTATCGAGAGTCAGTCCGATACTGACTATTCCGTTCGCTTTCGGTATTTTCTTTTTTGCAAGAGTGTGTGGAAAAATTAATTGAAATCGTCAATCATCAGCCGCTTAAAAAAAAAAAATGATGAATCATCGTATTTTTTTCAAATGCTTTCAAAGTTCGAGCGTAACACATCCAGCTTGAAGACGATCTCTACGAAAAATTATTCAATGTTTTGTGTTGTGACTATCCGATTTGTGAAATAACTTTTTTTTACGAAGTTAGAAATTTTTTTTAACTATTAGGGACTACTATTGAAGCAAGAATCACAACAATTAAAATATATACAACAGTAAGGTATAACAAAATGAAACATATAATATATATTTAAAAGAAAATATATAAATATATAAATAAAATAAAATAAAATATAAATTCGTCGTATATAAAAATAATAATAATAATAATAAAATAAAGAAAAGAAATCTTTCCATTCAAGTAAGTAATTTTAATATTTTTAAGTAAACAGATTTCAGTTTAAAACAATAAAGAGTAAATAAATGATTGAATTGCACTTATGATTATAATTTTATTGCATTTTTTTATTGCTATACTCTTGCTCTTTATATGAAATTGCTATTAAATTAAATGATTTTTTTTTAAATTGCTTAAAAAAAATAAATAAATATATATATATATATATATATAAATTAAAATTAAAATCAGGACATTCTAATATTAATCCTCATCATAAAATATTTCTATCTCCCATGCAGTTACTTAAATATTGATGTTTATGAAATCTTTTATTTATGCTATATTTTCTTTCAGCTAATTTTTAGTAAATTAATTATTTTGGTACTCATTTTTAATTATTACTACTAACTATTGATTGGATGTGAATAAATATTTAAATATATAGATTGCATACATATGTTGATTGCTACGTCATGGTATAAATATAAAGAAATTTAAAATATTCAGAATTTTGAAAGTAATTTTTAAGGTTTTACATTTTGTGATTTATGATGGTTCTACATTTATTGCACAACATATATTTTTATAACAACTAATTTCTGCCATGACTGATCTTATATATATTAAGATCTTATATATATATTTAATATATTTTTGAAAAGGAAGTATTCAAACCAAAATATATTTTGTGCAATTTTTTTTAAATTTTATCTTTTAGTAGTGAAAGTTTATATATATATATATAGTACATATTCAATATATAGTATATACACATAATATTCAGTTTTTTTTTCATTTTGGTAATTAAATTATTTAGTAATGGCCACCAATATTATGATTCCAACTTTTGATGGGGATCCAAATTTTCTTAAATTTTTTTTTGATCAGTTAAGATCGTATGCAGAGATCGGTGGTATAAAATCTAAAGAAATCATTTTGATTCTAAAAAGTAAATTGATCGGTCCTGCACAAAAATTTATGTTAGAAAACGATATTTTATATAATGCAACTGATCTGGAATTTATCGAAAAAGAATTTACTAATTTCTTTGCCTCACCGTCTTCAACATACAATATTAATTCATTTAATAACATCACAATGATGAAATCGGAGTCGCCAAAACATTTTGCACACAGATTAAATTGTGTCGCATCAAAGGCTTTTCCAGATATTTACGACACAGAAGCACTAAACTCACTAAAATTCTCTAAATTTATTTCACGTATACCACCAAACATTAGAATTAAGCTTCAAGAGGAAGGTATTAATAAATACAAAGAAGCTGTTGATAGGGCACAAAAACTATTTGAAATTCATGTGACAGAGGATATGACAAAAAACACAGAAAACACAGACACAAACAGTAACATCATTTTGGAGAAAATCAATTTTTTGACTGAACAAGTTAACAGCTTATCATGTAAACAGGATAATAAAAAAGACTATCATGATAAGCAGAACCATCAATTGCAAAACAAGAGAACAAAATATTCTCCAAAAATGCACAGATTTGCTGATAATCAAACACACTTTAAAAATAAAAGAACTTTCTTCCAAAATAGACAAAGTAGAAACAAATTCAATTCTAGAATTTGCCAAATTTGTGAGAAATATGGACACACTGCTAAATATTGCTTCAGATGGAAGAGACAAAATTTAAGAAAACAAGATTATAGACACTACTCACACCAACAAAATTCGGAAGCAAATTTTCGAGACAATACAAAGTTTAGAGAGGATAGGAATTTAAACTGATAGAGAGATTTATTCCTACTGGTGAGAATATTTCTCAATCTTTACAATCACCAGTATTTTCTACGCTAAATAATGATATACCAAAATTAACAAATCGTAGGCTAGTTAATTCTGTTGCTTCTCAAACAAATTCTATCATTACGATTTCAAACAATGTAGCTATTCAAACAGAAACGGAGCAAAGAAGTAAATATATTTGTAATGTATATCAAAATGCTTCTTCTTTACCACTTATTAATGCAGTGATGGCTCAATCAAAAGTAAATTTTTTAATTGACACAGGCAGTTCGTTAAGTCTACTTTCACAAAAATTCTTTAATCAAATCAAAACATCTTTTAAATATAAAAGAAAAGGTTCTAATATTACAATTAAGACTGTCAATTCTGAGGTTAATTTCTCATCATGTATAAGTGCATCTTTTAAAATTGAACAAAAGAATTTTCACCATACATTTTATATTGTTGATATCCCTTCATCCTCGTCCTTCCAAGGAATTCTTGGAATTGATTTCATTAAACATAATAACATCCAAATTGATTTTGCTAATGACTTACTAAAAATAAATGATACATCAATTCCATTTTACTCTTGTAATGAAGAGGATGATGGTATTTGTAATCACAATCATACTGACCATCCACATAAAAAAAATTGCATTCCTGCATATTTACATTCTAAATGTATTCTCAACCCATATGAAACAAAAGCAATTAAGGTATTCACCAAATTAAAACCTGATCCTACTGAATATATGTTTGAGGGAAATGAAGATAAACAGATAAATTTTTACGATTCTCTTATGTCATTCAAGGACTTCCAAAAAAGTTACAATAGGAAAAATCATATAAAAGAAATTTATAATTTCCACATTTATGTATCAAATAATTCTGAAAAGAGTGTTCACCTTAATAAAAACATGAATATAGGTAAAATTGCTTTGGTTCAACAAATCAAAAATTTTGATGTAAGTGAAATTATTTTGAATGATGGCAATGACACAGTATCTAAAAACAAAACTGAACACTCTGTTAATTTAATTCAACCATCAGAACAAATTTTAAACAAAAGAAAATCAGATTTAACTCATTCTGACTTCAAACTTGATCACTTATGTAAAGAAGAAAAAGAGCAGTTGCAAAAATTACTATTCGAAAATTTTGCTGTTTTTTCAAAATCTTTAGCAACCTTAGGACATACTGATAAAGTTATTCCAAATTTAAAGCTCACAAATGATTTTCCAATAAAAACTCTTCCTTTCCCAATACCTCAAGCTCTGCAAAACGAAGCTCTCAATCAAATTAGGGAACTTGCAGATGCTAATATCATTGAGCGTAGTTGCTCTGAATGGGCCTGTCCCATCCTTTTGGTAAAAAAGAAACCGGATGGTTCAGGAAAACAAAGATTCAGACTAGCTTTAGATCTAAGAATGCTAAACACGGTAATTCAGGGTTCTTCTTACCCTTTACCAAAAATTCAAACTATTATTTCAAATTTATCATCATATAAATATTTCACGTCATTGGATTTTCAACAAGCATATCATCAAATTGATTTACCGGAAAAATTTCAAGATTATGTTACTTTTACATCAATGTTTGGTTCATATAAATATAAACGTTTATGTTTTGGTCTTAAAACAGCTAGCTCTATTTTTCAATCACTTATGGATAGTCTTTTAGATGAAATTCAGGAAGATGGAATCTATTCCTATCAAGATGACTTAATTTTAGGGGCTAACTCATTTGAAGAAACAATGTTTAAATTAAGGAAAGTATTCGATGTTTTAAAAAAGTACAATTTAACTTTAACGCCTAACAAATGTTCATTTCACAAAACAGAAGTAGATTATTTAGGTTTTCACATTCAAAATCATACAATTTCTCCGGTGCAGGCTAATATTATTAAAATTAATTCATTTCCTGTACCCACTACTAAAAAACAGGTGAAAAGATTTTTAGGACTTGCTACTTATTATAAATCATTATTACCAACTTTTTCTCAAATTGTCCAGCCATTAATTGACTTAACCAAACCTAAAGTCACTTTTAAGTGGACTCAGAAACATCAAGAAATTTTTGAAAAATTGCAACAATTATTTTTCAAACCTCCAATTGTCAGATTACCTGACTGGAACAAAAAATTTTTCGTAAACACAGACGCATCAAAAGTTGCAATTTCAGGTGTACTTATGCAAAAATTTGGCGATAGACTTTTGCCCATTGCATACTTTTCAAAATCATTAAAACCCTCTGAACAAAAATATCCTTCATTGAAACTAGAATTAATGGCCATACATAGATCTGTACTTGCATTTAAGTACTATTTATATAATCGAAATTTTGTAATTCTTTCGGACAGTGCACCTTTAAAAAAATATAAGAAAACAACAAATCCTGCAGACATTACCACTAGATGGCTTATGGACCTTTCTGAATATTCTTATTCTTTTGAACATATTCCTGGTTCTAGCAATATTTTAGCTGATTATTTGTCGAGATGTAACTTAGATGAAAATCAAGATAACCTGTCTACTAATCCGAAGATTGTTTTTGAAGAAAATCTTCCTGTCGTTCAAAATGATCCTGATAAGGTGAGTACAATTGGTCATGAAAATTTTGAAAAAGGTAAAAATAATTATCAATTAAACTTTCTTATTTCTGGCCAAAATGGTAATAAAGATCCCCTCCTGGAAATATCAAATAAAACTTTTGTGTTTGAACAGAAAAAGGATGATAAATTATCTCCTATATATAATGAAATTTTAACAAAAGGATCATCTAAAAAATTTTCTAATTTTTTTATACATCCTGATACTAAAGTTCTAATGATAAAAAAGTATGACACTTGCAATGACACATATACTTACTGTATTGTTGTGCCAGAAAAATTAAAAGCTAAGACATTAACTATTTCTCATTTATCACACTTCGGATTTACAAAAACTTACGAATTTTTATCATCTAGATTTTTTTGGAGAGGAATGTACAACGACGCATTAAATTTTGTTGCATCTTGTACAAATTGTTTACAATCAAAACATCATCGTATACTGAATGCACCTTTACAGCCAACTTACACACCAAAATTTCCTGGACATACTATATCTACTGATTTGTTAGGTCCTTTCGAAAATGGTCAATCCATATTGACCATGATTGACCATTTCTCAAGACATGCAGAACTTTATCCCTTAACGGATACATCTGCACAAAAAGTTGTTAAATGTTTATTTTCTTACATATCCACACATGGTCGTCCATCTGTAATTCTTTCAGATCTTGGACCCCAGTTCACGTCACATGTTTATAACAATTTCAACGACACACTAGGTATCAAAATTTTACACTCTTCAGTTGCTCATCCACAGAGCAACGCTATTTCTGAAAGAATAAACAAAAGTATAAAATATTCCATAAAAACACTCCTACAAGAAGGACACACATTTGCAAATGCTATTCATATTCATAAATCTTTGTATAATGGATCAAAACATTCGTCTACACAATTTTCACCAAATTTCCTACACTTTGGCAGAGAATTATCGTTAATTTTTGATACATATGATTCTCAGTGCAACCAACCATTCCTTGATAGAAATGTTGATGTTTATAAACTAATGCATGACCTTGATAAAATTTATCATAAAGCTTACAGTAATATTAAAATGTCTCAAGAAAGAAGCTATAACTATTATCAAAGAAAAACAAAGTTAAGAAACATTTTCGAAAAAGATATAGTATATTTAAAATCTACTGACAGATTTAGACTTAAATATTATGGTCCTTTTATTGTATTTAAAAAGCATTCACCAGTTGTATTTTCAATAAAAAGAATAAACTACCCTGATGAGTCTGCATTTAAGGTACATGTGGATAGACTGTTGCTAGCTCCACCCAGAAACACACATTTAGTTGATAACCGTGTTACAAATGATCAAAACGCTTTTCAAAACGTATCAACACCTACACACTCATATAATCTACGTCCAAGACAAAAATGCACACCAAATAATTTCAATGCTATTCCAAAATCTACACACTCATATAATTTGCGTCCAAGGAAAAATAAGGCAAATCCTTAAAAAAAAAAAAAAAAAAAAAAAAGGTGGAACGAGTTACCATTGCAGGGGTACCACTGCAGGGGGTAAACTTATTGTCATAAAAATCATATACTCATAAATGACTTTTATACTTTATTTATTTAATATTTATATTTTGAAATTTTATTTTACAATCAATTTATCAGTTTCTCAAAAGATATTCTTAACAGCATTTCCATTATATTTAAGGAATATGTAAGTATTTTTGTTGTGATTCCTATGCGCAAAGGATCTTTGTTGTGCTTACTGCATCATTGCATGCCATTATTGGCGGGCCCACTTTTTGCATGTTCAAGGGTGCAATTGACATAACAGTATTACTCTGAAATGTTGCATATTCTTTTATTCAAATCAATATATTTGACATATTTTCTTAAAAAAAAAAAAAAAAAAAAAGGAATTATGACAAAACAAAATTATAAAAATATACTCTTACGTTATATTTACATTTATGTAAGAACATAAGAATTACAATTTACACACATTTGCATCTTAGACACTTGTCAAAAACTTAAATTACACATTGTTTAATATTCAAAAATAAATAAATATGTTTATAAATAATAAAAAAAAAAAATAATAATAATATCTTATGCTATTTCATTGAACACATAATGTTATAATATATCATTTAAAATTTTGAATTTTCCCACTTTTAAATAATTTGAACGTTTTGCTAGCAACATGTATTGCCATATATGTGTCAATGTGTGAATATTACCGATCGTGACTTTTTTTATGCTCTCAATTTTCTTGGAATGACTTTTTTATGATTTTTGTAGATATCAGGTCATTGAATCTACACCTTTTTTTTATTTTTTTTAAATAATTATCCCTCCCTGAGAAGATGATTCGTTCAAAATTATTGCCCCAAGAATCATCAACTCAATTGAGAGCATCCAATTTTGAGAATTCTAGTATGCTATTAAACTAGTAGTTCTCTATTTATTCATTTGAAAAGCTCCCGTCCCTGTTTTTGAGGTGCTCCCGATCGTACATTTTTCTTAATGGCGTGGTGGAGCTGTTTTTTTACATGCCCTATTCATCTAGGACGAAGGCCCTAAGCCTGAGTCATATACTTGTGTTTCACACAAGAGTAAGGTGGGTTGTTCGTGTTACGGTGGATGCCTTACACAATTGAACAGCTTTCCTGGCTGGAATTGGCCAAAACACATTTTTCTTATATTTTATGGTGTTATTCACACATCATATTTTTTCATATGTTTATCTTGACAATATTTTTTCTGATGTTTCTTACACATCATTTGGTGTATTGTATATTTAGTTTTAGATAATTTTGCTTCTTTATATTTCATTTTTGCATTTATATGTATTATTTTCTATTGTAATGAATACTATTTCCACAAAGTACTATTATGTTTGCAAACTATTGTTATATGAATCTAGCAGAAGAAATAATTAGAAAAATACATGATATCCAATATTACTGCTTTTTCATTGTGACTGTCAGTGATTCATATAGATATATCAACAAATCGTATATGCAGTGGACTATGAAGTATGTATTTAAGAAAAATAATATGACTGAAAAGATTCTCATTGGACATGAGTGAAAATGTGCACATATTAAAAAAAAAAAATTGTAATGGTAGCTACTCTATATATTTCATACAATGTTGTACAACTGTTTACATATACATTTCTTTTGATATCTTATACATATATAATTTTTATGTTCTATATGTAAAATATGTGTTGTATATGATAACCCTGGGCAACACCTCTTTCTTTTTCAGACGAAGGGGAGAAATATGTGATATCGAAAATCACATATTCTAAATTATGTATTACATTTCTGATAAATTTAATTTTTTCCCAATTCATTTTCTATCTGTATAAAAAGCGAGCTGATATGCGGTTTCATTCTTTATTCCTACTTACAAAAAAGAGCAAGCCATACTATTCTTTTCAGTTAAAAGAAATAATAATAATAAAAGTAAGAGATGATCTTTCACTCGCTTCATTCAGTGGCGAACAATTCGTTTCATCGCAATTAAATAAAACAGAATAAAATGTTTCCTGATGTCATTTTTAACATTGAACAGATTTCGCATCTGTTACTTTTAAATAGAAATCGCGTATTCTTCTTAGACTAGGGTTATGAATAAAAATTTAACGATAAAATTCTTGTGGTTAAGAGTTAAGGTTAGTTTGCCAGATTCTCACGAACTGATAACGGATTTTTGGCTAAGAAATCAATCGCCAATATATTTTAAAAAGTTGTACTAAATTAGCTGTAACTGAAAAAGTTGAGTGTTGTCCTTGGCATCAAAGATTTCTGTGGTTTGGTGTAATGTATCTAGCCAACAATTTCATCACTTCTGCTTTTGGCGTTTCCTGTTAAGACGTCTGTTGATTTGCTTCTCTCCCCGTGTCCATCCCGTTCCATTCTGTGCATTAAATCATTTTGTTAAAAAGGAACATTGTCTCGATGTTTTCAAAAGAATATTTATGCTGTAAATCTATAGTGCTGAATTATTTGATCATAAGTGTTATTGTTTCAAAGTGAAGATAAATAAAGTATTTTTTTATGTCAGCATCGGATTATGGGTGAACTGCATTCACAGTGCAATGTGCACGGCCAACCATGACTTTGATCTTTTATCACTATCTTACCAGTGTATTGCTTCATATTGATACGGGAAATTTATGTATCTTCAAAGTGCTAGTATCATCAAGTCGTTTATACAAAATAGTACAACAAATTCTATAGCACAGTTCTCTCCTTTTGCACATAATTTTTAAACAAATAAACATATGAACATAAAATTTGGATGGCCTGTTCGTTATCATATTATAACCGAATTTTATGTAACTTTAGCATAAGAATAATTTTTAAGCTAATAAATATTCATTTTTCTCTCAAAAGTAAGCTTTGGTATAAATCAAAAATTTCAATAATTTTAGGAAAGAACACTTAATGAAAAGTTGTGTTAAGGATGTATAAGAGATAGGTAAAGACACACATGCCTTGAAATGTTAAACCAAATCTCGATTTTTCTTTCTGTATTAACTTTTCTTTTACTTTTATAATGGACTTTATAAAAATATATATATAATTAATAATTTGTAAACTATGAGCATCATCAGAATAATAAAAATTTCGATAAACAATTTTATAATGAACGTCTTATTCAATTTTCATGTTTATATGTATATTTTTTAAAAAGCTATTCACATGCGAAAAAAAGAAGATGTAAGAAACAGAAAAATGAATACAGGTAGAAAGATTTTTGATTGTAATCTAACATATGGATGCGTGGGCATGTTCACCTATCTCCAATTCATCCTTAACACTACTTTTCATTAAGTATTCTTTCTTAAAATTATAGAAAATTTTCATTTTTTTTCCAAAGCTTACTTTTGAGAGAAAAATGAATATTTATTAGCTTAAAAATTATTCTTATGCTAAAGTTACATAAAATTCAGTTAATAATATGATAACGAACAGCCCATCCAAATGTTTATTTGCTTAAAAATTATGTGCCAAAGAAGAAAACGAGAAAACTGGTTGTTGCTTTAATTTTGCCCACCAGTGTATTTAAAAAAACTTTATGTTGATTATATCAGTTTAATGAAATTTTATAATCATGATTTTAATTGTTATAAGAATTCTAAATGGTTTAAAATTTCTTCTTTACTTCTTTTCATGTTTTTTTTTTTTTTTCTTATTAATTTTATTAATTTCTTTTTTTCACTTCTCGCTACTGAAATATTGATGCGATGGGGAAAAAAATTCTTTCTGGATTTTTGTAATGATTGTTTTTATTTTTATTTTTGTATTTGTTTTATCAATCAATTAATTAACTGTATTATTATTTTCATTTGTATTCTATAAATTCCGATATTTACATGTTTTAAAAAGTTAAGCTTGGAGCAAGTTTTATAATATAATTAGTAAACTGAATAGAGGAAAATTGTCCACACATATTTATATTTGTTAATGTATTTTATATTAAATATCATTTAGAAACATGTTATTTCATGATTGAATTACATCTACTCAAACTAAAGTTCTGTGTCACAATAAAATAAAATAAAATAAACAGAAAATAGTAAAATAAAAGAAACTGCTCGTATGTTATTTATTTATTTATTTTTTGTTTACATTTTTGTCATTACGAACTTACTGCCGTTTTTAAAAACAATATGAATACACATAACTTGCATCTAATTAATGTAGTTTTCACCTTTACATGTATATAAATAAATAACTAAAATTGCTATAGCAGAATGTGTAAAATGACGCAATTTAAAAGAACATCATTTTAATAACAATTAAATTTAAAGATTTCTAATATATTTTTTAAATGAATTTTTTAGAGAAACTCAAAAATTCGTTCATAGATTTTTTTTTTCTTTCTTTTTTAAGAAATAGTGAATAAAGTTTTATTAAAAAAAAAAAAAAAAAAAAGTTGAATGTGGGGTTGAAAGAATATTTTCTGTTCTTTCTTCCTTTTTTCTTTTTTCTTTTTTCTTTTTTTCGTAATTTATATATATATATAAATCTGAATATGTTTTTAAATAACGAAGCCTGATGAATAAATATTGTAAACCATAACTGCAGCATTATTTTAATAAATTTAAGGTAGAAATATACAGATGATATTTTCCATAAAGTCAGTTAAAAAATAAATAATGTATGTTTTAATGTTTTCGATAATAACTAATTAGTTGTATCATTCGTCCGGTGTTATAGAATTATTTCATACTAAATACGATTGCAATATGCTTCTACAAAAATAGCTCAACATAAATATTACCCAAAAGAAAAGATCCACTAATTACTAATTCTGGAAATTACATTTAATATCTTTTAATATTTAAACGGAAATTTTCTTTAATTTAAACATTATGTATAATTTCTCTTAAACGAGAATTTGGGACAAATATAAATTTCGTTTGGGTTTTTAAGTACTGTAATATTATTATTATTATTATTACTTGCGATGTTAGTTTTCTTTCTTCTTCTTCTTCTTCTTCTTATTATTATTATTAACATATTGTTCATATGTAAAATAAGAATGCTGAAAGAAAGTAGGGCATATTTTATTTTTTTTATGTTTATTTATTTTTTAATAGAAATTATCGTTAATATTGAATTTTAAGGTAAACATCTGTAAAAACTATTTTGTTATTTCCATTAGCATCACTATTAAAAAAGATACCTATTTTGAGGAAAATAAATAGACTAAGAAAGAAAGAAAGTCATATTTGAATAATAGCACCTACTAATGAAAAATAAAAGTTGTAAATTAAATGAACATTTCTAAAAGTGTGTAACATAAATCTAAGGTCTGTTAATTTCTAGATCTAGACATTACGTTTATTATTATTTGGTATTAAGAGCGAACAATACCTAATCTGACCGACAGCCGTGGCCCATGTTATTCTATGGGAAAATTTGTTTCCATAATTACTCATTACCTAATGAATATTTTTCAATTCTGTTTTCACACACAGCAAATTCATAAGTGTTAAAAAAAAAAAATCTATTTTTTTGGAAATAAATTTTTTGACTGTGAAAACGGAATAATTAAAAAAAAAAAAAAAAAAAAAAAATACATTATGTCATGAGTATTTGTGGGAATTTTTTCCCCCATAGAATAATATTGGCAACGGCCGTCCGCAGGATTAGGTATTGTCTCCTCTTAATGCAGATATTTCTTTCTCTAATTTTTAGTAAAATTCTTCTTATATCGCTGGGAATAACAAGAATTTGGGGGATAGAGAAAAATTAAGTATGGAATTTAAAGAAACTGGAAATATGATTTTGTTTATTTATTTATTTTAATTACGATTGGATATTCTTCTTCTTCCTAAGCCCTTTTCGAAGCCGATTGGTTAGTGCTGGCTTTTTGTTACCTGCTGCCGGCACACATCGAATCCTGGTTCAATCATTAATGTTTCTTGTGGTTAGGAATAAGAATCATAATTACCGGTCTTAATGAGCTTTAAATTGTACAAAAAAAAAAAAAAAAATCTGAAGTACAAAAATTTAAACCGTTATTATTATTAGCAGCACAATGTAACATAGTATAAAAGGTAGAACGAAATTTGTGAAATCATTGTAAATATATATACAGCCGGTAATAAAAGTGTCCAAACACTAGCAAAAATTCCTACGTAAAAGAAATACACTTCATACGGTTTTGTTAAATAAATCCTTGTCGAATCCTGTTCTTAGTCAGTCTAAGAACACGATTCGACAAGGATTTATTTAACAAAACCGTATGAAGTGTACTTTTTTACATAGAAATTTTTGCCAGTGTTCGGATACTTTTGTTACCGAATGTACCTCCAAGGGAAACATACCATGAAAATAACTTTGCTACTTGAATTAACATTTACTATTAAAAGAGATACTTAAAAGAAATAAATAAATATACCATAAGAGAAAGAAAATATTTGAATAATAACATCTACTAATGGAAAAATGAAAGCTGTCAGTTAAAAAATAAAGAAATGAAGTGGACTGAAACTAATTTTGCGTTATGGAAGGAAAATGAGAGTTACTAGCAGAAATTTGACTACTTCTAAACAACGTGTGTACCACAAACTCTTGTCTATGCAGCTTACAGTTCTCTGTAGTACAGGATAATGCATATTTCTTTTTTTCATAGAATTTCCATAGCACAAACGTCATGTCCACATATGTGTTATTATGTAGGGTGTTCGGGTGCCCTTTAGAATAAAATATACCTAATAGAATTACAGAATAACTTTCTGTAAAATTTAAAACAAAACTTGCATCTATCATTCGTATAGTAAAAAATTTGCAAAGAGCATAAATAATAATTTAAAAAAAAAAATTTCGACTTGAAATATACTACGAACTATCACCAGGAAAAGAAAAAAAATTGTCTGATGAAAAGTGTTGCTTTTATATCGACTCGAAACAATCATCCAAGTTTATGCAATTTATGGTGTTTGCATAAAATATCCACTTTTTAATACCATTTAATATGCATTTTACTTTTCTCATTTCACTGTATTTTATGATTTTGTATAGAAATAATATTTATCAAGTTTTCACTTATTTTGGGTTCCGTTTGAATTTTTGTAACATTTTCTCTTTTTTTTTTTTTTTTTTTTTTCTTTTTACAAGTTTAGAGCTTACAATGGTTTAATTTATTCCATAATATTGTTAATATCTGTCTTTTTTTTTTTTTTTCCATGCCATTTTCCTCATGTAGTAATTTTCTCCAATATATAATTGAGGTGAAACAAGAAAAAAATTACCCTACTAAAAAAGTGGTATGAAAAATAATTTATTCCATAATATTGTTAGTATTTGGGTTCTCTTTTTATTTCATTTCCTCAAGTACAGTCGGTAACAAAAGTCTCCGAACACTAGCAAAAATTCCTACATAAAAAAAGTACACTTAATACAGTTTTGTTAAATAAAACCTTGTCGAATCCTGTTTTTAGACTGACTAAGAACAGGATTCGACAAGGATTTATTTAACAAAACTTCATTAAGTGTACTTTTTTTATATAGGAAATTTTGCTAGTGTTCGGAGACTTTTGTTACCGACTGTAGTAATTTTCTCCAATATGTAATTGTGATGAAACAAGAAAAAAATTACTCTACTAAAAAAGTGGTATAAAAATAAGCTGCTACCAATAATATTACGGAAAGTACAGTTGGTAACAAAAGTGTCCGAACACTAGCAAAAATTCCTATGTAAAAAAAGTACACTTCATACGGTTTTGTTAAATAAATCCTTGTCGAATCCTCTTCTTAGTTAGTCTAAGAACATGATTCGATAAGGATGTATTTAACAGAACCGTGGGAAGTGTACTTTTTTTACATAGGAATTTTTGCAATTGTTCGGACACTTTTGTTACCGACTGTAGGAAGCTCACTATGTAATTATGCTGGTTCTTGGCTCAAATTCTAACGTGCTTACAAAATATTTTTTTTTCTCAGACAACATAGTACATTAATTTTGTTAAAAATTTAAACGGGAGTTAGTATAGATTCAATGTATCGGTTATCAGTACAGATTACTGTCCGCAGCAAAAGTATCCGAGCACTAGCAAAAATTCCTATGTAAAAAAAGTACATTTCATACGGTTTTGTTAAATAAATTCTTGTCGAATCCTTTACTTAGTCATTGTAAGAACATGATTCAATAAGGATTTATTTAACAAAACCATATGATGTGTACTTTTTTTACATAGGAATTTTTGCTAGTGTTCGGACACTTTTGTATGTATGAAACATGTTCAGATGCCAATAAAATAAGCTCACGTGGATACTTTAAAAAAAAAAAAAAAAAAAAAAAAAAAAGATAATAGTGAATGAATACATAGTAATAAAAAAGAGGTTTTAACCAAAAAATTTCTACTGTTACTTTGGACTTTGTTTCAAAATAAACGACTCCCCAGACACCTTTATTTCTAATTAAAAGAAATGAATGAAAAAAAAAAAAAAAAAAAAAAAATGACGTATACTCCTAGTTCGTTGTCCATTTCCGTAAGCTCATTAGTAATAATAAGAATAGCTTGTTAATATATTTATTAGAATATATTTATTTGGTAATATGCTTCTCTGGAATTTAATAAACTTAGAAGCTCAAAATCTTTTTTAAACAGGTTTGTAATAAAGCGAATTGTTATATTTTACATTAGTTGATTAGAAATACTTTAAAACCGATAGGTCATTTTCATTGTTACTATATGTTAAATTATTTCCGAACGAAAAATTATAAATACAGTAAAGCACCGTTTATACGTTTCTTAAAGGACTGACAAAACGATATATATAAAATGATAAATAAAAAATAATTAATCGAATTTTTAATAACTAACATTGATTTTTCCAAGTTTAATTTTTCATGATGTGAATTTTTTTCTAATAGTTAGAAAATAATAATAATAATAATAAAATAAATAAATAGTTTACTGTTTCATAATTGTATTTGCATAACAACTACAATAATAACAATAATAATGTGAATAGTAATAGGATATACGATGCTTATGTTAAATTCTAATTATTAAAATATTTATGTGCATGCATATCAGCATTTCATTATTAAAAACCTTTAATGACTGTATCTGCAGTGTTGATTGTCTGTGAGTATTAAATACAGCATTATGAATCGTGTTAATATCATTGGATAATTACTTCCTTATACAAAGTATAAGGAAGTATAGTAAACACAAAGACTCTAGTTAGCTGCAAGCTTCTATCACAAATATACACGGGCCATGGGGCATTTCCGGCCTATCTTCATCGGTTTAAGAGGAAGAGGAGCCCGGATTGCACCTGTGGCGAGCTAGGAACATCCTTACACTACTTACTAGCCTGTCCGCTAACGGAAAACCTCCATCTGGCCAAAATCACACAGGACAATGAACAACTCTGGTATAAACAACTAGCCAACAATAAACACGTACAGAACAAAGCAAAACACATAGTCAGTTGGATCACAAACAACATAGACGACATTTCACAGTGATCAAAAGACAACATCTCGAGCAGCAGGAACCAGCCACGTACTGTCAAAACCCGAAGAAGAGGACCTGGCGGATTTTTATTTACTAGATCAGGGGACTTTTTGTTTATTTTTGGTCATGATCGTGGTCCATGAAGTTAAAGCGGCGGGTACCTATACAGTCTGAGCCCCGGTAAAAATAAAAATGTAAAAATCAGAAAATCTAGAAATAAAAAGTAAAAAATAAATAAATAAATAAATAAATAAAAAATAATAAAATAAAAATCCAAAAAAAAATTAAAAAATGTGAACGGTTCTTGGCTTATAAGTCCGTAAGTCCGCGCCACGCCCATGACTGTGCATGAATGTTTATTTTATTTTATTTTATTTTTTCTTTTATTACTTCCATTAGTGTATGAATGGCGTGGTCAAAAAGCAACCATGTTGACTTTTACCTTTGCAGAATAGTTCTTTTATAAAATGTAGATTGGCTAACAAGTTCCTTGACGCAGTCGGTGATCAGAAAGCAACCATAATGACAATTTCTTCTGCAGGTTTATTCTCAAAACTCCCAGGTCCGATGGACCTAACTATTGTTAGTCCATAGATGGAATAACTATTGTTATTCCATCACAAAGAATAATTCCTAGCAAACCTATTCTTTTTGGTACTCATCTAGTTCTGATCACAATCAATACCTTCTTTTAATGTTACAGGTTTGAATGCGTGTCAAAAAGCAACCATAATGTTAATTACCTTTGCCGGATTTGTTCAATATCATCAAGAGTGCAGGACATAACAGGTCGCACAACATACAAATCCCGGAAACTTAGTCTTTTTGGTACTCATCTAGTTTTGACACGCACTTTTTTTTTTTTTTTTTTTCTCAATTGTAGGGGTAATACTTTCCTTGTTAAGCCTAGAACTATTTCCTGTCACATTTCTTTTTGGTACTCACCAAGTTTTGACCCGCACCAATTTTAATTTAAGTA
This sequence comes from Salticus scenicus, assembly GCA_963930645.1. NCBI lineage: Eukaryota > Metazoa > Arthropoda > Arachnida > Araneae > Salticidae > Salticus > Salticus scenicus. The sequence goes on along the minus strand of OZ005653.1, from coordinate 270,875,146 downwards.
CTTACCTACTTTAATTAATTTATTTATTCTATTTTTTTTTAATTCTATTTTTTTTTTATTGACTTTATTTTTATTTATTATCATTTGTATTTCATTTATTTTATTCTTTTTTTTTTTTTACGAGGGTGTGGCGGTGTCTGGTCCTTGTTAATCTGTGCTGCAACGTCAAGTGCTCGATGGGGTCGTTTAGCAGTCGTCGGGCTACCAACGCGGGGAACCATCCCCCCGTGGTGGATCAAAATTGCGATGGTCCCTCTTTCTCTTCTCCATTCGGCCTCCCTGCGCATAGTAATTTCCCTCCCAATTAGGATTAGGCCTTGCCACTTCAAAAACTTCAAAATTTTCGCTATGCGCCCAAAACTATCTTCCATCCCCCAGTGGCTTCACGTAATTTTTTTTTTTTTTTTTTTTTTTTAATTATAATCTCATTGTTCCTCCCTCGTCTTTCTCAAATCATAAGTGTTGTCCCCTTCCCCTTTTCAAATGGCCTCCTCTTTCGGCTTTAATTATTGTGTGCACAACTAACTTTAGCGGCTCCCCCAGCGTTTTCTTTCTTTTTTTTTTTCTCCCTGCCTAAATTCAAAATTGTTTAATTTTGTATAATTCCGGTTATTTCGACTCTCAGCTAGTTAGTGCACCTATTCCAAATTCCTTAACATCTGGAGCGTGCTGCAATTCCTGAGCTTTGGCGTCTAGTTACATTGCTGCCCGGCAGCTTCCACGCGGTGATCTGGCGATTTATTCGCTCCGGCGGACGGCATCCAATCCGTTAAGCTTGGCCGAGCCCAGGCAGGCAGGGGCCGTCCAAAGGTTTCAAAGGAAGTATAGTAATCCCGATTTGCGAAATGGATTTTGTATTTCACATTGCTCGAAAACGAATGATCGCTGAATGTTGCCAATTTATACGTGTGACATTCATGATGTCTAGTTGCACACCTGCAAGTTTCGTCGTAACACGAGCTCTTGTTTTAGAGATATAAGCTACTTTACACGATTTTTCGTGACGTCTGTATGTATGTGTGTCTGTGTGTGTGTGTGTGTGTGTGTGTGTGTATGTCGCATAACTCAAAAACGGTTGGACGTATAAAGTTGCAAATTGGTACATAGGTTTGTTATAACATCTAGTTGTGCACCTCCCTTTTTGGACTTTATATGATTTTCCGTTTTGGAGATATTTAGGAAAATTAGGTTCATAATGGGCAAAATGTATCAAAAAACAGTAATAGCTCAAAAACGGTTTGGACAAATCTTGCAATTTAACTGACTTCTCGACTAGCTAGACATTTGAAACTTTCAGAAAAGTTCAGAACACGTTGACATGAGTCCCCCCACCCAAGGCACAACTTTGACATGAGTCCCCCCCAAGGCACAACTTTGACATGAGTCCCCTCCCCAAGGCACGACTTTGACATGAGTCCCCCCCCCCAAGGTACAACTTTGACAGGAGTCCCCCAAGGCACAACTTTGACATGAGTCCCCCCAAGGCAGAACTTTGACATGAGTCCCCTCCCCAAGGTACAACTTTAATATGAGTCCCCCCCAAGGCACATGAGTCCCCCCCAAGGTACAACTTTGACATGAGTCCGCCCCAAGGTACAACTTTGACATGAGTCCCCTCAGGGCCCAACTTTGACATGAGTCCCCCCCCAGGCCCAACTTTGACATGAGTCCCCCCCAAGGTACAACTTTGACATGTGTCCCCCCAAGGCACAACTTTGACATGAGTCACCCTCAAGGCACAACTTTGACATGAGTCCCCTCAAGGCACATTTTTTTTTTTTTTTTTTTTTACGTATGCATGCATTTTTACTTCCTTATACGAAGTATAAGGAAGTATAGTAATCCCGATTTGCGAAATGGATTTTGTATTTCACATTGCTCGAAAAAGAATGATCGCTGAATGTTGTCATTTTATACGTGTGACAATCATGATGTCTAGTTGCACACCTGCAAGTTTCGTCTTAACACGAGCTCTCGTTTTAGAGATATAAGCGACTTTACACCATTTTTCGTGACGTCTGTATGTATGTGTGTCTGTGTGTGTGGGGGTTTATGTCGCATAACTCAAAAACGGTTGGACGTAGAAGGTTGCGAATTGGTACATAGGTTTGTTATAACATCTAGTTGTGCACCTCCTTTTTTGGACTTTATATGATTTTCCGTTTTGGAGATATTTAGGAAAATTAGGTTCATAATGGGCAAAATGTATCAAAAAACGGTAATAGCTCAAAAACGGTTTGGACAAATCTTGCAATTTAACTGACTTCTCGACTAGCTAGACATTTGAAACTTTCAGAAAAGTTCAGAACACGTTGACATGAGTCCCCCCCCCCCAAGGCACAACTTCGACATGAGTCCCCCCCAAGGCACAACTTTGACATGAGTCCCCCCAAGGCACAACTTTGACATGAGTTCCCTCCCCGAGGCACGACTTTGACATGAGTCCCCCCCAAGGTACAACTTTGACATGAGTGACCCCAAGGCACAACTTTGACATGAGTCCCCTCCCCAAGGTACAACTTTGACATGAGCCCCCCCGAGGCACACGAGTCCCCCTCAAGACACAACTTTGACATGAGTCCGCCCCAAGGTACAACTTTGACATGAGTCCCCCCAAGGCACAACTTTGACATGAGTCCCCCCCAAGGTACAACTTTGACATGAGTCCCCCCCAAGGCACAACTTTGTCATGAGTCCCCCCAAGGTACAGCTTTGACATGAGTCCCACCCCCAAGGTAAAACTTTGACATGAGTCCCCCCAAGGCACAACTTTGACATGAGTCCCCCCCCCAAGGCACAACTTTGACATGAGTCCCCTCAAGGCACAATTTTTTTTTTTATTTTTTTTTTACGTATGCATGCATTTTTTTTTTAATATTTTAACCAAATGTTTCGGCTCCAGTGACAATGTTTTTTAACATTATGTATATTTCTAAAAGTGTATAAGGAAGTCATGCGGTGTCCACATTAGATTTTTTTTTCATTAGAGTGACATAAAAAAAAGTGAAGCTTCCAATGAAATTTAAGAAAATTAATAAAGAAAGAACAAATAGAATTAAAGACTGAATGGGAAAATTTGCGAATTTTAAAAAGGTAGATAGCTCGCATAACTGATATTTGCATCGTAAAAATAAAGTATTTTTGGAATAAAATGATGTAACAATGAACTAGAACTATACTAAATCGATGCAAAATTTTAGAAAACATATAAACGATGCTTTACTGTATTTGTGTTAGGTATTTTAGGTTATATTTCAAAATTTTCCTGCGTACGTTTGTTTTAATGCATTAAAAGTTAACACAGCCATTTAATATTTCTATTATCGTTTTTCTCACTTACAAAAAGGAATTATTTTTTAAATATCATCATTTTATCTATTTTTCCTTTTTAAATAGCAATAATTGTTTTGCTAAACACAAGCAGAAAACCAGCCTTTGTCTTCTGTGGTCTTGCTGCAGCAGCTATATAAATAATATGTAGATTAGGAATCTATATGTATGACATTCACCGTAGGAAGAAATATAAAAAGTTCATAGAAGAAGAATGCTAAATATTTAACAACTGTAACGAAATAAGTAGAAAAACGAGACGAACATCTAGTATTCTTTTCTCGGGGGAAACTTTTCGATCATGGGTAAAAATGTCCAACGGTTTAAATATGATAAAATTGCTAATAAATATATTATCCTATCTGCTGCAGAAAGTTCGGTTGTATTGCATATTTAATCATATCTGAATGAGAAAATATAAACATCGTGCAACTTCTCTGCATCGCATTTGAATGAAACAATAACGAAAAGTGCATAAAAAAGAAACAAATAACATTACACTTAGAACGAACGAGAAAATTACGATAAAGGATTTTGTTGTTGCAGGAGTAGGAGGGGAAAAAAAAGATTCAGTAATTCAAGATGAACGTCTAAACCTGCGCATCTTATTGCAATTCGTTATTTCTATCTAATGTAATCAAAAATATTCCAACTCTCAACAATATTTCCCGCAGAAAGAATTCTAACCATTCTCTGAATTCGAGTCGCCTCTCCCAATTTCTTGTTCCTCTCCCTCTTCTGCTTTCTGTCGCCCGAAATTCGATTTCGAATAAAAAAGAACGAGAAGAGGAAGGGGAGCAACCTCATTTTCTGATTCCGCCTTTTTTCTTTCTTTCTTTTTTTTCCTCCCTTTATCCTTGAGGGCGGATTTTCTTCCGCTAGGGGGAAAAAGTGAGTGACGTCACCGCGGGTAAACTACGTCACAAAAGGCAGCTGAGTATGTTGCTACACAAGACCGGGGATTGAAAAGAGAAAGAATTCCCTATCTGTTATGGTTGGACTACTACTGTCCGTCTGCGTCAGGGGTAGAATTAGCGGTCGTGCGGCCGACGTTCCGAGAATTTCCGCTGCGGAATAATGAGATGTTTGTTTCTTATCGATAGCGCTGGTTGTCTGCATAGATTAACATACATAACAGGCGCTATATATCATATAACTAATGCAATGTAAGAAAAAAATAGCTCAAATGTTGTAATTCTTAAAAGTATTTTTATTTGCTTTGAGATTATCAACTATAAAAATTTTATTTTCTTAGAATAAAGTATTTAACCGTTACGGATGAATTAAAAAAAAAAAAAAAAACTCCGCCAGAAAAAAAGATGCTATTTATTTTTTCCCCTTAACCAATATTATTTTTACGGTATTGATTTGCCAAAAATTCATTTTCTATTTTCTATTTCATTTAATTAAAATAACTGAGAAATCAGCCTTTTATACTAAATGAAAATGATTTTCAGACGTGTAAATATTTACTTGCACAGTACATAACATGAAATATTTGCACAGTAATAACATGAAATATTTGATGGCTTCAAGAAAGACAGGTTAGTTAATTTCATTCCTTTTCTGAAAAATAAAAATAAAACCTCTTTCTGCATAGTTAATTTCTCTAAAATTCTTCTTTATTTCTTTAAAAGAAATCTAACTAAATTTTTAGTAATATATGTACTTTTTTTTTTTTTTTTTTTTTTTTTTTTAACGAAGCATTATAATAAAATTTTATTTTAATATCACTTATCTTATTACGAAACAACTTTTCGTTGATGACATATTTATTTTAACTTTGCATTTTAGCGAATGCCACAATAGCATAATTTAAAAAGAGCTTGTTTACCAAAAAAGAAAAAAAATACTGATAAAACTTTTAGAATAGATAAAAAAAAAAAAAATCCTTTTATCTATAATTTAGAGAAAAAAGGTGTTTTTATTAGTAAAGTGCTTAATGAAAAATGAATAAATTGTAATGTGCATGTTAAAATTTTACAAAACTGAATTGCAAACTCATTTAATACAAATATCGTCTGACAATTAAATCATTAAAAAAAAAAAAAAGTGAAGGTTAAACGTAAGTTTAAAATTCTATTTAAAAAATGCGAAAAATATTTAATGTTCTTACTACAGTGTCCCCACCCCCTAATAAATTTAATAAATACAAACTTACACATTTCTTGATTCTTTTTTTAACTTCTTCAATTACCCAAAACCATCTTGGCATTATACATTTTGTGTGTGTGTTTTGAACTGGCGTTTTAGAAAACTCTATTTTAAAACTGCATTTTTGTTGCATACGAGTTTAAAACAGAAAGCTACATTACAAAATATATCTAGTTATTCAAAAAATGAAATGTTTATAAATAAAACATCAATAACGAGTAAAATTATCAATAATGACAATGAATTTAATTAGATTTTTGCATTTTTCTTTTCTTTAAACAAACTGAAGGAAAACATTAAGTGTAACAAATAAAAACAATCAATGTTTTCATGAATTAAGCAATTTCCAATATTTTCTATTAGCATTAATTTACAATTATTATGGAATTATTTTATTTTAATTTATTCCATTGTAATTATTTAGAAAAGTAACTCTTCTCCTGTGCTCAAACATATAAAGTACTCATATTAAAATTAGATAGTAATACTATTTTATTAAAACAGTATTTAGGATAACTAGGCATATACTAATAGATTATTTACTATTACATATTATTGAAATTTTATAATAATACTTGTACATAAAAAAGCAAAATCTTCATTTATTTTCAATATTTTTCTTTGAATCATACACTAATTATCATCGTTAAATGATGCTTCGTGGAATTAAACATAAGTACTTGTGAAAGGTGTAGTTTTTTGATAAAATTGAAAGAAAAAATGTACATTATTATCAATTAACCGTCCCAGCTTTATGATAGGCAATAGTTTTGTCTCGCATATAGAGATATAAAAAGAGATAATTATGTTATTATTATTATTTTTTTTTACCTTTTCTTTATTTTTTAACTCAACTCCAATAAAAAAAATAATTTATGAAAGCATATTTATTGAAATTTTCTTCTTATTATTATTATTTAGCGGATGCGGAATGCGATTTTCCATATTGAAATATAAACTTGAGATGTTAGTATAGTTCATTTTAATATATACTGAACGTAATTAGCTGTTTTCATACATACATATCTACATCTACATATTTTAGTTTCACACATTTGTGTGAAATATGTAATTGATAACTGGAAAAACTATGAGATATAGTCAACAAAAATGTTTAATAATTAATTTCGAAAGATTTTTCATATATTCATGCTAAAGTTAATTTCAGTCATTTGAATAGTATTTGATTTGTGATTGAAAAACCACCAGTACACCACTTAATGAACAGTATGTTCATTACAGAAGGTTTCTATTAAAATTCAATTATGAATGTAAAAGTGGTTTCATTTCTTAGATAGAATTATTTATCTCGCCAGTTGAAAAATATTTATAAATTTTACATTATATTGTCTAAATATGGACTTCAATTTCTTTAATTCGCCGATACTTTTGATTTTTACTTGATTCCGAATCATTTATCGGGAAAAAAAATACGAAAAATTATATTAAATTAATTTGTGGTTTAAGATTTGTATTATGGTATCAAATTATGCTAATTGTAAATATCTAATCAATCTTTTAATATAAGAAAACTTTTCATTTACTGCAAGTTTTTTTTTTTAATGGAAATGGGAAAAAAAGTAACAAAATTCGATTGGAGTATTTAAGCATCTATTATTTAAACATAATAGATAGGCATTTAAAAATCAGCAGTTTTATCTATCTTTTTAATTGTCTTATAAAAATTCAGAATAATTTATCATGATTTAAATGAATACAAAAAACACTAGTCTATTTTTAATTTACTTTATTAAGAAACACTTTAACAATTTTTACATATCAATAGCAGAATATTAATTTCGATATATGTATATTTAAAGCTTCTGCTAAAGTTGTATTTAAACATCTGAAGAAAGTAACACCCAGGAAAATGAAAAGTGTATCTGTGGAAAATTATAGCTGAATATTTCTTTGTACAGATACTGAGATGGATATTTTACATTTTTTTAATAAGTTAATTACATTTATTTAGAATATTGATATTCATATGTAGTGATATATGAATATACATATAGTACATACAATAAATATGAGATTATAACTACATATAACTCACTGCTGATTCATATACATTAGGAATAACATACAATATGCAGAAAATATCCAGATTAAATTGCACATTGATTAAAACAAATCACAGTACTTTTTTTTTTTTTTTTTTTTTTTTTTAATGCTATTCATCTTATATGTATTTTAATTCATTTTTCAGAAGAACTTGCTTACTTATTTATAAATTTTAAGGGGAAATTTTTGAGGAGAGAGAAAGAAGGGATTTTTAACAGCATGGCAAATAGTTAGGAAAAGTAAAATGCTCTTTACTAAAAAAAATTTATGGAAAAGATAAAAATAAAAATATCGTAACTTTCATCTTTTCCACAAATAAAATTTTAGCACAAAAAAAAAAAAAAAAAAAAAAAAATCGCTTCGGCAATATTTGTTATTGATTTCTCCCTCGCTCTCTCTCTTTTTTTCTTCGTGTACGGTTTAAAGTTTGCGGTAATAAATATGGTAATATGTACGAAGATTTCTCTTAAATAAATAAACAAACAAATAAACTCAGATGATGCTTTTCCATAAGTAAAAAATAAATAAATTAGTAATTATTTTTTTTTGAGTTATTACTAAAGTAATTCATATTTAAATGCACACGAAACGTGTGTGTTATACAGACACATAATTTTCACTTTTTACCAAATTTAATCTATGCAGGATATAATAAAGAGTATACAACTATTGTGTATGAGTAGTTTGACAAAAAATTACGCATAAGAAACAATAATTACAAATAAGAAACATTTTTATTTTTTTATTTTTTTATAGTTTAATTTTACAAAAACTTGGTCTATGCAGAACAGAATAAAGAATAAAAATGTCACCTCTAACGTAATTAGGCAAAAGATGTACTGGCTTAAAATAATCATCTACTTATAATATTGACATTTCCTTTCTGTCTGTCTTTCTTTTCAATTTTCTTTTCCCCTTTTTTTTTTTTTTTTTTTTAATCATTTAAGGCTTTGTAGGACTATTAGTAATACAGTTCACATACATAAATTATATAATTTTGAGGTCTCCTTATTATATTCTTAAAATTTTTGTAGATAAGTAATTTGAAATACTTTTAATTTACACAACTGTAAAATAAATTATATTTAAAAACAATGTGAATGATAATATTTCAAACAGTTTTATTTATTTTAAAAGCGAGCATTGAACTAAAAATTTCTGATTAATTCAAGCATGGTTAAAAAAAAAAATATTGGCACAAAATTACCGTTTTTAAATGAAGTATTGTGAAAACTATAAATATGAATTTTCATTTATTTCTAACATGATTTTAAGCAATTTAATTAAAACAATGCAGCAGAAAATGGTAAAGCATATATCTTAATTAAAACTTAGCATAAAGCAAAAAATACAATTATGAGGCTTTGGTTTTAAGTTACTAATGAAGCTTCCTTTCTAAGGTACCAACGCTAGTGAAAAAGTTTCAACAACTGTAAATTTGTCTTCACTTGCCAGCAATGTCCATAAAACAAACAAAGAGTTAATAAAGTAGACAATATAAAGTTTTCGAAAAATATCAGTCATATTCATTAAGACATATTCATTGCAATGAAGTGTGCAAAATGAATGCGTAAAAATATCTCATAAAGAGGTATGCAAAAGAAATGAAACCAAGAAAAAAATCTGGTAATTAAATGAAAGAAAACAAAAACATATTTTAACATACAATTATTTCACTAACACAAAAAATAATGGTTCCGTTCTATATACCAATAATTATGTAAATTGGCATTAACCAAGAAAGGGTGGGGGGGGGGGGTCATTGTAATGAGGGAGGTCATGTTGACTATGCTATGGAATGGAATTTGTTGTTAAGAAATTCTACTGTTAAAACTTTAATAAGTATTAAAAAAGATGTATAATTATTATAATAATGATGAAACATGTTAAAACACGGTTTTTCGAAATAAAACAAAACCTTTAAAAAGGTAATAGCGGTAAAAATCGAATGAAAAGGAAAGCATACAGATAATGTAAGATAAATGTATATTGTTTTAAAAGCAATTTGTTATTGAAATGTAATTTCACGTTTAAAAATGTGCACTTCTTATATATGATAAAAAAAAAAAAAAGTGTTTGTTAAGATGAAACTTTAAAACTTTATTTTATTCATAGTGACATTAAAAATTCTGTAGATTAGAGATTTTATTTATAGATCCATTGAGTTTGTTTATTATAGTTAATGAAGTGAGTATAAAAATGAATCACATCTATTATTTTATGATAGTATAAAATTATACAATGAAAAATCATGGGATAAAAATACTGCAGACAACGATTTTGAAGTATTAAGATAGAAAAATCTAGAATTTAAGTATTCTTTTTTTTTTTTTAAATGTATTACATTAGCTTTCCTTGTTCTTAAGCAAACAATAATATAATAGAACTCATCTTCGTACAAATTAAAAAAATATATCTGTTTCCATTTTTCAAACGAAGAAATCCTTTTAATTATAGCAATAATTAATTGATAAAGGAAAAAAAAAATAAAAATTGCAAAAACGTCAATTTGGCCCATGGGGGGATCGAACCCACGACCTTCGCGTTATTAGCACGACGCTCTAACCAACTGAGCTAATGGGCCGCTGCTCAGTTAAGAACAATTTTTCTTCAGTATCTCACTGCTTTGAAATTCTATTTTTGCAGTATGTTATATGTTTTGCAATAGATGATTAGAATAATTTACAGGTTTCAAAAGAGAGAAAATGAGAAGTTCATAAAATTTTTAAAACGAAAAAGTAGAAAATTCTATATAAATGATATATTAAAATACAGAGAGAAATTATGTATTTACATTGGAAACGGAAAATGTTTGTGAAAAACAGTTATTAAAAAATTCTATGTTATAGTCAATCAATTGTAAATAGTGCAAGAAAAAACGAGAAGTGGTGGTGTGTGTGTGTGTGTGGGGGGGGGAGGACAGAAAAGTAGGGAAGAAAGAAACAGATAACGCCACCTATAGGCTAAAAAGTAAATTATAATGTACGTATTTTTGTATATAAAAAGAAAACATAAAAATAAAGTGCTAGGAAATAAGCTTCTTAGTATTTCTTTTTCATTTATGTATTTTTTTCTGTAAACGTATTAGAAAAAATACACACTAATGCATTTGTACATAATTACAATTGTATGTGTAAAATTTAAATCTCAATTAAGTAATAAAATTATTATGACGCATATTTTAACCAAAAAAAAAAAAAAAAAACTTATCTAAATTTGTGTAATAAATGAAATGTAATGATTCTTTTTTTTCTGTGTATACATTTTTTACTAAGAAACAATCTATTTCAAATAATGCTTTTTTTTCTACACCATCATCACGACTGAATTATGTATAAAAATATTAATAACTCATTGTTAAAAATATATACTCAAAAATTAATAATTCAGAAAAACCTTATTGTAATTTTAAAGAAGGAAGAATCTATATTACAGTTTTGTATAAAATTGTCTCATTACTATTTTTTTTTAGCACTTTTTAGAACTTCAACTAATTGTATTAAATTCTTTAAGTTGTTTTGTTTTATGCCCTACATTAAAGCATATACAGTTAGTCTTAAAAATATCAGAATAATAAATTATTATTTATTATTTATCTTATATCACTATTAAAGGTGAAATACGATTTAATATATAATAATAATAAACAACAGTTACAAGAGTGATTTCCTTCTTTTTTTAAATGGATGAAGAAAATAACGATTTTAAATTATTATGTTTGATATATAGAGCGTGTTTGCATAGTTTCAAAACAATATTTTTAGTAATTGACTTTAAATGTATGGTAGTTAGTAACTAATAAAAGGCAAAAATTAAATGTTAAATATATATAATAGTTTTTGCAAATTCTCTCATCGTTAGGCTTTGTGTTATGTTAGTGTCATTTCTCTTCTGCGTAAGTACTTTAACTTGTTTTTGCTAATCATTGGTACTCAAATTAAATTATTACCGTGACTAATTTTAATCGAAATAAATCTCAATTAAAATTTATTTTATGTTGGTATCTGCTGAGTGTTACAATGGTACTAAATAATTCAAATTATATATATATATATGCATTTTAGTATGTTAGACTTAAAATTAGAATTAATTATATTGATAAATAATACTTATTAAAAAAAAAAAAAACTGACAAAATTATGTTTATACAATTTTTTTATGAAAACTAAGATTTCACACACACACAGCTATTTATCTTAAAAAAAAAGAAAAAAAAAAAAAAACCTTTTTAACAATTTTTCTTTACTCGTTGCAATAATAGCTAATAACTGTTATAATTCTAATAAATTTTTAGACATTATTCGATATTTGGTTGAATGACAAGAAATTTATGTTTGTTCTTAAATTCAAATTAGCTTATTCTGATGCATGTTTACCCTTAAATTTTATCTTAAAAACGTGAACTTTTTAAGAATTTTAATTCTCATACTTTATAATCGAAAGATCATTTTCGCATTGCTCTCTAGAGTAGATTCCTGCATCGGGTCGGATACCCGCGGGTTACCCGATTTGTGGGTCGGGTGCGGATCAAGTTAGCATCAATTTTTGACCCTCGGGTAAAATTGCGGGTATTCCCGCAAAATATTTTTCTTCTGAGAATTTTTTATGTTGCTTTTTTACGAATATAATCTTTTGAATGCAAAGATTGAAGGATGAGATTATCTTGCTTCATAGCAGTTTAAAACCTCACAACATAAATTCAATTCATAAAGAATAAATGCATAAATATTAATACCTGAAGCTTAGAGCGTTATATGAGAAAATTACTTACCTTCCTATATTTGCTTCCTTATTTTCCTTTTTTTTTTTTTTTTTTTTTTTTTTTAATTCACTGTCAATATTTAAAAAAGTGGATTTTTAAAAAGTAAATGTAATACACCAAAAGTTTTGTTATATTATACAGTGAAGGTTTGTTTAAAATTAGACTAGTTATTTTTAATATAATTTTAACTATACACTTAATTTAATATAATTATAAACTTGTAATATTAATGTAATAATTAATTCTCTGAAAGATATGTTTAATAATATAGCTGTATTTCGTGAAGTAGAATTTCAATTCAGTTTTTTAAATTATATAAATTGAATAATACTTTTCTGCGGGTCGCGGGTCAGAAGCTGCGGGCTCGGGTGAGGTTGCGGATCGAAAGTCTTCCTTTGGGTCAAGTGCGGGTCAAGTTTTACAGGACTCTACTCTAGAGGCAGAAATTTAAGTAGATTTTTCCGAAATTTTGGTACATATGTTTCTTAGCTCAGAATATTTTTACCAGATTTTTTCCGAAATCTCTTTAAGAATATTTTGCCATAAAAAACTAGTGTTTTACTAGTATTTTCTAATTTGATATGTCACACGTTTATAATTTTCATGCTCATTGGCTTAAAAATTATTGAGTAAAGAAATCATGAAGTTTCACCTAGTTGACTTGTAAGATAAAAATCTTATAAGAATCCAATGATCTTATAAGATATCTTACGAATAAAAGTTCATTACAAATCTTTATTCGCCCCTCTTCCTCTCGCCAATTTTTTAAAATTTATTTCTACATTCAAAAAAAAAATTTTTTTTTCATAATTTATGTTTCAAGGGAATTGATTATTATTTTTTATTCTTGTTGTTATATAATTTGAAAAAAGTCTAAATTTCACTTGCCTGATGTTAATTGAAATATAAATTTCTGATACTCATGGAAATAAATAAACATGGAACTAGACCATATTGCTCGATTTGTTGAGTATTTGAAAATTTCTGATTTAAAAAAAAAAAAAAAAAAAAATTAGAGAAAACAGTTTTTAAATCTATATATCACAAACTTATTACACTGTAATAAATACACTTTTTAATAAATAAATACTATCTGTCTTACAACCAGTTTAATGTAACGTTTAATCCAAATCGTTTCTGTGAAATTTAGACACACCATAATAAGACTGGATGCTGTTGCATTGGATTTGTATTATCCAAAAAAACTTTAATGAAAATTTTTCAAATACCAAATACAGTAATTGTTGGTTTGATTCCACGTTTTTTTTACAATATCGGAAATTTCTAAACACTTCTTAGTTATTATTTTTTTTCACTACATACCTATCACAATTTATTCAGCAAATATGCAAAATGGTTAATAATATGATTCATATAAGTGCATTCATAACTACTATGATTTTATATATCATCCAAAGCCATTTTGTAGACATTTGATTTTCAGTTTCATGTTTTTGTTCTACGATCATAACTAAGGCTAATCAAATACCAAACAGATCAACTACAAAGACTATACTTGAACCGGAATGTAACACTAGAGATGAAGGCCAGAGTTGAGAATACCTAATTTCGCCGACAGCCAAAGTCTATTTTATTCTATAGGGAAATTTGTTTCCAGTATTACTCATTGCCTAATGTATCTTTTTTTAAATTCCGTTTTCATATTCGGAAAATTCACAATCGTTAAATTAGTACTCGTTTTTGAAAGAACTAATCTTTCACATTTTATTTTCTAGCTAAAAAATTCAAAAAAATGCACTTGCTTATTTTTAATTTTATTTTTACTCAAAAATAAATAAACACACCTACACAAATATATGTACATATATCTGGTACTTATTAAATTGTGAATTTTCTGAATGTGAAAACAGTAATATAAAAGAAAAAAAACTACATCAACGATTAATTGTGGGAATAAATTTCCCCATAGAATAACATGAGCTTTGGCTGTCAGTGAAGATATCTTCAGTACAATTTTACACTTATATATGTAATTTTTTAAATTCCGTTTTTGATTCTGAAAAATCATAATCAATTACTTAGTACTCGTTTTAGAAAAAATGATTTTTCGCCTTTTTAGTATTTTATTTTCTTGCTTAAAAATGCGAAAAGTGCCGTTATTTAATTTTTACTCAAGTATAAAATAAAAAAAGTTAAAAGAACTGGTACTAATTAAACGATTGTGAGTTTTCTGAATTTAAAAACGGAATTATGAGAGAGAGAAAACTACATTAAATAATGAGTAACTGTGGAAACAAATTTAACGTTAGTATAGCATCGGCTTTGGTTGTTGACCGGATTAGCCATTGTCCACTCTTAAGAGCCTACAATACCTATACCTATCCTCGGTATAGGACCTATAACTATTCTAGCTGACAGTCAAAGTCCATGTTATTCTATAAGGAAATTCATTTATAGAATGACTCTTTAGCTAATGTTACTTTTAGTATTATTATTATTATTTTATTTTCATAACCATTAACTTTGTTACTGTTTTATAAAAATTGTTTCTTGAAATTTTTAATATTGCTTTTCAAAGCAATATGTGAGAAAAATGAAGTTATTGATTAGGGTAGATATTGCCACTTTGAAAAAAACAAGCATGAAGTTGAATATTGGATGCTCTTTGTGCAATGAAAAGCGCACATATTTTTATTTAAGGCAATTAAAAAAGAAAAGAAAAGAAAAAAGGAATAAACTTTGATCCATGATAAAACAGAGAATTACAATTTTTGTCCCGTGTAATATTTTCCCTCTCACTCTCTCTTTCTCTTTTTTAATTACGTCAATTTTTTTAGACATGTTACGTTATCTGAACTAGAAATTCTTGTGAGCATATAAAAATTAAATTTTGGTTGGAATTGTATTTGGTGAAGAAAGTTGAAAAAATACAAACATCAAAAGTAAAACAAGAATACTTTTTATTTCTACCAACAATGATAACAAACAATTAATCATACATTTCATAGAATTTTTTCTTTTGTGAATTATTTAAAATCTCAGTGAAAAATCCAAATGCAATTTGTCTCTTGTGTACTTTTTATTACAGCAATGGGAAAGCTGTGAAATTTGGTTCTTTTCTCCTTAACTTCTAATACACCATCTGAAATAAATAAATCAATAAAAACAAACGTAAAAAACAACAGCTAGTTACTATTTTATTATCACAATACAACATTTATTATACAACATCCTATAAACAAACAATATTGTATTTATTGTTTTTAAATTGATACTATTTTTTAATAATTTTAATTGAATCTAAATTATTAAAAATTATTGACTTCGCATTGGAAATAATTTTAAATTATGCTTAGATTTCACTTCTTCAATGTAAATATCAAAGAATACTACGTTTTTAATATACAGACAAACTAATATTGACATAACATGCATTCAATACAACATCAGATTAATCAAATTCGCCTCCACATTTAATGTTAAACATATTTTTTATATATATATTAAACCATAATTACAAAGTATGTGCATTTTTTTCATTAAACATCGTAACAGAAATTTTACATTATTCTACTTCAGAGAAAAATTACAATTTCCATTTCATTTCTCTCCTTTCTTTTCTTTTCTTCTTTCTTTTCTTTTTTTTAATTTGCAGGTCTCTCTTTTTGACGAAAGCCCTTTCGTATCCAGAATCAAGATTCAGTTAACAGATTTTTTTTTTTTTTTTTTTTTTTTTTTGGGTATTGCATAAATAATTTTTAAAAACATAGTTAACTGGATTCTATTTAATTAAATGATTTACTGACATAATACAAACACAAAAACTTTTTGATATTCTTTTTTATTTTTTTTATCCACATTCA
The DNA here is from genome assembly GCA_963930645.1 of Salticus scenicus. Taxonomy (NCBI): domain Eukaryota; kingdom Metazoa; phylum Arthropoda; class Arachnida; order Araneae; family Salticidae; genus Salticus; species Salticus scenicus. Next base: position 270,859,012 of record OZ005653.1, on the reverse strand, counting down.
GCATACGAAAAAAAAAAAAAAAAAAAAAAAAAAAAAAAGTTATATCATTATACATAATCAATATTTGCTCTCTCTCTCTCTTTATGGATATATTCGAAATGTTGTATATAAATAAGTCAGTTCTGAAGTTTCAGTTATACCATTACAAAATCGTTTTGCTATCTAATAGATGAATTTTTATAAACTTGATAATTTAATTTAAAAATAAAATCAATTTTAATTATATATATATTCTTCAATTTCTTTTTTAAGAGAAATGCATTAATTTCTTAAGTTATGAAATATATGAGTTTGAATTTTATTTGTAAAACCGCGCCTATCGTAAATATTGACACCATGTCATAAGAAGCCTAATAGTCATAAAAAGTATAAAAAGCATAAAAAAAGAGATAAAAGAATCGATGTATTTCACATAAACAATAGCCATTGAAAAAGACGTTGACATTAATCTCATAATAAATACCAAGAATAATTATATTATAATAACAAAAAAAAAAAAAAAAAAAAAGAAAGAAAGAAAGTAAGATCTACGTCATTATTATTTAATCATTTGTACATAAAGTTACAAATCAAAAAAGAAATCTTACTTTTCAAAAATTAAATCAGGTAGCAATATGCATTTAATTTATCTAAAAGTTTTTTTTTTTTTTTTTTCTTTTGAGCTTACTGAATACAGATATAACTAATTCAATTTCTGTTTATACGTTAGAACTATAAAACGTAAAAAGAAAATTCTCTTAAAACTTGAAAAGCAGTAAATCAATTATTGATTTATTTTTTCTTTTGCATTCTATAACATCACTTTATTTCGTAAAATTTACGAATATCGGTGATACGGTAATTTTTAAAATGAATACGAATAATTGACGAATGCATACGAATTCATTGAAAAAGAAAATGGCGATTATATCTGGAAAACAAAGTAATTCTTCTTCTGGGAGAAATTTTTTTTTATATATAAATATGCACTTACATTCAAAAACACATGCATAAAAAATATTATTTATTTATTAATCCTCTTATTAACAATGCCTTTAAGTATTGCATTTTTTTTTTCTCTGAACTTCTATAATTTAAAGATAACGACCATACTAAAACAGATAACATTGACAAACGCAATGCTTCTATATGTAATGTTGATCTATACTGTTATTATTTCATTGAAATTTAATAAAACATTTTATTCTGATCTTCTAGGAACTTTGATATTAACATTCCACAAGATCTCATTTTAAAAAATTGTCTTTCAATAATACTAACTATTACAATGTTTTGAAGCTTTGTGATAAAACAGAATGGGGATTCGATGCAAAAGGGTAAAAAAATTGTCAATCTTCTAATGAATACGTTATTGTTAATTTAAAACCACAGTCTTTGCTTATTCAGGATGAATTTTACATATAATACGAATATTTCTGTCTTTCCCTTTTGTCTTGCAACATTCCATTTCTCAGAAAATAATAGTCGCAAATTTTTTGTCTCTTTGAAATGAATAGTTTAGAATTAATTTTAATAATTCTAAATTTGTTTTCTATATAAAGAAAATAATGCTATCGTTTAAAATACGAAAAGTTCATAACAAAGACAACATAGTTTAGCCTAAAATATATAACTAAAATTATTTAATAACTAAATTTGTAAAAATAAAATATATATTGCTTATACGTAGAATAAAATATTGAATAATGTGACGGAATTCAAACAGATTTTATCATTTTTCCTTACATTCTTTTATCTATTTTTAATCTTAAACCCGAAGCTAGGCCTTGTGAGCCGGTACTATCGCAAAAGCTCTTCAACTCACAGCCGCACAAAATTCACAAAGCACGGCATGCGTTTCTAACATGCGGGCGGAGGCCTTGCCGTTCTGTTGTCCCTGAATTCGCCGAACACTTCAAATACGTAAAAGAAGAACGAAAGGTTTTTTCGAAGTTCCTTCTATTCTTTACTTCCATCTCCCAAATGTTTGAAAAGGGGTGAACAGAGAGTATTTTCCGTTACCCTATTCACAAAAGAAGTAGTAATAAAATGAAGCAGAAAATAAAATTTCGTCAAATCTCCCTATAAAAGTAACGAGATTTATTTATTTGATGTTTATTATGAAATAACTGGTTACTCTCAAAGAAAAAAAAAAAAAATAATAAGTTTACAGGAAAAATTTGTTGTAAATATCAATTAATATTGCCAAAAGGATATATTTTGATTTTAAAACTCAACCTGATTATTCTTTAAAAATCACATAATCTAAAATATTACTAATAAAATAAAAATACATTAAAAGAATATATTTTGATTTTATAAAGCTCTACTTGAGTAGTTCTTGCGACTATAGACTGTACATTTTTAGAAATATTTATCAAAATATTATTATTATTATTATTATTATTATTATTATTGTAAAATCCCAAAATGATGAATTTTGTTGGTTTTATCATTAAAAATTTTAAGGTGATTCATTTTGAATAATGATTATTAAAAAAAGAAAAAAAAAAAAAAAAAAAAAGAAAAAGAAAAGAAAAGAAACAAAGAAAGAAACAAAAGAAAAATTTCTGATGATTTGAAAATGTTATTGTCAAACAAACATATTTAATAGAAGAACTCAAGCCTAATATTTCTCGTAATAGTGTAATGTATGAGTAAAGCAGACACGAATTTTCCAAATAATGCATTAATCTATATACAATATATAAATCTATATCACAGGTTTTTAGTCTGAAAAAGGAAGAAGAAAACTATAGTATATTCTTAATTGCAATTTTCCTAAACGTTCATACATATTTTTACTACAGAAATAAAAACTGTAATTTCTCTTTAAATAACGTGTGAACATCAAAACAAACAGAAACTTAGAAAATAATTAGAAGATATTTTTTTATGAAGTTTTTCACTTTTATTAACATCTTTAATTCATATTATATAAACAGTGTTAGTTTCCATCTGTATTTATAGGTTTCATTTATTGAACGTAGCTGGTTAGACAGCCTTGTATTATTTTTTAATATATTTCCATATTTTCACATAATTTTACTTTTGATTTTATGGTTCGGGTATTAAAAGTTAAGATTCATAAGAATTATGCACTTAACTTAGAAAAAATCACAAAATTTTGCTTTCATTATTTGTATAATGCCCCAGACGAAGTTACGAATTTCGTAAACTTCCGTTATTTTAATTGATTTCGTTTTATTTTGACCCTTTTTCATCTGTTCATAGTTTTGTAGATTTTTGTAAGTTTCATAATAATAATAATAATAATAATAATAATAATAATTCATGGCAATAATTAAATAACAAAAATGAGGACTTGAATTGAACAATAACATATGGGGTTGAATTGTAGGAATTAAGGCCGATTGACTGCACTAGGGTCCTAGGCCTGAGGGGGAATACCCTCCGTGGGGGTCTTTCTGAGGTTTTCTAGCCCATATTTACGAAATTTTATGATAAATGAACGGAAAACACCGAATGGCTAGGTCGAAGAGTACGACCTGGGATTGAACTCGGCACCTCACGTCTACCAGCTTTGAGCGCAGAACCGCTCGACCGCTGGTGGGACTCAATAACATATGGAAGTGAAGCTTTATACACGGCAAAATGTATTGAAAATTTTAAAATGAGTTGTCTTTTATAGACATTGATAGAGGAGATCATATATAACAAACAGCGTATATAACAGAAAAAAAATAATAATAATAATAATAATTAGAAGGAGAAGTAAGAGTAGAGGCCTCCATGGCTTAAGAATGGTGGAGCAGTTAAATCAGATGTAATATAAGACTTTATTTTTTCCTCATTTGTAATACAAAAATTTATTTATTTTTATTACATTTATATTTCAGAATATTTTTAATGTTGACAAGTGAATAAATCTCTTTATGCAGGGATAAGTGGGGTATGAAGGGATAAGTTAAATTTTATTAAACAGAACAAGTCAAACAATTCAATTGACTTAATCCTTAAGCAAATAATTCCTCCAATGACATTTTAAGACTAAATATCTACAGTATATCTCTAACTATTATTTAACTTAAATCCAGGTGTATCTTTTCACTAGAGATTGCATATGCTTTGATACTAGTCGACATCTACGAAAATGACAAAAAGCAATTTCTTATATAAAACTTATTATCTTTCATAAAACTTATTTCTAGTACATGAGGTATTTTTTTTAAATTAAAGTTTATCTTTTTCTGCTTCGATGTAATTCTATTAAAATAAATTTTACAAGTTTAAAGTAACTTAACCGAAGAACTGTTTACAAACACTCAGTTAAAATATTTGAAAATGAATGCAACTCTACACAGAGAAAAAATTCTGCTACTGAAATCTGGAAAATAAATTGTGGTTCTAGTAAAAATAGTTACACATCATCCTAATAAATTCTAGTCTCCCTTGAAAGCGAGTTCTAGAAACCCCTGTTAGAATTTTAGAGCGTTTGCCTATATTATCGAGATCACACTTAAAAATCTCTTCAAATAAATACGAACACAGCGACTATAATTCGAGTTTATGACCCAATTCTAGAAATCAAGGGAGAATTTCTCGCAGTACAAAGGATTCATAAAATTCATAGTATTGCTTCACCGTCTAGAAATGTATAGACTACAAATTCTAGACCATTTCCTCTATTGGCTTACCTTACACTCATAGCTCGGAAATCTATAATTCTACTTTAGGGATTCGGAAAATGACTAATTACACTGCTCGGCATGGAAATTGCCCCCCCCCCCATATCCCTTTGTCAAATTCTTATGCAAAATGACCTGCTGAATCCGAATATGACGTCCATTTTGCCCTATCACCCACCGTTTTTAGGGACGGCCCTTTTTTTTTAATCACTTTTTGGTAATTTTATGGCTATGAATTTGATTTTTAGGGTGGGGGGGGGGGAGGAAGAACTATTTTAACTGTTAAATATCTTCTAGGGTTTTACAGAGTTGAAAAATTCTAAAACGTCAACATTATATATATATATATATATATATTATCCATTATTAATGTTATTTATTAAACATTATATTTTTTATTTTTAGGTGTTAAATTAATTCTTTTTTCATTCTCCAAATCAAATTCATGGCCATAAAATTACCGAACAGTGATAAAAATTGGGGGAGGGTGGTGGTGTCCCGAGAAAATGGTGGGTGACTGGGCAAAATGGTAGTCATATTTGGATTCAAGAGGTCATTTTACATAAGAATCAGCAAAAATGGTATTAGGGGTTGTTTTTTTCTTTTCTTTTCTTTTCTTTTCTTTTTTTTTTTTTTTTTTTTTCCTTCAGCGCAGTGTTATTTATTTGAGATGAAGGATATTTTTTCTCAGTGTATGAAAAATAAATTGTATTCCATGCATGAAAAATATAAATAAATAAAGTTTCAATAAGAGAACAATATAATGGGTTTAATTCATTAAATCATCAAATGATAATTCTTTCTTAAATAATAATTTACAAGGAAAAAAAAAAAAAAGTTTGACTTTTTAGTATGATTAATTAATATAAATCAGTTTGTATTTGAAACGCAAACACATCATTGCATTATTCGTGTACAAGCTTGGAAATATAGTTATTAAATAAAACATAGTTTCTAGTTCTTATGTTAAATTATATATACAATGCTTGTTAAGCTTATACTATTTACACATCATGAACTATCGCTTTGAAAGATTAAAATATTTGTTGAATTTAATCGAATTCCTGTAATAACTTAATTAATTTTTTAAAATAAAAATTTTTGATTATTTAGTGAGATTTTCAAGAATCAGAGATGAATATTTTTGTAGTATTATCAAGTAGACTGTTATTGTAGATTTGTAAAAGATTTATGTATGTTTCTTATATATATATAATATAATATAATATAATATAATATAATATATCAGATTAAATAACCGGACTTTCTGCCATTGGTTATTTTTTAATCTGAATAAAATCCTATCATGTTAAATGTCAATGTTATTTATTATTACTGTTATTTATAATTAAACGTAGAATTTATTATTAGTTCATATGAATCCCCTACTTTAAAAACTAAACTATAAATTTTATAAAAAACGATTCTCAATTCTCATACTTAAAAATATATTGTTATAAATTTTATTTTCTGATAATTTAATTATATTTTTCTAAAACACTTCGAAACAAAAACTGTGATATTTCACAAACCGTACAAAAAAAAAAAAAAAAAACCAGACGCTTTATTATTTTTAAAATTTGACCTTGAAGGCAGAAAAAATTCGAAACACACAAATAAGAGAGGATCTGTAGCTATTTTAGGTAATTCGTAAAAATGGAACCGTTAATTTCTTTTTTACAACACTCTTGTATACCCTGCCTCGTCATTTTATAGTAAATTAGACTACCGTTAATTATATTACCGAATGATTCTTAAAACTGAATATCATGATTTTTATCTAATATATCATAAATGCTTGTATTTTAAACAGCACAGATTATTCGAAATTCTGATATATTATCTGAAAGTATTAAAAATTCTTAAAACTCCATACTTTTTAATATTTATGAATATTTCTAAGATTTTTTTTTTTGCTTTTCTCAAAAAATGCACATTTTTGTAATACATACACTCATTTCATTCATCTTACCCTTAAAAATCACCCACGTTCTTGTTTTCGTAAAATATTGAAAAAATTACAAAAGAGTGATTTTTTTTTTTTTTTTTAATCCTAAAAATGAAAGGTAACTTTAATTACTGTCGATATTACTATCTAGCACAGGGCCCGAAATTTCAACCCATCTTACAGTCGCCGAAAAAAAAAGTTTTACTCGCCACAAAATAGAGTTGTATATATATATATATATATATATATATATATATATATATATATATATATATATATATATATATATATATTCTTTTTTACACATTTCGGGTTTTTTATTTTTCCTACCTATTTGAAATGCTTTTACAAATATGCCTAAAATTATATATATTAAAAGTGTGTCATCATGTCTCATAATCATCTATAATCAAAAATCATTATCATTTGAGATTTGAAAAAGATTAAAATACCTATAAATGCAAAGAACGAATATTTATTTCACTTTTTACATCAGAAATGTCTTTTTCGCCCATTTTATTTTTGTAATCCAGACGAAATGTCGATGAGTATAACTTGTTCATTGTTGTCATTTGAAATAGCCATTTCCGAATTACTTTTTCGATAAAATCATTGACTACAAATTATAACAGTGGGCTCATCTATTCTCGCTCTGCTTGAAGAAATCACAATGGAAAAAACGAAACTGCCCGAAGAGATTAAAACTTTTATGCATGCACCAAGCATTTTTCCTTTTCCAGGCTGGGGCGATTGTTGGGCAGCGCGCACACAGACTCGGCACTCCGAGAAGAGAAAAAGAGAGGTTAAATATGAGGTTATAAGATGGCAAGATTTTGCCATATATAAATCTATATAAAGAGCATTTCTGTCACCTTATCGTGTAAGAATTATATCTATAACTAGACCAAATTTTTACTCGCCAATGGCGAGTTGGCGAGCGGAAATTTCGCGCCCTGATCTAGCAAATATCTTTTCGTGGCTAGAATTGCAGAATATTAGTTCAATTCGCCAACACTTACAGCACCGTGCAGATATATTTTTAAAAAATTATAATTAAAATCGATTGATATCTCGATTTTACGAGTTGTTATATAGATTTTATGAATCGTCTCACTGCGAGACGATAGCACTCTAGAGGGGATCCGAATCGTCTCGCAGCGAGACGATGGCACTTCGAGGGTTAAATAACTTTGGAAAAAAATAAAGAAAGAAAGGAAAAAAAAAACTACTTTTGAGTAAATAGAAAATATATTTTTTTATTACTGTTGTTCATAGAAACAATTCAAAATTTAATTCTGTACAAAGTACAGTTTGTATTATTGTGCCATAATCAGTGAACAGTAAACAATAATTTCTAATCCATTTCCGGTTTTGAACTGGAACATCCGGTTAATTTCAGACAGCATTCTCAGAAAAATGCCTGTTGATAGAAAGGATATTGGGAAAATTCTGAAAAACGTTGGAAATGAATGTTTTAGAAAATATTGTTAGTAAACATTTTCTAAAAATCAACTTTAAAACAATTTAAGGGCTTTTTACCAACCTTTGAAATGCATGGAGGCAATTAGTTAATTGGTTTGCCAAAGAAAATTAGAACGTACAAATTATGATTAAAAAAAAAAAAAAAAAAAAAAAACTGCAACGGAAAGATTATTTGGTATATATACTATTTTATAAACACATTACTTCTCTCACATAATTCACGAAGTGGCTTACACAAATTCAAAATAGTTTTTTAATTATTATAATTTTATATGCTATAAAAGAATAAATTTCTTTACAAATTAAATATACATTTTTAAAAATTCTTTATTTATGTGTAGCTTATTTACAAATGCTTTTAATAAGCATTAATGATTATGAAAGTACTATTTTATTTCCTAAAAATAATCCGATAAAATCATATTTATTAGTATTATTGGAAATCAAAGAAAAAATTGTTTTAGAAGTAATGACGTTTTTTATTGTAATTATAATACTTACTTATTTTATTAAAAACCAAGTTTGAAGAGGGAAATAATAATAACAATAATCTTAATGGTTGGTTAATTAAATTTATCTCGATCGCTCCCTTCTACTCTAGCTTATGTAAATACCAATATCGATGAAATATTCGATAGATAAAAGTCGTGTCCTAACCATTAGAATGGGATTTATATTTCAGTGTTATGGTAATGATTCATCATCAGAATTATTATACACACAGCAAAAAAAAAAAAAAAAAAAATATATATAAATAAATAATAAATAATAATAATAATGAATATTAGCAGCAGCCCATTTTATCATATATTTATTTTAATTCTAATTTGTACTTTTTTTTTTCCCGTAACTTTTATTGTGTTCAGCGGTTTATAATGAAATTTTCATCACACCAAAAATTTTTAAATGCCGTTATATAAAATCTGATTTGTAAATATACATATAAATGTATGATTTATAAATATATGACTTATAAATTTATTATTTATAAATATACAAATGAAATTACGTGTTTTTGTTTTTAAAATAAAACCTTTTAAATGTTTGAAAAGATATATGTACGCATATTGATACATTTTGTGGAAACTATATAACATAAAAGTACTAATTGGACAGACCTTTATTTTTCCCCTTTTCTCTCTATCTTTTTAAAACTTTATTTTGATTTTGTTAAAAACATTGAAAATTTTAAGTTCAGTTCGACCAAAGAATCAAGCTATTATCTGATTTGTAACATCTAATAGAAGAGATTTGAAAATAAAATTACTCTTTTTTTTTTTTTTTTTTTTTTTTTTTTTTTGGGGGGGGGGGGATAAATCTTTGAAATCTTATTAAAAGTTAAAGAAAAAAAAAAAAAAAAAATCATGGATTCCTGAAATAATTCGAAATAGGTTATTATTATTATTATTTATTAATTTATTTATTTTTATGACGTCGTACTATTCTGTTTCTTATATTCTGTGTTCAGTGCTGAAAAATTTCGAATCGTACAGTCTTAATTTACAATAACATATTTTAGAAAAAGGGGGTAAATCAATTTTAACTAGAGCAATATATGTCCAAGCCAGAAATCAAAACTTTATCTTTTGGTACATAATGCCAAAAGTAGTGTAAAAAGGGTGATTCTGCTGCACGGTGGAGGGACGGAGGGATGATGAGGGTTAGGGTGGAGGCGTGCCACCACCCTAGACCCACCGTCCCTCCACCGTGTCGCAGAATACACACCTTTTTACACTACTTAGTCATCATCTTGGACGAGGGGGTGTTGCCACCCGAAGAATAGAAACTGCGTGTTGCCACCGGAAGAATAGAAACTTTTAGAGCGTTGCCACCGGAAGAATAGAAACTTTGACTATCATCTTGGATGAGGTTTGGTGGTGCCATCTATAGGGAATTTTGAGGAGTTAGATTTTTTTCATTAATTTCGGACTTAGTATTTTTTTCATAATTTCGGGGACTTCAAAATTTTTCGCAATGCGCAGCGAAGTTGATTGACTGAAACAAATGGTTGATGTGTATTACAGAATTAAAAACATTGAATGTGAATGGTATAGACATTAAAATTTAGAGGTTGCCATTGGAAGAGTATAAATAATTTCCGGTGGGACTTAACATTTTCGACTGAATGAAACAATGAATGACTGAAGTTAATTAATATCAGTAACAATTTATGAGTATTTTAGAAACTTAGCATTTTTGAGATTAAAAATATATTGTTATTTGTCTAATTAAAATTATGCCTTATTTGAAAATTAATAATAAATTGTCTAATTAAAATTATGTAAATTTTATGCAAATCTTTCATGTTTGTCATATGCTCTCCAGTTAAAGATTTAATAAACCTAACTTTTATACAACATAAATAAATTTAAAAAGTATAATCTATTCGATGATTCATCAAACGATGACTCATCTTAGACATGTCTAAACATGTCTGAACATGAATCTACTTGAACACTAAGCGATAATTACTATATGATTCACAAAGTATACAATGTTGGAAATTAAGTAAACAACACTAGTTGATGAAAATTATAAGTAAACTGATTTTCTAGTTAATAATTAAATTTTTATTCATAATGATTGAAAAAATATTCTTAGAAGTTGTTCATTTCTTTATATAAAAATAACTTTTGATTTGAATAATATAAAAAGCAATAATATAAAATCTTATACAATAAAATGTTAGTGTTCAAGTAGATTCATGTTCAGACATGTTTAGACATGTCTAGGATGAGTCATCGTTTGATGAATCATCGAATAGATTATACTTTTTAAATTTATTTATGTTGTATAAAAGTTAGGTTTATTAAATCTTTAACTGGAGAGCATATGACAAACATGAAAGATTTGCATAAAATTTACATAATTTTAATTAGAAAATTTAATTAAGAGATATTTTAAAGGCTTGCATAAAATTTGCATAATTTTAATTATGAAACTTAATTAAGAGTTATGTTCGCGATAGGTGAGGGTAAACCTATGACCTTCTCTATTCTGCTTAGGTGTTGGGGAAAACCCATTCTTCAAAACCGTCTAATCAACACGGGAGATTTATAGACCTTCTCACTTTGTTTGAATTCAGTTGGATTTTGACTCTCATCCTGGTAGCATCTCCTTAGCTGTGCGGCTTATTTTCATCGGACAGTATGCATAGATTCTCCGGTATATGTCGATCTTTTTTCCGCGTGTTACATTTCAATTTACCGTATAAGACAATGGAATCGTTTCGAGTAATATCCTGTGGACTTTGAATATTTTTCACTGCATGTTGCGGTACGTTTAAAAGTTTACTTCAACAATCTTTTACACAAAAAAACTAATAATAATAATTAATTAATATGTTTTTGGCTTTGTTTGTATATTTAAGTTTTTCGCAATTGGAGTTAAACCTTTGCTTCATTAGTGTGTTTTATAAAAACTAATAAATATGGATTTAAGTTTTTGTTTATTTAAAAGATATTTATTAAAATTATTAACACCTTATTTTTAAATTATTTATTGTATTAACTATATTAATACTAATAAGAATTGAATATTATGTATAGTTGTAAATATATACAAAGGACTACTGACACAATATATACAGTTTCTATTTCTTTATTAAAAATGCATAACATATACACAGATTAATTTACAATTCAGATAAAGCAGCTTCAATATGATTTTCATACAGTTTCATATTTAGTTCTTTAAAGAAAGAAATATTGTAATGACATGTACAGGTTATATTTTGAGCAATAGCAAACATATTTAATTTTAAAAGTATCTCGTCGCGATTTAATTGAAATTTTGCAAGTAATGATATCGTTGAATAATCTAGGGAACTTTGACCAGAAGAATTAAATAAACATTCATCACAGTGAAACAAATCTTCTATACATAATCGAACTTCATGAACAATAGACTTTAAAAAGATTCTCTTAGCATTTTCTTCATTAACATGATTTAAACAAAAGGGTGTTTTGCTTAGAATTAACATAGGAAGTTGAATTGTAAATATTGCATCAATGATAGAATCAGTTATTTTAATTTTGATTTCTCTAAGTTTCAAAATTTGCTCTTTAAATAATTTAATGACATTGGGTTTTAAGTAAAATTCGCATGTGTTTAAGGTAAACATTTGTTGAAGTATACAGAAATTCTTATTAATACAAAGCATCAATAATTGGTTATTACTAATAAAACTATCACTTACTGAGTTGAAACTAAAATTTTCAATCAAATCTTGAAAATAATACCAAGTCTGAGCTGTCATTACAATACCTTGTTTAGTGTGTACCCACTCACCCGTGGGTAATTCTTTAAAATTACGAAGTTTCAGGTTATTTTCCATTACAATTTGTAAAAATGTATTCCATTTTAAATTCCATTCAGTACAGATGGGATGTAGAGGTTGTTCTCGTACCCATTGACTTAACCAATCGTTTGAAGTAAGTTTTTCACACAAGTCCTTTGAACAGTTTTTTGTAGAAGTATCACTCGTTGTAGATACATCACAATGAGAGTTTTTTAAAGTATTCAGATCATTGAATAAAGAGTTTTTTGGTGTATCACATGCACTGGGTGAAGCATCACTTAGATCAAGTCTTGGTTTCTTTAAAGGTGACATGATGGGGTTGGATATTAAATGACGAAAAGTCAGGCTGATTCTCATATCTTTAATGTTAGGGTCCGGTGCAATGCCATGGGTAAACAGTTCGTTCGTAGGCTTTAACATACCGTAGAGCGAACCATGTTCTAATGAAATCAAAGTCGATGGTGTTTTAGGCTTCTTGAATTCAATTGTTCGTTCGGCACCAAAGCTGAGGACTGCGATGGGGAAAGTTGTATCCAATCCACTTTCGTTGTCTTTATGTTGAGGTATGTAGCTGTATCCATTGCTGTAGAGGTTTAGCAGAACATAGTTGAAGGTAGAAGCCGTCCATTTTTCCACTCGGTCCCGCAGCTCCAATATCAGACGTGTCCAAGGGTTAGCAGGCACATGGGTTCCGCTGAAGGCATAACTTAAAGTCGAATCGCCGTATCCTAGAACTTGCCTTTTAGGTTTAATACTTTTTCCATGAATTCTAAAAGTTGGCGTGTAGAAAGGTAAAGTTTTTAACTCGGCAAAATACCGATCTGCTTGTTTCTTTTCGATGAAGTTTGAAACATAGTAGACATTCAGTCCGTTTTCCATAAAACTCACTGCAGACATAACGAGACAACCAACACACACGAAATCAAATGGTAGAATGAGCCGTGATCGCTGATAAGTAATCTCTGATAAGATAAGACTCTCGTCACGTGACCAGAGGTAGCCAATCAGATATCTCGTGAGGTCACTCACCACGTGACCGAGCATAGCCAATCACATCACTCGTGACGTCACCCTAATCACGTGACTTCGCGTCGCTGATAAGAACTCTCCTTATCGTTCATTTCTCTCAAGGCAGCCGTTGGAGTAGGACGTGTTTTCAGGTAAGTGAAACTTTAAAACATTTTTTTAAACCTATACCTATTGAAATATATTATTAGTGAAAGATTATTACTATTTACATAAAATATTAAACAAAAACTGAAATCTAGTAATTTTAATCTTTTAATGAAAGCATTAAATCATTAAATTACTTATTGTAAATGAATATCTATTACGATTTATTTTATTGTATACTGAAAATTTTTTTAATCATAGTATTGTTTTATATAAGTTTCTTAACCATGTGTGTGCATAAGTATAAATTTATAAGTTACTACTTTTAAAAAGTTTTACAAATCAGCATTTTCACATTACTAACTGTTTATTCATATACTGTCTTATGTATTCAATTTAACACTTATGTTGATGATTAGTTACTCAGTTTAAACTTTTACTCTGGGAAATATTATACATTGCATGGTGTATAAATATAGCTAAACAATATATAGTGAAAAAAAAATATCTAATAGATGTTTAATATAGCTAACGCATGCAAACCCTATTAAGCATTTTCTTATAAAGTTCATAAACATGTTGTTACAAGGATTTTGGAAGACTAAACGAATCTATGTGTAATGCTAGGTTCAAATTCGGCTTATCAATCTACCCGTTTGTAGTTTTTCTTGGTTTTCACTAAAACTGACTTCAATACAGATTAGGATTCCTTAGAAAGACTCTCATGCATTTCGCTTATAGGACCCTCGTTTTATTAATTGGTCTTAAGCCTTATGAATATCCATATGGGAATGTCTATTGTATAGTAAAACTTTTAAATATAGTATTGTTTTATATAAGGTGTGAACCTGATTATGTATAAATGAGTTATCGATTATGAAATAAATTTATCACTACTAAAATACTTATATTTAGCGGTTATGCAAATCATTCAAACTCGTCACCGATGAGTCATCCTTCACGAACTTTCTCGTAAGATCCACAGGGGTGACTCAGCTTTTCTGGGAATTCCCCCCTTATCTCTAGTAGATAAGGTGTTACAACTCAACGTTTCCCTTCATTCTTAGTTTAGTCGTCGTGTGAGTAGGTTGTTTTACGGTGTGTTATGTTTACCGTTCACTGCTTTGGAGTTTTAGCCGAAAATCCCGCATGTTTTTCCGCGTATTGTATTTCGGTTTTTCCGTACCTGGATTCTTTAAGTATAATAGAATATTCCAACTCATCAACCTGCGCGTTGGGATTTTTTCTTGGTTTTCTCTAAAACTGACTTAACTATAAGGCGTATATTAAAATAATATATAGTTTATAACTAGATAAAATAATTGCTAAAAACAATAAGATTTTTAATTTTATCCTATTAAGTAATTTAAAAACCTCTTTTTAGTTTTTTCTTATAAAGTTAAAGTGATTTCAAAACGATTCATTAAAAAATTACACTTATATTTTAGGAAAACTTTATTTAATCGATTAAATGCAAAGTTTAACACTTAATGAATTATTTAAAATTTTATCTATATAGGAATAATATAAAAATTTACATTTATGTGCTAGTAAAAATAATTCTCTCATTAGAAGTTTCATTAACTAAAAACAATAAATTCGAATACAACTGCATGACTCACTGACCTCACGGTAAGTTATTTTCACTTAGACATTCTAAGCAAATCTTATTGTAAAGGACAATTTCTTTCTGTGAAAGTGTTATCCCAATTCTCTCACAAGGATTATTGTTTAGTATTTTAAATCATATATCCAACTTATAAAATTTAGCGGTTATGCAAATGATTAAGTTTTATTACTTCAATCCGTATAAATAAGTTGAAAATTTTACCCTGCGATGTAATGTATATATTAAAATAATATATAGTTATTATACAAAAATCTCGCTTGCTATATGATTATTTATAGATAGTTTATTACTTAGTTTTATAACTAGAAAAAATAATAAGATTTCTGTTTTTAATTTTATCCTATTAAGTGATTTTAAAACCTTTCATTAAAAATTATAGTTACATTTTATTGAATGAAAAAGGATGTCTTATCATAAAATAATTCTGTTTTGATCTCATTATTTTCTTAGCATAATTAAAAAAAGTAAAATTATATAAAAAAAATTAAAAAAATTTCAATATTTTAATAGGTTAATTGCAGAGTTCAACTCTTATTGCATTATTTAAATGTAGTTTACAACTGATATTAAATAAATGATCTCTATAAACTATTTTATATTACTCTGAAAACACAGAACTCTAACAACATTCTACTAAGATAAGCATGAATCAACATTCTTATCTGTATGAGTCAACGTGTGGCGATAAACAGTTTCTCGCATTTGTGTGTGAATGAAGGTTGCATTTCGCTAAGGGAAATTTCATCAATTTTAAGTAAGTTTCATAATTTATTATTACTATTTGATAATTTAATAAACTTAATATGTATATTCTAATAAAATTATTTGTTTATATCATAAAAAAATTTGTTTATAATAGAAATTTTATTAAAACTTTACGAAAGTTATATAAGAAATTTTTATTGTTTTATTGAAGAGAGAGAAATTAATTTAAAAAATATTTTTTATTGGTATTTACTTATAAGGAATTTTTTATTGTTGTACTATAAACTATTTTTATTGTTACACTATAAATTTTTTTGTTTATATAAAACTAAATTTTGCATAAATAAA
Organism: Salticus scenicus; assembly: GCA_963930645.1. Lineage (NCBI taxonomy): Eukaryota > Metazoa > Arthropoda > Arachnida > Araneae > Salticidae > Salticus > Salticus scenicus. The sequence goes on along the minus strand of OZ005653.1, from coordinate 270,842,858 downwards.
ACTACTTTCACACATGGAAAATTATTGCTTAAATGAAACCTAGAAAAGTTTCCATTTAACTTGTGTATGTTTAGAAATTATTTGAGTAAAACTAATTTTTGCAATATATAAAACTCCTTTCACAAACGAAATTTTTATTTTTTAACTATAACTTACTTTTATATTTATTTATTTCAATACCGTTTAAGTGATAGATAGGTGATAATCGTTTAAACTCATTGTATGATATGCTTTGTGAAAAAATTATTGCATTTTCCAAATTATTCGCTGTATTGTTTTAATGATTTTAACTTAATCTTTATATGAGATAGTGTGGATTACTAATATGCATGCCAGCGTATATAACATATGATTCATCAGCTGTAGGGGTTTTCCGTTGCAGGTGATAACTGACTCATAGAATATTCCGTATTATCTGTTTTTTAAGGAAACTGTTTATTTTCATTTAAAATGATGCATTGAATTTTTATGCAATTTATTTCGAAATGTTTAATATAAAATAACTTTTAGTAACTGATAGTTTTTAAATATAACTAATCCTTTTTATTATTATAGTTTATATCAATTATTTTATAAAAAGAACTTATTTTTATTAGTTCAAGTTTAAAAGTATTTACCTGTTTCATTTAAATCAACTAAGATAGTTTAAATTATATTACAGCGTTAAACTCGAATAAATGTTAAATAATATTTGTGTAGTATCAATATAATGTTTAATTTAAATAACATATTCATGTACTTATAGCTTTTTTGCTTATAAAATTTATGTAAAGTTTTCGTGTTAGGATAAATTTATTTAATAGTAACAGCATAAAGTTTAGTTAATTATAATGTATATAAAATTTAATTGTTGATTTTAAACATTGTATGTATTTTTAAATTAATATTATTATAGGATAGTCATTTTTATTTTATTTTTATTTTTATTTATTTTATTTTTTATTTATTTTATAACTTTACTGTATATCTTTGTATGCATTTTTTTAATTAATATTATTATATGAAAGTCATTTTTTTTAATTTATATTATTATATGAAAGTAATTTTTTTAATTTATATTATTATATAATAGTATTTTTTTTAATTAATATTATTATATGATAGTATTTTTTTAAAATTTATAACTTTACTATTTTGTATGCATTTTTTTTTTTTTTTTTTTTTTTTTTAGATTAATATTATTATATGATAGTAACTTTTTTTTTTTAAATTTATATGATAGTCATTTTTTAAAGTGCATGTGTTCAATTTTTAACGAATGTAAGTTAGAGTTTAAATAAGTGTGAAACTTATTTAGTGAGAATATAAAGTTTAATTTATATAATTTTTATTATATTTAGTTTAATTTAAATAATTTTTATTGTATTCAGTTTAATTTATAACATATAAATTATTTATACTCTTCCAATGGTAACACCCAAATTTTAATATCAAAGTCTATACCATTCACATTCAATGTTTTTAATTATATAATACTCACGAACCCTTTGTTTTATTTTGTCAACTTCCATGAAATACATAGGCAAATTTCTATTTATTCTGTAATAAATTTATAACCTTCGAATGGTAATGCGCAGATATTAAGATCAAAGTCTATACCATTCGTTAAATTCATCTACCTTTGTTTCAGCGTTCAATTTTAACGATTGTATTAATAGTATTTCAAAGTTAGAGGTTAAATAACAGTATGTGTTTTATATAATTTTTATCATATTTAGTTTATATAACATAACTGTATACAAAATTTATTAACTGATTAAAAACTTCTGTTAAATTTTTAACGAATGTAAGATAGAGTTAAAAAAAAATGTTAAACTTATTTAGTGAGAATATAAAGTTTAATTTACATAATTTTTATTATATTTAGTTTAATTTATATGATAGTAATTTTTTAAAGTGTATGAGTGTTAAATTTTTAAAGAATGTAAAAATAGTATTTCAAAGTTAGAGCTTAAATAACAGTATGTGTGTTTTATATAATTTTTATTATATTAAGTTTATATAACATAACTATATACAAAATTTATTAACTGATTAAAAACTTCTGTTAAATTTTTAAACGAATGTAAGATAGAGTTTAAAGAAATGTTAAACTTTTTTAGTGAGGATATAAAGTTTAATTTACATAATTTTTATTATATTTAGTTTAATTTATATGATAGTAATTATTTAAAGTGCATGTGGGTTCAATTTTTAACGAATGTAATAATATTATTTCTAAGATAGTCTAAATAAATTTAAAAAGTGAAACTTATTTAGTGTTAAAATAAAGTTAGAATTTTTAAGTGTCTTACATTTTTAATGATTGTTATATTATTTATTATTTGTTTTGCTTTTAAATCTATGTGTTAATCCACAAAATACGAAAATTTCTATTTAATTCTGTAAAAATTTCGTAATATAAATTTGTAATGATGTCACTAAAAGTATGAACTCCTATTTAAATTCCTTATTTATTATCTTAACACAATATATTTTTAATCTCTAAAAATGCTAAGTTTCTAAAATACTCATAAATTGTTACTGATGTTAATTAACTTCAGTCATTCATTGTTTCATTCAGTCGAAAATGTTAAGTCCCACCGGAAATTATTTATACTCTTCCAATGGCAACCTCTAAATTTTAATGTCTATACCATTCACATTCAATGTTTTTAATTCTGTAATACACATCAACCATTTGTTTCAGTCAATCAACTTCGCTGCGCATTGCGAAAAATTTTGAAGTCCCCGAAATTATGAAAAAAATACTAAGTCCGAAATTAATGAAAAAAATCTAACTCCTCAAAATTCCCTATAGATGGCACCACCAAACCTCATCCAAGATGATAGTCAAAGTTTCTATTCTTCCGGTGGCAACGCTCTAAAAGTTTCTATTCTTCCGGTGGCAACACGCAGTTTCTATTCTTCGGGTGGCAACACCCCCTCGTCCAAGATGATGACTAAGTAGTGTAAAAAGGTGTGTATTCTGCGACACGGTGGAGGGACGGTGGGTCTAGGGTGGTGGCGCGCCTCCACCCTAACCCTCATCATCCCTCCGTCCCTCCACCGTGCAGCAGAATCACCCTTTTTACACTACTGCCAAAATAATCTTGGAGAATATCAACATTGCTAGATGATAGAATTTATAACTTTAACCAAACGTAAAAAACTATCTTAGAAGATTAGTCTGCGAATCATATTATAGGAAAAACGAAAAGTGAATCAAGCCAAATTATCTAGCATATATTTAGTCGAAATAATTTCCACAAGAGCAAAAAATGACTAAATCAACCTTTGAACTTATGTCATTGGCATAAAACGCCAAATTGAGCTATCCTGTCGGCATTAGGTCGACACTTTTCGCGCATTTAAAAATTGAATATAATCATCTACTCGTTCTGCGAATAACGTTTCAGTTTTAATAACAAATTGTTATTTACCTCCATTAAATATGTGTTACATTAGATCAAAGTTATGTAATAATAAATATCACTCTTATCCAAAATACTGGAGTTCAAAAACAAATGTTTTATCACCGAAAAACTGCGTTATTATTTGTAGAATAGATGAATGAATATTTTTAACTTCAAAGTCAGCGAATCTGGTGAGATGTCGACTGGGTAGTTCAGTTGGTACAGTTGTTATGTTCTGTGCCAATGCCCCAGGTTCAAATCTAGATATGGTCTTTTTCCTCTCTCCTTGAAGTTAATTCGTCCTGTCTGTCAAAATGTACACTGAGGAAAAGAAAATATATATACCGCCTCCATCTAGAAGGAATAAGTACACATTTTCTGAAATTGTAAAGTAGAAATATAGATTTACTAGTTTTGCGTATAAGGTAAATCTATTTAATAACAGGTTATTGTAAACAAATAACCTGGATAGATGAAATGATCGAAAATTTCTAGTCTACACTTTTATAGATGGTGATTGGAGAAACAATATTATGAATGTTATGAATTCTTTGTACTGCGAGAAATTCTGGGTTGATTTCCAGAATTAAGTCATACACTCTCAGAAATAATATACTTAATTTTGACGATTCAGACATCCTCGGGCTTAATTTTGTTGTTTTTGACAACCATTTCGTCAAGCCATCACGTGATTTTTGAGGAAACGTGAACTCTCAAATATTTGACGAAACTGTTTACTCACAATAGCATGTGCTAGCTTTTATTACCGCCATATTGATTTTTTTTTTCCTGTGTTGTTTCGACTTTACGTTACAATGATTTTTATTGCCGGCCTGGTGGTTCGGTCGGTAGAGGGCTGCCTTCTGGATTCCCAAGTCTCGGTTTCGAATCCCGGTGCGGGCATGAAAGTTTGTGATGTCCTTTGTCTACAAAATATTGTGTGCGCTTGTTTCTGTGAATTTCTGTAAAAATATGGATCAATTGAGACATAAGTCATTGTAACTATACGTCTCAAAGCTGTCAAATAAATGACTTTTATTTGTTTGCTCTGTTTTACTTATATTTTCATTAAATATAATTAGGATTTAATGTCTAAAGCAACGAACTTTCAGGTAATTTTATAATTCTACAATTTGTATTTTATTCTATATCACGAAACTAGGATGAAAAAATGTATCTTTACTTTTGACGAAATTCGTATGTTCAAACAAGTGACGAAAGTAATTTTCTCAATTTGACGAAATATTCGCTCGGAGTATTTCCCTGGAAACGGTTTCGTGAAAATTAAAGAAAATTTCGTGAAATTTGAGTATCCATTTCTGAGAGTGTAAACCTATATTATAGTTACTAAAACTCGCCTCTTGTGTTCCTATTTATTTGCAGAGATTTTCAAATAAGTTTGATCACAATAATGTAGGCAAACGCTCTAGAATTCTAATGGGGGCTTTGGAACTCGCTTGCAACGGACACTAAAATTTATAAGGATGACATGGAACTATTTATTCTAGAACCACAATTTAGTTTCTAGATGTCAGTCACAGATTTTTTTTCTTAGTGTATTAAATCAAAATTCTAAAAATTCAAAATATCCAATTCCGATTTCTGGAATGATTACTTTTCTTTCTTTTTGATGGTCGATTGTCTGCGCTAAGGACCAAGCCTGCATAGATGCCAATTTCGTAATTTATGTCGTAACGTCGTTAATACTTGCTTTTTTTTTTTTTTTTTTTTTTTTTTTCACATCATTTTTCTTTAAGGAAAATTTTCTTCTTATTTAATCCTAATTGTATACTAAGAAAAATTCTTCTATAAAGAGTGGGAAAAAAGGGCGGGTACTAACAACGTTACGACATACATTAAAATGTTAGTAACTATGGCTCTGGAGGAAGGGGGGAATCTTTCTCCATATTCAAGCGAATTTCAGGGAAAATAACTCCGAATGGTAAGACTGATGAGTGCCACTTGGGCGCGAACCCGGCACCTTCCGACTACCAGATTTGACAACTGAACCTCTCGACCATTGGCGGAGTCTTTCTTTTAAAAATTAATTCGTTTCTTCCATCTAAATAATGTTGTTTAGATTAGGGGTAGTCAACCTTCTTATACCTATCACCCATTTTTGTACCTTTGTTGGTCGTAAAATTCTATAATCGCCCATTGATTGCAAAGTAATAGGTGATTTATTAAGTAGGAAGTAAATTTACTTTATAAAATTTATAAAGCAGAGTAGCAACAAGTTAAAGCATATAATAATTATTTACTTAATACTGCATGTCGGACCATAGCCTTCTAAACAAGATGCCTTCCGCGTGGCTCGGAAACTTGGCAACAGTTCAAGCGGTAGACAGTGCCATCTGGTACAGATTGCGTTACTTTTTTATTCAACTGTTACCAATAATTTTAAGAAGTGATATATGATATATTTAATTGACGTTTCTCCTATTCTATTCGCCTTTTATGTATATCAAATCCCACTTTTAAAAATTTTTGGTGGCTGTTGAATAAAAAATTGCACAATCTGTACCAGGTAGCGCTGTCTACCGCCAAGTTTCCGAGCTACGCGGAAGGCATCTAATTTAGGAGGACATTCTCTAAGCTTGACAGAATAAATCTTTATAAAGCAACTTACTAATTAAATTTATCTTGCAATTTACAATTTGCATGCATAGAAGCCTGAAGTCTGATGAAATTACATTTAATTAATTAAAGTATTAGTGATATCCACGAAACAGCTGCTTAAAAATTTCAATGGCAAACGAATTTCCTTAAGGAATGCTTTGCAAAAATTTTCATTTCAATTTTTATTTGAAATCAATTAAAAAAGAAATAAAGAAAGAAAGTACTTTAACATTTTAGTGAAACCCTACCGCCCAACATGAAATCTTTAATAAACCACTGGTTGTCGGTAGGGTTGGTATGGGATGGGTATCACTGGTTTAGATATGGATTCTATACTGATTTTATGATCTTTGAACTTAAGAAAATTCGAAAATGTAATGGGTTGACTCTAAAGTAAAAGAATTATTGTATAACAAACGTGAACAGTTTGAATGCTTCTTTTAGAGCTTATATAGGTTTAAAATATGGCCGATTACTGTATTTTTAAGTTATTCTTTTCTTACAAGTACATCTTCTAATTTTAAAGTAATAAATTTACTTAGTTTTTTCAGGTCCAAAAAGCATAATTTAAAAATAAATAAATAAATAAATAAATAAAAAAATTACAGATTTACGACATTATTCCCTATTTTACAAGAAAATGTTTTGAAACTATTCGAATTTAAAAAGTTACAAATTTCTCTGATTTAATATAATAATTATTTTTAATTATACATAAACATCACGATAATTATAATTGAAGAATAATAAAATTATTATTCCATTAAAAGCTAAATGTCTCTAAATGCTGAAGCGAAAGGTAAAGTTGTATGAAGTTCCCTAATTTTTAAAACAAAGAAAAATTATCTAATGAAAAATATATTATTTGGATATAAAAATAAATATATGTAATTAAATCAGAAATATAATATTTAGTCGACAGTAATTCATAAATAAAAATATTTCAAATAGAATTTTACATTTGCATTTATTTAAATTGTTATATTATATAAAGGAAAATTTATTGAATTTTCAAATAGTTTTAGAGACAAAATACACAACATTTGAAATAAATTATTTCTTTCTTTTTTTTTCTTAAATTGTTTCAAATATTCGCCTGCGATATGCTTTAATAACTAAGCAAATAAATAAATAATATTTTTCACATTTTATTGATACTTAAGTGCCATGAATTTCAGATATAAGTATAAAAATAAAGGAATAAATGAATGCTCATAAAGTATATGTATTCTACATAATGAAGAATGTTATACTGATATTCTCTAATTGAAAAACTTCAGTCATCGTGCAGAATAGGTTAACATATTGAAAAACACATAATAAGAATTGCAAACTGCAAATTGCAAAATTACATATGTCTAATTCTTTATGTAGGCATATTTGAAGTATAGTTGTATAAAAAGTAAAAACGTTATATGCATTAAATATATATATATATATATATAATAATAATAAATTGATGGAGGTTTTCTAAATACAATTGTAATATTAATCGATTGCCATGATATAGGATAAAAATATTTTCTCTATATTTTCGTCCAGAGCCGTGGCAAATTTTTAAAATTTCGATCTTTTATCTTTCAGGTCCCTTATTCCTTCATGTCAATCATTCTAGCTTTTCCTTGTATTATATATATATATATATATATATATATATATATGGCGTTGGCTATCACAAAACTTTCTTCTATAGTTTCACACACAAATTCACGAATATTGTTTTGTAATTTGTTTTATGTACAAATTACAAATTATTATTTAGTTAATTTATTAACATTATTTTCCATGATGAATACACACGATTTTCATCTCAGAAAAGTATAAAAATAAATGTCGAAAGGTAGTCAAATTTATGCCCCATAGACAAAATCTAAAGAAATGATTCTCCCTCCCACTTTCTCTCTCTCTCTCTTTTATTTATATTTATATTTATATTTTATATTATATTTATTTTGACTGAAAGATATCGATAACTTTGTTTGAAATTATGACAGATCTATGGTTCAACCATTTGCTTTAAAGGTATTGACGAGTTCTTTTTAAAAATACTCATATTGAAAATTTACACGTCTCCCTCGGGAGGGGGGAGGGAAGTGATGCTCCTACACATACAATTATTTCCTATTTCCCTCTAGATGACTATTGCTATTATAAATAATTCGTTTTAATTTCGCAATGAACTCGCAACCATTGTTTCAAATTGAAATAACAGTACGACTTTTAACCAGACAAAACAAAACAAAACAAAACAAAACAAAAATAATAATAATAACAATAATAATAATAAAAAATAATAATAATGAATAAACAAACAAAAAAAAGCTGTTGAAAAGTCGTCAAAACAATTTTCGACCGATAAAGACCGATTTTTGATCTATTATTTCCACCCGAAACAACTGTTGCGTCTTTTTTTTTTTTTTTTTTTTTTTTTTTAAATAGTTTATTGTGTTGGTTACAAAGATTTTTATTTATATATTATTCCTATCTTCAGTTGAAGCAACAGAATAACTTACTCAAATTTTCCTTAAAATAACAATTTGTACTTCAAAACAATAGCCATAATCTTTTTTTTTTTTTTTAGATTGTGTCCTTGGTTGATTATTCCCTAATTATTTGAAAAAACAAGAACAGCTGTTACGTTATACTAAGAACATACCCATAAAATATCTCTCCTTCCCACTGGGGTATAATAACCGGTGAATCATGAAAACCCCATTTCAGACATTCCCACGAACTTTCCCGTCTGTAGAGTTACCCTTACAAGAAACATTCATAACGGATTAATTGGTTTCAATTGCACAAACGTGTATATATACAATGTAAAAAACATAAACCAAACATCAATGTTCAAGAAATTCATGTATGTGCGTCAGAAAAGATCCATCGAAATAGTTTAACGACTTCCGTTTTTTAAGTAACAGGATATATATACATACTATATATGTATATACCGGTTGGTCCAAAACTCACAGAAAAAATAAAAAATATATATTATCCAAAAACTACTAACTGTAGGTCTATGCAGTTTTCACTAAAGTGTACTGAAGAGCACATGGGATTTTAAAATATATACAATTAGTTGCTTTCAGTAAATTTCCAGAAACATGTACAGTCGGTAACAAAAGTGTCCGAACACTAGCAAAAATTCCTATGTAGAAAAAGTACACTTCATACGGTTTTGTTTAATAAATCCTTGTCGAATCCTGTCTTAGTCAGTGTAAGAACAGGATTCGATAAGGATTTATTTAACAAAACCGTATGAAGTGTACTTTTTTTACATAGGAAATTGTGCTAGTGTTCGGACACTTTTGTTACCGACTGTAACATACAAAAAAAAAGAGAAAAAAAAAAAATGTACTGCAGTGGTGAGTATCTCGATGTATGTGGAGCCGGAGCATAAAACTATGGATAAAATTCTGTCTATGATAGAATTAAATTTAGAACGACAGGACTACTTATGTTTGTATTTTAACACATTTTTAATAAATAAATAAATAAAAATAACTGAAAACACTAGACTAAATAATCAGGAAATATTCAGCCGAGACCCGTTGGCTCTGTGGTCAGAGTACACAACATACACAAGTACACTTCATATGGTTTTGTGAAATAAAACCTTATCGAATCATGCTCTTACACTGACTAAGGACAGGATTCGACAAGGATTTATTTAAATAAAACGTAAGAAGTGTACTTTTTTTACATAGGAATTTTTGCTAGTGTTCGGACACTTTTGTTACCGACTTTATATGTAAAAATTTGTACGGATTTTACAAAATATTTGAAGATAGAGTAAGAAATTAAATGGTAAAATTGGATATTGGCGATAAAGTCTAAATAATAATTGGATATAATCTAAATAATCAGGAAGTAGTGTGCCAAGACCCGTTGGCTCAAAAGTCAGGGTACACAACTACGAATCCGAAGGTTGTGAGTTCGATCTTAACCTATGGGAAGTGAAAATAATAATAATAATAATAATAATAATAATATATATATATGCATAAAATTTTTTACGGATTTCACAATACATTTGAAGATAGAGTAAGAAATTTGAAACACTTTAAATAGGTAACAACGCACAATGTCAGATTGAAAAAATAGTCCTGTCGTACTAATAAAATAAACATTAGTTACATTTTTCATGAACATATCGCGCTGTTTTTGCAGTATCTTCTCACATTTTAAAGAGATTCACCTGATCGAGTAACGGCGTATTACGAATACTGAAGCTTCTTTCAGGAGAATTTCCACTGCGAAACGTTTGACGGTCATTCTAATGAATGACGGCCGTCGTCACATTGAGCATGTATAGTCCTAGTTACGTTCTTGAATGTTCTGTGCCACTGTAAAAAAGTAAATTTCACAATTAAAGAGTCACTTGATTAAGAAAATTTAAACTGATTTGGTAATAAACCTTTTGTTAACTAAAAAAAAAAAAAAAAAAAAAAAAAAAAAAAAATGTCTTTCTATGTATTTCAGTGAAAACCGCATAGTGCTACGGTCAACACTTTTTGAATAATATTTTTTAGATCCCATGTCTTTCTACGCATTTTAGTGAACACCGCATAGTTCTACGCTCAATACTTTTTGAATAATATTATATATATATATATATACATATACATATATATATTATATAATAATGATGATCTATTAAGCATAGTAGAAGCCAAGCAACAGATACAAGATCACTGAAACACCAATGACCATTACGATTAAAAATTCTTTAAGAAGTTCAGAAAAATGAAAAAAAAAAAAAAAAAAAGTATATATCTTTAGGATCATCCTGTATATACATACACACACACACACACACACACACACACACACACACACACACATATATATATATATATATATATATATATATATCAAATCGCTATGACGAGAATACTTTTAAAATTGGAAACCGGCTTTATTAAGAAATATTTTTATATTAAGGATGTTCTGAAATGAAATAATTATAAGATAAAAAAAATTTTATAAACCATGTTTTTTAATTTTCTGTTGAATCATATAAACTCTACTGAAGGCAGCCGGAACCCCAGCAATTGGATAAAAGTATTAAAAAAATTCCTGGCTATCGTCTTTTGAGGTATTATAAAAGTTTCAAATGGCTATCTAGCCGGGAAGTTAGTTAAAAGTTGATTGCAAGCTTTGTACTGGAAACGCTGCCGAAGGCAGCAGGGTCCCGAAGCAATTGGATAAAAATATTTTTAAAAAGCATTTTCACCGTATTCTGAACTGGTCCGAAAGTTTCAAATGTCTAGCTAATCGGGAAGTTAGTTAAATGAATTTTCTGTTGAATCATACGAACGCTGCCGAAGGCAGTAGCGACCTGAAACAGTTGACTAAAAGTATTAAAAAAAATATATTGCCACCGTGTTCTGAGCTATCCTGAAAGTTTTAAATATCTAGCTAGTCGGGAAGTTAGTGAAAAATCGATTGCAAGCTTTGTACTGGTAACGCTGCCGAAGGCAGCAGGAACCCGAAACAGTTGGCTAAAGGTATTAAAAAAAGCATTTTCACCGTGTTCTGAACTATTCTGAAAATTTTAAATGTCTAGCTAGTCGGGAAGTTAGTTAAATAAATGTTCTGTCGAATTATATAAGCGCTGCTGAAGGCAGCGGGAGCTGAAATAGTTGACTAAAATTATTAGAAAAATGTATTGTCATCGTGTTGTGAGCTGTCCTAAAAGTTTCAAATGTCTAGCTAGTCGGAAAGTTAGTGAAAGATCGATTGCAAACTTTATACTGATAACGCTGCCGAAGGCAGCAGGAACTCGAAACAGTTGGCTATAGGTATTTAAAAAATGCATTTTCACCGTGTTCTGAACTATTCTGAAATTTTTAAATGTCTAGCTAGTCGGGAAGTTAGTTAAATAAATGTACTGCCGAATTATATAAGCGCTGCCGAAGGCAGCGGGACCTGAAATAGTTGACTAAAATTATTAGAAAAATGTATTGTCACCGTGTTGTGAGCTGTCCTAAAAGTTTCAAATGTCTAGCTAGTCGGAAAGTTAGTGAAAAATCGATTGCAAGCTTTGTACTGATAACGCTGCCGAAGGCAGCAGGAACCCGAAACAGTTGGCTAAAGGTTTTAAGAAAATGCATTTTCACCGTGTTCTGAACTATTCTGAAAGTTTCAAATGTCTAGCTAGTCGGGAAGTTGGTAAATAAATTTTCTGTCGAATCATATAAGCGCTGCCGAAGGCAGCGGGACTTGAAATAGTTGACTAAAATTATTAGAAAAATGTATTGTCACCGTGTTGTGAGCTGTCCTGAAAATTTCAAATGTCTAGCTAGTCGGAAAGTTAGTGAAAAATCGATTGCAAGCTTAGTACTGATAATGCTGCCGAAGGCAGCGGGAACCCGAAACAGTTGGCAAAAGGTTTTAAGAAAATGCATTTTCTCCCTGTTCTGAACTATTCTGAAAGTTTCAAATGTCTAGCTAGTCGGGAAGTTAGTTAAATAAATTTTCTGTCGAATCATATAAGCGCTGCCGAAGGCAGCGGGACTTGAAATAGTTGACTAAAATTATTAGAAAAATGTATTGTCACCGTGTTGTGAGCTGTCCTGAAAATTTCAAATATCTAGCTAGTCGGGAAGTTAGTTAAAAATCGATTGCAAGATTTGTCCCTGACAAACACACAAACAAACCCACAAACCCACAAACAAACACACAAGAATCGAAGTTAATAATAAAAAAAAAAAATATATATATATATATATATATAAAATAAAAAAAAATAAAAAAACATGGTAAAATTTTCTACACTTCTTCATACGAAAATGTCTGACCCATTAACACAGTCAGTTTAAGACTGAAATCTTCCAAAATCGCAAAGTCGAACTTCGTTAGCGCGAATCTCCACTCCAGGGGGATAAAAAATTGTTCATGTTATCAGTAGTTCATGCTATCAGTAAAACTAATCTTCATATAACTAAAGTAATCTTCATTTTGACGGGGACAGTGTTCACGTTAACCAGGTTCTACTGTATTTCTGTTGAAAGGTGTTTTTCATTTTTTCTCTACGTTCTATATCAAAGTTTAGAATGGATTTCACCCAGTGTCGTGTCGTGAATAACGTTTTGGACTATCTTCATATATGCGTGGCTAGAAACAGTACATTGTAATTGAATATAATTCATGTCATTGGTTGATTCGCTTATCTCGAGAAACAACGCATACATGACAATATTTCAACAGCCAATCAGATAAACGAGTTTTTATGTTAACAGACTGTTTCAGGACATAATAATTTACTATATAAAACTAAAGTTTTTAGGTGAGATTTGAATATTTTTAATTCCAAAACATTTTCAAGTTTATATTTAATTTTTATCTAGTATTTATTATTGTTCTGAAGAATTTGTTTTTCTGGCTTCCTTTAAATCAAATTAATTACATACTTTAAAAATATACTTTAGATTTACTGAAATATATATCTAAATGTGAAATTACTGCAAATGTTAAAATCATATTATTTCCAAATAGCGCAAAAATATTTTAATTCTGCATTTTTTTTTTTTTTTTACCAATTTATTTATTTTTTGGATTATAATTAAATGCAAAATGACTATACTTATTAAAAACGTACTTTCTTAATAACATTTTAATTCTGTAATTTTTTTTTTTTTTTAATCTACTCATTAATTTTCTGAATTATAATAGCATGCGAAATGACTACAATTATTAAAAACACATTATTTCTGAATAACATTTAAATTACGTAATTTTTTAAATCTACTTATTGTTTTTCAGAATTATATTTTAGTTCTGTAATTTTTGTAAACCTACTTCTTAATATTCTGAATTATAATGAAATGCGATATGGCCACAATTGTTAAAGACTCATTATCTCTGAACAATGTTTTAATTTTGTACTCTCTCTTTTTTTTTTTTTTTTTTTTTTTTTTTTTTAACCCACTTTTTAATTTTCTGAATTATAATGAAATGCGAAATGACTACAATTGTTAAAAACAAATAACACTCGAACCACGTTAACATGAATCTCAAGAGGAATAATTTTTTTTTCATAATATCAGTAGTTCATGCTATCAGTATCTCAGAAAGTGATCTTCGATTTGACAGAGATTGTGGAAAACAGTTCATATTAAAAGTAATTCACGTTAAGGAGGTTCGACTGTATTTCTAAATAACGCAAAATACTCAAAATCTGTCATTTTTTTTTTTTTTAACTTTACTTATTCAGAATTATAATATGTGAAATGAATGCAAAAATTAAAAACACAGTATTTCAAAATAAAGTAAAATGTTTAAATTCATTTAAAAAAAAAAACCTCTTGTTAATTAAAAAAAAAAACCTAGCACTTTTGTTATCTCCACAGATACGATTTACTTCAAAACAAACTTTGAACTCCTCAAAGATCTGTTTTCATCGCCTCCCGCTCTTTGCTCTTTACTCTGAAGTAAATTTCCCAACATACTAGCCAGTCAAAAAAGAAAATTTCAAACCTCGCATAATACTTCTAACATTCCACACTAGATGTCGCCAACTATTTATGAGCGGCTCCGTACCATTTCTTCCGATCATGTTCGGTGGTCATCAGCTTTTCTCACCGCTTTCTCCCTTCATTAAACTTGGAGAATCTCCACCGCACAGGTTGATCTATAACCTTATTATAGAAAAGGTTTCAAAAGGTTGTGCATGTCCAGCTAAAGAGTGCTTGGGGACATTTTCATTTAAATTTAAAGGATGAGGATTTTGTAGAATTATTAAATTGAAATTAATGCAAGAAATTAAGAGTGGAAAATATGTTATTTGGATAATAACTAACCGGACATAATTCGAGGGAGATTTTCAAAAGGAAATAAACTGTTAAATTTAAATCTTAGGAGAAAGAGGGTGAAGAATGTGAGAGCGGGATGTCCTTAAGTAAATTGAGAGAGAAAATAAGTGTATTAATGTTTATTTAATTCACAGATTTAAGGTTTATCTTTGTATCGGAATTATGAAATGATGGATTTTTTCTGTTTAATTTAGAACACTTATTTTCATATTAAAATTACTTCAAAGGAAAGGTTTTTTTTTTTTTTTTTTTTTTTTTTTTTTTTTTTTGTAGCAAATACTTAATTATATGTATTAGAAAAAAAAAAAGGCCGAAAGAAGATAAATAAATATATAGAAAGCATAAATCAGAAAATATTTCTCACTCTCTCTCCACCATTTCTCTCCCGTAGTAAAAAAAAAAAAAAAAAAGAGGAAAGACTTTTTTTTATTCCCTTTTTTCCTACTCATATTCAAATATTCTATTTAAATTAAAAACTCATTAGAATTGTTGTTCAACTGCCCGTACTGTTTTCAGTAAAATAATTAATTTACTTTTAATTAATTTTTGTAAATATTAGACTTATACTTTGGAATGCACATTACTTATTTCTTAAATGTAGAAATCATTTTGTATAGCCTTTCTCGATGAGTATTTTATAATATGTGGGAAGTAAAATCGATCGTAGATTTTTTTCCCCATTCACTCATACTTTTTTGCTCTTTCTTCTCTGATACTTTTGTATTATTTTAGGGTTCAGTTATCGAAACTGAGTTTTGTTAAAAGTACACGTTTTGAGGTTCACTGAATCCGACAATAATATTGTTAACGATTTATCTGTGTGTCTGTCTGTCATCAGCGTCACTCAAGAAAGAACAAATATTAGCAGGAAGTTCAAATTCGGTATTCTAATCCTGTACCTGTACAGTATGGGACTTTTGAATATATTTTTTAAATTTGTGAATTTTTTTTTATTCAGATTGGTCGAATCATTCATGTACAGGGACATACAAGACAGAGTTAAATACAATACGTCTATGGGCAAAAGATTTGTTGGTACATTTTGACATCTTTAAACCACACTAAACAAAATGAAAATATAATTTTTATGTACACAAAAGAGCGTGTTACAAGGCATATAACAAGAGAAGCACTTATCCTTCATTTACAGAACCACACAAAAGAATTCGGATACATTAGAGCTGTGGTTGCGAATGACTAAAAATGCATTTCAGGTTTTATCAAGATTTTCTCTCTATACTAAATTTTAGTGCATTACTTGGTGCGTATACATTCTATAGACAAATATACAAAGCTATTCAAAGCTTTTTCGAATGTGTTTTAGTGAGTGGGTGTGGGTCGTGGGTGGAAATGTCTCTGAATAATTTGGAAGTAGCAGAGTAGCAGGACACCATAGCAATTTTATTATTTTCGGGTTCCTCACACCTCAAAAAAGGTTGGTTGGTTGGTTGGGTTTTACGTCGCACTAGTGCTACGCAGATCTTCAAAAAAGCAAAAAAAAAAAAAAAAAAAAAAAAAAAAAAAAAATCGAGGTTGAAAACTTTCACGAATACCAAAGTTTCACATGCCTACAGTCGGCAGCAAAATTATTTGAACGCTAGCAATAATTCCTATATATATAAAAAAAATACACTTAATACTGTTTTGTTCAATAAATCCTTGTCGAATCATGTTCTTAGACTGACTAAGAACATGACTCGACAAGGATTTGTTTAACAAAGTAGTATTAAGTGTACTTTTTTTTATATATAGGATTTATTGTTAGCGCTCAAATAATTTTGTTGCCGGCTATGTAGTATGATGGGGAATTAATAATCTTTAAATGCACAGTTTTTATTTTAAACCATTGTCATCAATTTAAAACGTTGAATCCGTTTAGTCGCGAACTTTATTTATATTGTCTATTTTCGTTATTAAATTTATCAAGATTTTTTTTTATTTCGTTGGTGACTGAATAAAGGATTATATGAATATGCACACATAGACAGATATATGTATATTTATATTATAAAATTTATTGCGTGCTTTCTTTTCTTTTCTTTTTTTTGGCTGGGGGGGGGGGGGTTAGTGATTTTATGATTACATTAATATGCACACACAGACTGATATATGTGTATTTATTTATTTATTTATTTTTATCCTGTTAATAAGAAAAAATAAATTTAAAAATTTCAAGTATTTTTCATAATTACCGTATTTTTTTTTTTTTTAATATCTTTAAAAATCATGATTCATTTGAAAACAAAGAATTTTTTTAATTCATGAATAATAACATGAATTGCTTTTTTTTTATTTTTTTATTTTTTTTTTAAATAAATAAATATATAGATATATTTACTTATGTATATATATTTTGATTTCAGGTGATACCATAAAAAAGAAAAATTACCAGAAGTACCATAAAAAAGAAAAATTATGCTTGGATTGTGTATATACTCATTATATAATATTATGTATATCTTTTTTATCTTGGTATGTAAATGAATTTTTAGTTTAATAAATTACACAAGAAAAAATGAACAAAGTTAATCAAATTTTCTTCTTCTTTCTTTTCTTTCTTTTCTTTTTTTTCTTTTTCTTTTTTGTATCTAATAAGTAAACAAGAAAGAGAGAACCTTTTCTCATAACTTACAAAAAACACGAATATCTCTTTCCCTAAAGTGAAAGGGAAAAAGAAAAGCTCATAAAAACAAAATAAATAAATAAATGAAAAAAAAATATATATACAAAGAGATTTTGTAATAAGGTTTAACTATTTTAATTTTGTTATGTTTAAATTATATTTTTTAAGAAAAAATATGGCAAAAAATAAATATATTTTAAAAATATTAATTTCAATAAAGAATTCCATTACTAAAATTAACATTATTCAATGATTTCTTCTTTTCCATATACTTCTAAATAATGAATTTTAAAAAAATAATTAGAACATGTTTTTCGAACATATTTTTAATAAAGAATGACAATAATAGAAAATTTTCGAAGTAAAAATTGAAAATTACTTGAATGAATACAATTACATAAGAAAAAAAAAGAAAAATGTAAACAAGTATATGTGTTTTATTCCCTTTTTAAGTTTTCCATTGCGATTTTTTTATAACATTCATTTCGATTTTTTGAAAGAATTATTATTATTATTATTTTGTAGCTGTTTAAATAAAATTAAAATTAGATACCGAGTAATTACAATTAAATTTTCTTTTTAAAAAGCATCTGCAGCTATACAATAGGTAAGCGGATTGCAAGCAAATTTGGTATGTGGATGATTCATGGAATTAAAATGGAAGAATAAACAAATAATTAAAAAATCATGGAGTTATAGAAGGAAAGTAAAAGTTACAGCTGGAACTTCAATGGAAAGCACGGAAAATATAACGAAGGAAATAGTTCATACGGACTATATAAACAATATCAACGTATAAAGATTTTTTTTTTTTAATGCCGGGTTGATAATTTTATTTGCTAGATTTGCCATGTTTCCATGCAAAGAACCCGGTGGACTTTTTTTTTTTTTTTTTTTTTTTAATTCTTTTTGTGCATCTATGAATCGTGTATTTACCAAATTTGGTGGCGATGAGCTCACTTGTTTTAGCTACAAAATGCTATTTACAACGGAAAGTTAATTACAGTCATCTTGTATGTGTATAGCAGTGATTGTCAACCCCTGTGCAGCATGGAATTGGTTTGAAACAGTCCCTTTCTTAAAAGTGTACTGTGACAATTATTAAAAGTATAACTTTGTTAATTTTGAACGGAAACTGATTTTTCATGGCAACTCTGTCGGATGCGATATTAGCCAAAACTCATGTAACTTGGTCATTATTTCATTCTTTTAAGAAAAAAAAAAAAAAAAAAAAAGATTTTATTTTGATTACCTGCAAATTTCATGCCTTTTTGAAAAAAAGAAACTTTCAGTATAATTTTTGAAAGTTGGGTAGTTCAGATTTTAATAATACAGAACAATTTTAATGATCACATAACATATTTTCAAAATTTTCAAAGTCTGTGCAACAGAATTATTTATTTACTTATTTTCTTTTTTAAGCGTCTTGTTTCAGCATACAGCTAAAATATTAATATTTACATTTTTCATTTCAAATTTCGTTCAAACAAACGATTTAATTCATTAGTTAGCACAAACGTGATACACATTTTCTTTGTAAAAACATACACAAATAATTCTATTTTCTAATGTGAATGATTCAGTAAACAGTCAAAATAAAGTAGTAATATCTTTTTTATTTTTCAAGATTTCATTTGTACAAAGGACTAATTCGATTTACAGGAATTTTTATCTATAACTATCTGTTGAGAAAGCACTTAGAATCGAATTACACGGTGATTATTAGCATTGAAATATATTATGTTTCTGGATTGTATGTATCGCTGTTTAGTCAGTTTAATTGTTTTGTTTTGTAGAGTGAAAGAATTGTTACAAATCTAGATTGAACTGAAAGCTTTATTTTGGTATTTTGTTGAAGAAAGAGAGAGCAATTCGTTTATGTGCTAACAAAATTCTTAATGTAGCCCACAGTTACCGAAATCTATAGTTTTTTACTTGATGGACATTTCTGCTAAAGGAATATAAGCCACCAACCCAGGCTACCAGTTCCCTTTCTAGTGAATAGCAAAACTGAGAGATATTATTTGGACCAGAACTGCTTCCATAAATCAAAGATTTGCCTACTCCGACAAATTGGTCTTTAGTTGTTTACATTAATCAAATCATTTAGACAAAAAGAAATTCCTAATATTAATTTTTGCTGTGTAGAAAAAAAGATTAAAAATAATTTTATTTTTATGAATGAATTTGGCAGTCACATACGCAGTGAGCTGTGTTTATACAAATTACTGATATCTGTAGTGGTTATAAGAAGTTTCAGAAATTTCATAAAATCTTGTTAGAAGACTTATTTAATACAATAATACTAATTGATGACAAAAATAGATAAACAAATAAATAAATAAAATTATAAATAAATAAATAAATAATAAAATCTTTTTTTTTTATTATTATTATTATTTCTAAATGGGAGCAAACAAGTATGGAAATATTTAGCCACTGAAAAGTATATTAAATCTTCAAGTAATCCGATTTACTTCATTTTAATTTGTGTTCACTGTTAATTAAAATAAGAGCATTGTTTTAAGAATTTACATCTCTCACAAACATACTTATATTTTTCCACATCCAGTAACTCATTTTGCGGTTTAAAAGAAAAAAAATATGCAATTTTTCTCGAAATTTGTAAAAGTATTAATATACAAACAAAATATTTTGTTTTTCTTCATAAGTAAATATTAAACAATACGCAATCAACTTCAATCAAATTGAAGAGCAAAAAATGCAAGAGCAAATACTCTAGTAAATGTAGTGATACAAAATGCGCGCGATGTTTGTAAACGAACACAGTTAATTAAAAGAGCAAACTATTTAATTTCTTTCAGAAAGACTGTACCTACTTATTGCAAATAAAACACCTGGTATCACCCTCCCCAAACAATTAATTTTTCCAAAAAAAAAAAAAAAAAAATTCAGTAAAAGCTCCATATTTGCATGATGCCAATAAGAAAGTTAGAAAGATATTTTGTAAGAACTAATAAAACTTTTTAATAGAAAAGATAAAAAAGAAAAAAACCTCATAATTTATCATCGGTGAAATAAATGAAATTGATTTTTTTTTCTCTTTTCTGTTACATAAATCTTTCCCGGTGTTTTTGTGTTCACCACATGACGATGCTGTGACAACAACTCTTAATTTAGAAAAGAATACCTTGTACGAGAGCATTTCATTTGCGACAAAACAGTTGAGGACAGAAGGAAATTTTAGTATAATGATTAATCCATGTCAGTAATATTATTTCATAATTTAATTACAAATTTAAATACTATTTTTTTTTCCCGAAATAGGTTGTGAAACTTTTTGGGGAGAAATTAATTCGCATTTTTCCCTTTTAGGTTTACATTGCGTTATATTTTTATGATTTAAGTTAATTTATCAATAAGAATCGTGTTTGCCGTTACAATAGTTTTAAGTAATTTAATTTTATAATACAAATCTGCATTACACGAACAAGGTTTCTGCATATACAGAGTTTAAAATTTAATTCACTCTACGCAATTTAGAAGCCTTACTAGTTCTCCCTGAACCATGGGTTTAGGAACATTTTGTTGAAGGTTTGAAATCAAATCTCTATAAAATTATTTTAATGAAATTGTTTTAGGGAAACGATAAATTTTACAAGCGTCGTATATTGTTATATCCCTTCCGCTTTATCATATTATATGTGTTCTTCTAGCTTATTTCTTAAAAATGTTTCTAATAATACGCTTCCACTGAAAAGTTTAAACTTATCCGCCATTGCAATTAAATATCTGCTGTATAAATAAATTATGGTTATATATCGAAATTTTAATAAAGTGATTTGATTCTATTAAACGACAAATTAATATTATTATTTTAATTTTATTCTCATAGTTTTAATTTATAAATGTAGCTTATTTGATTATTCAGAAACTTATATAAAGGATGGCTATATATATATAAATAATTAGACTAATTTAATACATTTGTAACACTCAGCAAACAAAAGATAGATGAAAATACGAACATATAATTAAATTTTAAATCAGTAATAAAATTATTGTCACGGTGATAATTTAATTTGAGTACCAATGATTAGTAAAAACAAGTTAAAGTACTTACGCAGAAGAGAAATGACACAAACATAACACATAAGCCTAACGATGAGATAATAGTTTGCAAAAACCATTAAATTAATAGAAACAGCCAACATTTTATAAAAAAGAGAAAAGGATAAAATTACCAAAGAGATCCGATAAAAGGGGGAAAAAAAAGGAGAGAATTCATGAATTGAAAATTGGAATTTTAAATACTAAAAAATAGAAATGTGCACTCATCAGGAAACTTGCATTTCTATCAGTATACATTTAATAATATGCACATGCACAAAATAAATACATTTTTCTTTGCATTCAAGAAAACTGAAATTATATTGTAAGAATTTATTTTGTTTTCTTTCTGAGTCATTACAGTGAAATACACTGATTTCCATAAATTAAGGAAAAATCGCAGATAGTTGTTACTCAAAAAGTTACATGTATAATTTAATAAAACTGTGTTACTGTATACAACACATTATAAGCTATAAAATTACATGAAAATAGAATACCAGATACTTATAACATTTTAGAAATTCGAACATGTTTAAAATTGACAAATTGATGTGTTAGTCTGGTATAGGAAAAGTAACTTTAAATACGAAGTATGATCATATATAGAAGCAATACAGCACGTATACCAATGCGTGAAGCTGCCGATAAGTATGAACGATAAGTTCACTAGAAAGTGAGAGCTGTTGCTCTTGGAAGGCAGTTGTAAGCACAGCAAGGGTTTGAGAGGGAGGATTGAGACCAACAACACGTTTTTCTAAAGCATCTCAAACATGTGAGAGCTATTACACTTCCAGCAATTGCAAGCGTGGCAAGGGTCTGAAAGGGAGGATTGAAACCAGCAATACAGCGCCTACAACATACAGTGTAACGCCTACAGTGCCTACAACATACAACATACGCATATGATCGAATGCTTAAAATACTGCTGAAGAAAATTAAGCTTCCCAGATGGCGCTGCCATCGAATTTCTTGCTCAGATCGAAGAACTGATTGGCTTTTCACAGCTTCGTCTGCTCCATCACGTGATCTAAGCAAATAATTAACCAACAGGGAGTTTTTCAAGCAATAAATTCGATCGCACTGACCTCTGGTGAGAGGCTTAATTTTTAAGGCACTGATTTGCTCGTCGCTTTCCACACTATGCATTATAGGCGCTGTACCAGCAACGTCTTCCTAAAGCATCCCAAACACGTGAGAGCTGTTACTCTTAGAAAGCAATTGCAAACGTGGCAAGAAATTGAGAAGCAGGATTGAGACCAGCAACACGTTTTCCAAAAGCATCCCAAACATGCTCAATAAGATTCAGGGCGTGATTGAGCTGGCTATTTCATGAGATGAATTTTTTAGTGCTGAAGATAATCTTCCATAGTGCCTTGTGCAGTCTAATGTTGTCGTCCTGTACCAGTAAATCCTTACCTATTGCAACTGCATAACGGCTGGCCATAGAAGCATCAAAGATATCACCTTTTTAGACGTAAGCATAAAATCCAAGTATATAAAAATAAGTACTTTTACACGAGGAAAAATATGTAGTTTGTGCGTCCACCCAAAGATATACCACCCCAAACGCAGACAATGCCTCTTACATATGAATATCTTTTACAGGTGTTTCACAGATAAGACGCCTTCTATGTGTTCTAGAAATCAAATAATATCTACTATCGCTTAAGAGGCTATATCTGTATTCCTTCGGGAAGAAATCAACAAACATTCCTTGATCAGCCATCCAGTGGACATGCTGACGGGCCCATCTGAAACTTCATTCCAATGGCGTGAAGTGAGCTTCACTCAAATGGCTGATCACTTTGCATAAAAACAACCTTTATAAACCCTTCAACATACGGCAAACGCTGACATCAAACTTCCGATGACTTCAACATGAGAGGCTCAAAAATGAATCGGGTTGCTGTTCTATTCCATCGTGCATATAACCGAAAATATCTGTCATCGATGCTTGTCGTAGTCCTTCGTCATGTTTGACTGAATCTCCTGTATGATAAATCAGTGGTTTAAATTTATTCCAAAGTCTATGAATTAAGAAAAGACTTACATTTAGCTGTTTAGCCATCTGGCCACATCTGTCTGATTTTGATCTGTCTTTAGTCTCCCCATGAGCTTGCATTCTAGTTCTTTGATGTCATTGTAATGAATTAGCTATTCTAGATTTCTTATATCGCTAACACTAAAATATTTCGATATTAGGATATGTTGACGTATCTTCTTCTTCACTCTTCTTCTGTTTGTATATCAATTTTTCGCTCCACAGAGATAACACATTCCGATTCAGTGCCTTTTGTTTAACAACATATTCATATTTAATAAGGATTAGTTTATTTTTGGAAGAATTATAGCAATTTTTTTTTATTTTTTTCTTTTGTTATTTCTTTATTTATTTTTTCTTAATTTTTGCAAACCAGTGAGCTTCTAAGAACTAATTTATTCGCCTGAAAAGCAAATTGGAAAAATACAGTTAGTTTTAGCCTTTTTGTCTACGGTTATTTTTTGTTGCAAAGCGATGTATAACGTTCTTTTTATGCTGCCTTTTTATACAGAAGCTGTTCGCACATTTTTTAGACGATTTTGATGGAGTGTACTGAAACAATTTCACTCATATTTCGTGTTTTATTTGTTCAGTTTGATAGCCCTTGTTCTTAACTATCATTCTACACCGTAATTTCTATGATAATAATGCTTTTTATAATATCGGAAGAGGTATATTTTTCTACCCCTCTTTAACGGCTTTCCAAAGTCCACAAAGCGTTGTAGGTCGGTGTTTGGATAATGCTGATTTTAAGAGTCGAAAAGCACAAAAATCCAACAGTGATGCATCAGGAGATTTAGCAGGAATATCAGTGAAGGGTATGGTTTTAATTCCCGTTTTTTGTTCCATTTTTTTTTAGAAAAGCAATTGCGGATTGTGATGTGTGACTGCTTGTTTTGTCTTGATACAGTTCAACCGATTGATAGCATTGTGGATAAAGATCTGGATTTTCATTTTTAAAAATTGGAATTAAAATATGTTCTTGATAGCATTTAGAGCTGATTTTGACATTTTTGTCACATTTCTTTTGCTTTTATCTTGCGCTTGTATGAAAAACCAGTGACAATCATAAATCCTTTAGAAAAACATTCTTTTGATTCTTTGAACCATGTAGAAAAAAAAAATTTCTCCTCTTTTGTGATAATAAATTGATCTTTTTTTATTGCAACCACTTAAATAGACCCAAGATTCATCTACTGTTGCGACTTTTTTCCATTTTTCTCCTGATAAATGCTTTTTATAAAGATTTCACTAAAAACTCACTTTGGAAAGAGCGGAAACGCATCTTTCCACCCACTGCCTTTTTAAAAGCGCATTTTTGCATCTAAACAAAAATTCTAAATATCAGAAGATAAATAAAACTTCCAAAAATATAACTGTTGTGAAAATAAAATTCTCCATGCAAACGATTTTTTCTTACTGCGAAATAAAATCGTCTAAAAAATGTGCGAACAGCCTCTGTAGAACGATCTACTATGACTTTTTGATAGATAAGTTTCTGTATGAGAAAGCTTCTCTCTCGCTCAATTTCTCGCCCTTTTTTTTTTTTTTTTTTTTTTTTTTTAACTAACAGCACATAATTTTTTCAAAATTACTCATCCAATAAGTCACCACACATGTTGAATGCGTAGAATATCGATTTCAAAACACTGTTTCACAATGCATCGAAATTTATTTGTATGTCTCTGTGCACGAGCCACAAATATTATATATACACGAATATATGAATATTCGTGTATATCGAATTCAGATATGAATATGTATATCTGAATTCATGTAACTCATAATTATTTTTGTACAATTTCAAGTTGGTATGTATGGTATATACCACTAATGCGATACCAACGTTCATAAGAAATAGACATAGTAAACTTCTTTTACTTTCAACAGGACATCCTCACTGAAGTTTCCGCAATTATTTTGTTTGTAGAGTATTACTTTGAAAAGTTTGAGTAAATATGGTAGTTCCGATATTGATCACTAAAACTTGTTAAAAGTGAAGTTTGCAAAAAAATTTAAATATATTTTAGTTTTGATTTATAAAGCACGAAAGAAAATATTTAACAGTTCCTTTTCATTGCATACAACTTTCATTCTTGGCATTTGCATCTTGGCAGTTTGTTCTGCTTAAAAGCCATTCGCAAATCTACACAAATTTTTAAAATAAATTTTGAACCAAATGTGAAGTGAGGCACGTACTATCCCTCGGGCAACTGGACAAATATCAATGCGACTGAAGTCTCTCCTGATGCACCATTGAAGTTTCTGGGCCACTTTTGAATTTTAAGAATGTCGTCTAAAAGGAGTGTTGATTTAGAGGAGCGATACAATTAAAGCAATTGCTGTAGATATGACAGAAACTTTAAACTTACAAAATTTAAATAAATTGTTACATTTTTTAGTTAAATATTTAGGTTTATATTTTACTTTATTTTATTTTATTTTATTTATTTTTTGATTATTTGATTAGTTACTTTGTATGGGTATATTTATTTGCGTATTAGATTTCTAATTTTAAAATATGTGTTGTTGGATTTCAGAAAAATTTTAAGACACAGATTAATGCTGGTTTTTTCGAGCCAATATAATATTAAATTACATTTTAAAAATACGTAACAAATAGTACTTATTCAGTGAAAGAAAATTGATATAATTTGCACAATAATAATATTATCATATTGTTTAAAGTAATTTAAATTTTATACGAAATCGGACCAATATTGCCAACAAATTGCATATATTTTTGATGGAATGCCATCTTTCCCATTATTTTGATATTACATTGGAAATATTCAACATGTAAAGCTGAGAAGTGTAATAGTGACATAACTGGACAGATATTGACGTCTTTTTTCTTTTCTTTTTTTGTGTGTTGCAATTTAAAGCACAATAAGTAAACTTTATTTAACCTCTAAATAATGAGAATAACGATTAAATTTTAGAATTCTCGTTGAAATAAGATATAACATTTTTTTTTTTTTTTTACTTTTCTGCGGTTAGTAGCATATTGCAATCCATTAATCAACTTTAGTATTAAAATACTCAACATCATTTAAAAAAAAAAAAAAATTTTTTTTTTTTTTCGTTTTTGTATTGCTCCAACTTTTAGTGATCTAAAGGTCAGCAGTAGACACCACTACTTTCATAAAGAAATTTTTATAAAGAAATTTTTTGAAATTAATAAAGAAAGATTTATTACTTCTAAATAGTTGAGTCAATTTTTGTAGTTAACAATGTCGTCCCATCTGAAAAGAAAAAGTCCCCATAATTTACAAAACGCAAATTTACTTTCCCTGATTCAAATGTCTAAATGTATCCTCCCCTCCCGCCATCGTTCGGAACCACAGATATTTTTTATGGTGAATTTCGTAAGCTATGGGCATCATAATATAAAGATAATTTAAAAGGGAAAAAACTTTTGTAAAGAAAAAAAAAAAGTCTGACAGCACAGAACATTACGATTTTCTATAGCTGTATGTTATCCGTACAATATATATACAATTTTGCCTTATAGCCAGCATAAAAAAGCTTGTCTACTTCTAGTTTTAGCTTTTTTTTTTTTTTTTTTTTTTTTGTTCGTCCTTGAAAGATAAATACTCACTTTTCTTTTCTTTTCATTTATTCCTTCTTTTACTTTTTTTAAAAACATTTTGCCCTTTAACGTTCATTATTTAATTTCTTTTGAAACTTGCTAAACTAATTTCTAAAAGGGCTATTAGATACATAGCTGATAAATATGTAAAAGAAAAAAAATAATAGCGCTTTTTTTAATATTCGAGAAATTTTTGATTTAAAACATCTAGTTATTAACACTATTAAACTCAGATAATAATTGACTTGATAAATAAAAAACTTTGTAAGTAAACAACTTTGTAAGTAAACAACAAAAACTCGAAAAGGTTGTTTCATGTCAAAATAATAGCCCAGACATTCAGTAAGGCTGTACAGTCGGTAACAAAAGTGTCCGAACACTAGCAAAAATTCCTATATAAAAAAAAGTACACTTAACACTGTTTTGTTATAGAAATCCTTATCAAATCCTGTTCTTAGACTGACTAAGAATAAGATTCGACAAGGATTTATTTAACAAAACAGTATTAACTCTACTTTTTTTACATAGGAATTTTTGCTAGTGTTCGGACACTTTTGTTACCGACTGTATATCAGTCAGATTCTCTCTTTCTTTCTTTCCATGTTATCCAATGGGATTTTCGTTGCTTCATTTTATAATATCTCATTCAAAAATGAAGTTTTCGGAATTCTGTTTTTTGAATATTATTCTTTGAATATGCTACATTTTGGCCTAGTGAGCAATTTTTTGAAAAAATAAATTTAATTACAGTAAAGCTCTGTTTATACGTCTCGTTTATACGTCTTTTACATTTATACGTCCTTTTAGTGAAGTCCCGATTCATTCCTATCCATTTTAATGCAAAAATTCTTCGTTTGTACGCCGGTAATATCGGTGATACGTCTTTTCCATTTTACTAAACTTTGCAAAATTTCTCGACCTGTCATTATTTTCCATTCTAAATAAGACAGATTTTTCCTAGAAAGCATCTTAAATGGAAAGATTGAAGAAGACTGATCAAAGAATCAATTGAATTCACAGTAGAATGTTTAATACTCATAGACAAGCAGCAAATCAGACGAATATTGAAGATTTTTAATGTTACTAAATAACTATCTGTATGGACATAAATCGTATGCTCATTATTAAAGATACGCAATATATATACAGGGTGTCCATAAATTATCTTTACAACTTTGAAATTTAATAACTTTTGAAATAAAAAAGATATTCACATTCTGTGTTCTGCAGTTATTAGTGCATCTCATAAAGTTTTTTTTTCTGTTTTGGTTAGCCAGTTGTAACTGAGCATGTGGACCCCACAGGAGAAAGCACAATGTGTTGCATGGTTCATTGAGAGCAAATCGGACACACAAGTTCAATGCAATTGCAGGACCAAATTTGGCAAGGCGCCACCATCCAGACCCACCATCCGTGCATGACACACCAGTTTCATGACCACAGGCTCAGTGTTACATAAGAAAGTAGCAGGACGACCCAGCACAAGTGATGGAACTGTTGAGAGCGGGTTCGCGAAGCATTCCAGTGCAGTCCAAAAATATCAGTTCGTTCGGCTGCTACACAATTAGAAATACCCAGATCAACAGTCCACAAGGTGCAAAAAAAACTTTATGAGTTGCACTAATAACTGCAGAACACAGAATGTGAATATCTTTTTTATTTCAAAAGTTATTAAATTTCAAAGTTGTAAAGATAATTTATGGACACCCTGTATAATTAACATTCAAAATGTATTCATATAGTTCTTAAGGAAAGTAATATAATACTCAGTATATGATGTATGTAATTAGTATCCAGTCGTGCATTAATAGTATGATTTTTCTTACTTTTTATAATAAATCTTTTTTTTTTTTTAATTAATTATTATTTAAAAAAAAAGTATAATATACATTTACTAGCTAAAGAAACTTTATTAATTAGTATTTTCATATAAATTTTGCTTAAGTGTCATTAAATTTGTAGTAATCAAAGTGTTATTATTAAAATTTCGACTATGCGCTTTTTGATTTATACGTCCTATTACGTCAGTCCCTTGAAAGACGTATAAACGGTGCTTTACTGTATTTCGTTTAGAGATCGAAACTTAGAGTCCTAAATTCACTTAATGAAGTAAAATATTTTAACTCATTTTTCAAAAAATTGCTCACTAGGCTAAAAGGTGACATGTTCAAAGAATAATATTCAAAAAACAGAATTCGAAAAACTTCCTTTTTGAATGAGATATCCTTAAAAAAACGAAGCAATGAAAGTCTATAGGATAACATGGAAAGGAATAAAGGGGGAATCCGACTGATGTACAGCTTTAAGTAAAACAAAACGACACGAGTGCATCATCAAACCAGCAAGGCGCATTCGAGCTTACTAAGAAACTTTGTGACTTGTGCTTTTAACTTCCTCTGAAACATTATTTGTTGAATTTTGGAGTAGTGCTGACATCTACCGAATAGAGAAGGAACAAAAGTTTAAAAACCCATTAAAACAAGAGGAAAAATATTAAAAAACTGCTCCATAAAAAAAAAATGTTAAATGATGTCAAATATTTGGTTTTGCCGCGTACCAGTGAACATTGAAGGGTAAAGAGTTACCAATATTAGCCAATCCAGCAAGTTCATACACATTCAGACAGTTTGTTTTTCCGGATCTCTCTCTCTCCCTCTTTCTTTTTTTTTTTTCTCTCCCCCCCCCTCCCATCTGGTAGCCGAATGATATTCATTCTAGCCTTCAGTTGCCGGATGCCAAATTCAAATCCTTGTTTATGTATGGATCTTTGTAGTAGTTCAGAATCTATTTTAAGTAATAGATTTTTGTCTAATGAATCTTAATGTGCAAATAAATAACCTTAGAGCGACACCACAGTTCCTGATCATTTTAAATAACTTAATTTTCTAACTACATCATTTTATTATTAAAGTAAATTTTCAAAGCATTAGTGATATTCACAGTCCATTTAAAATCACTACTGATTTCAATGAGTATGTTACGCAATATTAAATATTTTTTGAAAAATATTTCAAATCAAGCATACCAGCACTTCTATCAGTTCGAGATAGCATTTTAAAATTATCTTTTAAAATATCTGTGACATTTCTAATAAGAATTCAGATAATTTTAATTATCATTTTTCTGCAAGCAATCGGCAATAATCTTAACCAATAATTTTACATTAAGATTTTTTCCCTTTATGAACATGTCCTGCTACTCAAGCTAGCGCAAATGCAGTTACATATAACAGAATGAATAATAATAATAAAAAAAAAGTAATAATAACAATAACAGTACCTTATAAAAACTTTCCCAAAGCTTGTCAACCCTTGCCCTCCTGCGGAAGGTTTCTGAACTCAGTCCCGAAATAACACGTATAGAAGCAAACCTCCTACAGCTTCGAAAGTGAACCCACACAGCGATGCTTTTACACTTGGAATATATATATTTTTTCTTTTCCTAAGCATATAATGCCCCAGAATTGTCCATTAGGTGGCTTTTAAGCATGTTCGAAAGAAAAATATGTCTCTAGCCCTCACAATGTAAAAAGTAAAGCAAACTCTACAGGTTTTTATTGTTAAATATGTCTTCTATGACAGAAGCTTTTTTTTTTTCCAAATACTTGTCTTAGGAATAATGTATGTTTTTATTTCAATAAATCTCTTTGGGTTAAATTGTTTTCTTTTCTAATAGTAGAGTAAATATACTTTAAGATGTAATAGAAGTAAAGGAAAGGAAAAGTACACATATCTAATCGAAAATTTCCTAATTCAGAGAAGAGAGAAAGAAAATAACATTAAAATGCGAGACAAAAAATTAGCATTATCAAACTTTTAGAAAAGAACTTTTTAGGTAAGAACTTCATTAATTTCAACTCTTAGAACACTTAGAAGTCTTTTAAAATAATGCGTTGAAAGTTTTTCTAAAAAACATGCACTTAATGATGAATGCCTTTTTTATGGCATCATAAATTCATTTTACACATTTCTAAGAAAAAAGAAATTCTACAAGTGGCTAAAAAACTCTTTCAGCAATCGAACAAAATTCCATGTATCAGCAATTAACTGGTAAACGGAAAGTGCTGTATTCAAACCCAAATTGTTCTTGTCGGTTGAACCGATAGAATTTTCCCGTGATTTTTTCCGAAACTCGCATGAAAGCGACCTGGAACCACTTAAAAAGACCCCATGAAATAAATTCCACCCAGATCTTGGACACTAGTGCAATAAGTCGACCTTAATCTTTACATCACCACCACATCAGCAATGGACTCTTCCCACCTGACGTCAGAGGTCACATGATAGAGGAAAAACAAATAGCAGACGAAGTCTTGTTTATCTAGAGCGATTGCTAAAATAACATATTTTATATTCTTATTTTTGATCAATCGTATTTAATCTGTGTTATTTTTTACACATCATCATTTTTAATCAATTTTATACCATTATTCATCATCTTTTGTTTGCTGTATACATTTACAATCATCATTTAGTTTATACCTGTTATTGATGTTCATGAAGACATGTTTAAATACTCTGATTTTTGGTACTTAAATCAGTGACAGTGCAATATCGTACTGCGTAAATCCATTTAGACCAGTAACTAAGTTAATTAACTTGTTGTAACACCTTTATGCAATTAAATTAAATGAAAACATTTTAAAATTTCAAATTATAATCCGTAAACATTCCACAAGAAGCTATTGTTTATTGCTAGATCAGTTAATGTTACAGTTAAACTACAATATACAAAAATCGATTCTTATAGGTAAAAATAAAAAAACACATAAAATGTTTTTTAAAAATTATTAAATTTACAAATACAATCATTCTACTGTTTACAAATGCACAATATTACTTTTATTTTATATTATATTAAATATTAACATTTTTGTTCTTAAGAACAATATTTAATTGAATTCGATTCTCAGAATACGATTATTCGTTTTCCTCTATCACGTGATTGAGCAGACGACGCTGGGAAGAGCCCATTACTAGAGATTAAACGTGATTTTTGCTCACCGGATAAGTAGTTCAAAATTTCGGAAACTGGCCATAAAATGATAGGCTTCACTAGTCAGTTGCTCTTAAAAGAAAAAAAAAAAAAAAAGCCAAATATCATCAAATTAAATTTTTATCAATTAGTGCCAAAAAAAGCAGGAATTTTGGGTTTGGCCTCAAAAGAAAAAATATATATGCATTACTTTTCCATAAATGACTGAACACTTTCTATTTCTGACGTTTTGTTAAATATCTCAAAATGTACTAGTCGAATCATCTTGAAACTTCAGGAGTATAAACAGCATGTTACACCTGATACATTTCAGAGAAAGTTTTGCTCCTAGAGCAAAAGAAAAACTAGTAATAAAGTTAAAGAAAAATGAAAATGTTTTGGATCACCCTGTAAAAAAATAATGCTTGAAATGGCTTCTGGTTGTAGTCTGTGATTATAGAGCTATTTTTTACTATCTGTATAAATTTATCAGTCTCTACCGCATGTAATCTTCTTCTTATCTTATTTTTATATTCATGTCTACGGATCATCTGTACACCGACAAAAATATTTTGTTGGGAAACCAAATTTATTTTGTTGACGTATTTTACCATGTTCTTATTAACTTCTATTCTTGTTTGTTTGTTTGTCCGGTACAAATCTTGCAACCTATTTTTAACTAACTTCCCTACTAGCTAGACACTTGAAACTTTAACAGTAGCTCAAAACCCGGTGACAACACAATACTTCGAAGTCAGATTTTCGAATAGTTTTCTTTTAATTAATTAAAATATGAAAATAATAAGCTCCTAATAGAAAAAAAAGGGCATTAAAATATTAGCTATAATTTAATTGTTGCCAAAAAAAAAAAAAAAAAAAAAAAACGAGTTCATTTTCTTTTGACATAAAAATAAATATATTTAATTAAACGTGAACCTTAAAAAATTAAACTTTTTTTTTTCTTTTTTCCATTATTATTATTAGTTCACTAAACTGAGTCCGCGTGTTTAAATATTGCTTATATATATTTTTTTTAATCCTAGCGTATTTTTTAGATTCATTTTGTCATTTTAACAACACTTTTGTACAGTTAATCAAACCACCAACTTGCTTTGATTGATCAAAAGAATTGAGTTGAAATAAGAGTCACTGCTACTAAATAGTCCGATAAGCTACATCATAGATCTTTCTGTAAACAGCCAATGAATAAGCGATGCGCTGAATCGACATAACCTTTAGTTTAAATCAACAAAATAATTTTGCTGACTTAAACAAATATTGGTTGAATCAACAAAACTGATTAACAAAAAAGAAAAAAAAAAAAAAAAAAAAAAAAAAAAATAGGTTAGCAAAATTTTTGTTAAGACTGTATTAACAAATAATTTGGTTGATTTAACAAAATATTTACTGTTCAGGAAAATTATTTTTCCTCTGTCTAGGGATGAATGCCGGGCTTTCGCCAGTTGCCCGATGCACAACTCTAACGCGACTTCAAACTCACTGAACTCAATTCCTAGAACAATCAACACATTATTTTAAAACATATACTGTCCATTCTCCAATTCAAGTTCAAAATAAACAAAGGCAATTATACTCGAGAAGGGGTGGACGCTATCACTGAGGTCAGCATTTCAAGAAATTTTAACTCTGATGGTTACCTTCCATCCCTATTTTGATAAAAATCGCACTGGAATTGACTCATCCGTAGTAGCTCTCCTTGGACTGTAATCGGAAAACAAACAGTAACTTATATTTACACTTTTTTTTTTTCTGATATAAGGTAGAATAATTAATATTTTATTTTACTACACAATGTGACTGAAGATTATTTTAACAATTTTCCGGGTTTAATTTATCTTACGAAAGAACAGAAAAGAAACAAATAAAATGCTTTGTCATCTGTACAATAGACTGCGATTTCTATCAAGGATATTTATTTTATAATTTAAAAAATCGTACAGTTATTCAAATTTCAATTCTAATCCAATGAATATTGAATGAAGCATAAACAATCGAAGAGAAGAACTTCGTGTATATTCTCCATGATTTTGTATGAGATTCCTTTAACTTTTATGTATGTTTTGAAAAAGAATGGCATAATAAAGTAAAAAGCTTACAATTTAGGTCCTTGTCTTTAAACTGAATTTCTACAGTTACCGAGGCATCCAGTAACAGATAATAGTAAAATTCTATAACCATTTTTGCGAAATAAAATTAAACATTTCGCAAAATGTACCTTTTCTCAACTTTATTAAATTAATTCTAAACAGAGCTAACGCATCTTCAAATATTTTGAAACTTCAATTCATTTAAACTAGAATCTGTCATATCATCTTTCAACTCCTTTATCATACTTTAATTGCAATATCTTAAAACTCATTTCAACGAAGACGCATTGTATTGAAGGCGGCAAAAATTTTTCTTGGCAGAAAACTTAATTTTTGTGCTTTAAAATTTCCAACATTTTATGATATTTTCGGGGGAAAATCTATTACAAATGTTATCAACTTACGCGCCTGTTTCTAAAATTAGTGTCTTTTCTAAAGAAACCGCATGAATATGTACCTAAAGAGCATTCACTCATAATTTTGTATTCTTTTATCAAAAGTACTTATCACTCCTACTTTTGAGAGATTTTTTTTTTTATAAAAGAAACAACCCCTTTTAATTAGAATGAACTTCCTTCGGCATATTAAGTTACATTTTAAGTTACTTAACAATTTTGACCAAGATTTCTGAAAGGTAATTAGTTTACGGCATTTTTTATAACTAATGGATTCATAGAACATATCATGAAAGTGTAATTGACATTTCTCGAAATACTCTCTCATTTCATTACCTTTGAGCATGAAAAGGTAATTTTATTATCAATCTCGCAATTCTTTTTAAGAACTGTTAAGGATTTTAATATGTTCTTAAGGTAAATGTATTTGTATTTTGACACAAAATAAGCATTTATTTAATGTATATAAGATGTTACTGTAATTTTATTCTCAAATAGCACAAATTCGCGCTCTGGGCCATTTCCTTTAACATTTTCTGCGTACCATAACATTTTTCAGTCAGAATTCTGAATGCTTATATTACGTATTCCTCACTAGAAAAGGATTATTAAGAGCGGACAATACCTAATCTCGGCGGCAGCCTTGGCCCATGTTATTCTATGGGAAAATTTGATTACATAATTACTCATTACCTAATGAATATTTTTCAGTTCTGTTTTCACATTTAGAAAATTCATAAGCGTTAAATTAGTACTTGTTTCCCAAAAATTGATTTTTTAAAATTTTAGTATTTCATTTTACGACTAGAAAATGAGAAAAATGCAATTTGTGAAAAATCGCATTTTTGAACTCAAAATTAAAATGTAAAAATTAAAAAAAAAATGAATTTTTCAAAAATGAGTACTCATTCAACGGTTATGAATTTTCTGACTGCGAAAACAGAATTAAAAAATATACATTAGATAATGTGTAATTGTCGCAACAAATATTCCCATAGAATAACATTGGCCACGGCTGTCCGCGGGATTAGGTATTGTCCCTCTTAATAGGTTAAATTGCATGTAACGTGGAATGTAGGACACAGGATCATATATGCAGAGCGATTGCGATTAAAATGCCACTATAAAAAGCATCCTACCGCTAAAATGAGTGAGCGAATTACCACCAAATTTGATATATGAATGGTTTATGCGCTAGGCTGAAAGTACAAAACGTAATAATAATAGATAGTTGAAAGAATGTCTACTAGATGACATTTTACATGAAAAAAAAGAGTCAAATATATGGAAATTGAATGACCTACAAAGAACAAAAATTAATCAATGAACGTTGAATATGTTTATTCATTCTGCACAATTTTTTTCTTTTGTACACCTTTCGCATTCCTAATCAAAGTTCTACTTAGATGTCATTTATTTATTTTTTATTACTGCTAGAGGCCTATTTCAGTCGGTACAGTTGTCGAATTTTTATAGGTCACTCTTAATTAGTGCTAAGGGCCTATTTCAGTCGGTTTATTGAATGGGGATTTATTGAATGAAGTCCCCCCAAGGCACAACTTTGACATGAGTCCCCTCCCAGGCCCAACTTTGACATGACTCCCCCCCAAGGTACAACTTTGACATGAGTCCCCCCAAGGCCCAACTTTGACATGAGTCCCCCCCCAGGCCCAACTTTGACATGAGTCCCCCCAAGGCCCAACTTTGACATGAGTCCCCCCCAAGGTACAACTTTGGCATGAGTCCCCCCCCCAAGGCACACCTTTGACATGAGTCCCCCAAAAGGCACACCTCCCCCTCATTGGGAAAAATAGAAAAAACGTTGTTTTGCGGCTATAAGACAGTTTGGACTTCCAACTTTATTTGTTACAGTATCTGCAGCTGAAACACATTGGTTTGATTTAATGAAAACTTTATCATGGAATTTAGATCGTCACGAATTAACTAAAGAAGAATTTGTCGATATTAACAAGTTTAGCAGTAGGCCTCTGGCACTAAATTAAAATCTGTCAATGTCAGATTTTCATTTTTTTTTTTTTCTAAATTTCTTGAGTGTTTCTTCTGAAACGTATAGACGCCAGATTTATTGACAATTCATGCACTTATCGTTTTTTCTACAAGAGGTTATTTACAGAGAAAGTTTTATTATTATTACTATATCCTGTATATAGAAATGTCTTATTATACGTTTATAATATATATATGTATTATAGATTTAAAGTGTCAGTTATGCGAACGCGAATCAAAATTTATATACTATTAAGAGATTTTTAGGAAATGGGTGTTAAAAAAATCTCTTAAAAATCGCATTTCTTATTGCTTAACAATACGAAAATTTTAAACACACATAATAGAGGAATTTTTGTGACAAAGGTGCATGCAATTTGTACATGTTGTTTAGATTAGATATCTAAAAACATTTCTTACCTTTTCTTTTCTTTTTCTAAACGACATTTTAATTAAAAATAGACAGGAAAATTTATATTTTAAATTACAGGCCGGTGTAAATAGTTCCTTTTTATCTTAATCGCTAATTTTTCCTAGATCAAATTATTGTTAAATTAAACTACTCTCTATCTAAAAATATTCGAACATATCGAAGGAAATAAATGTCAGTAAAGAATGCACTTTTTCTCTTTAGAAGAAAAAAAATCACTTTATGAATAAATTTATATCAAGTAAAAGAACTGAAATAATAATAATAATAATAATAATAATAATAATAATAAAGGGGGGGATCTATATTTGATAGTTAAGCGATAAAAAAAAAAAAAAAAAAAAGCCATGCATTAGGTGTGTCCAATTTTATGGTACTGTAAGGCTGAAAGAACATGAAACGTGCTGTTAGAAATATTTTATAGCAGACGTTAATTTATTTCAGACATCTACATATTGTAGCATCTATGTTTTATATTTTTATGTTTGTAGAATGGCAACAACTATATCATGTTCGATATAAGTTTTGGTTTAGAATTGAGCTTCATGAAGCTTGAATCTGAGCCCTCCGTGGACGAGTGGGTATATCATCACACTGCTAATCGCCTTCGAGCGTAAGAGAGCGGGTTCGATTCCCGTGCTGGCCCTGGATGTTTTTCCGATTCTTCGTATTGTAATTTTGTCATGTGCTATCTGTCTTCATCTGACGAAGATTTACAAGCGGACTACAAGTCAAGCATACAAATCTGATGTATATGTGTTATCAATTATCTATCTAAGCTTGAATCTTGAATAAAAGTATGTGAATCCTGAAAAACTGGAAATTTATTTAGAATCAGGAAAATATTTCTCGTTTATTTTGTATTTTTATTCTTCTTATATTTCACATGTTTTTAAGTTTGGTGATTTAACACTTTATATATTGCATTATGAAAGAGACAAAAAATGTACTTGAAACATATATTTTTTTAGTTACTTAAGTGTATTTTTTAATGATATGTGTAATAAAAAATATGCATATCATCTCATGACAGTAATGAATGAGGAATTTGTGAAATGATACTTTAGTGTACCACTGGTACATAGAGACCGAGAAAAGATATTTGGACCTTAAAAAAGGGTAAAAATGTATTTATTTTTTTATGTTCCTTAAATTTTTTCTAAGATTGGGAAGGGAGGGGGAGAGATTCTTGAAGTAATATAGGAATTAATTATAACACAAGCAAAGATCGTGAAAAACGCCAAGTAAAAACAGTAGAAAAAATGTATAAAATCATATCTGGAACAAAAACGGCTACATGTAAAATTTTTCTTTGTGTCTTTCTTTCTGACTTTTTGATTCTCTATGGAGGAGATGATCCGAGTTTGTAATGATCGACAGATGGCGCTTTTTCAGCTTTTGTTGTCAGTAAATATAATAGCCACGTGTATTTATTATTGTTCTTTTTGTTATTCTACGTAATATTCGTACTATAATTTCTCCGCCATTACATCATGGAAAATGCATTGCTTTTGGAAAAAAATATTTCAGTTTATTCAAAGTTCGATCGGAAGTAGATTTTTAACTGAAGTTGAACAAATATTAGTTTCAAATCATCTGATTAATTCTTTACTTCCATTAGCCGAAGCAACTGAAATTTTAAATTTGTCATTTGGAAATAAATGGAAGCTTAATTCTGGATTTCTTGATCCTTTGGCGTTACACTGTAGCACACAACAGTATGTGTTATCTTTTTTACGGGATTTATTAATTTTTATTCAATAAATATATGTGAAACTAAACATCGGCAAGCAATGGCGGCTTGATGAAATCCAAATTAAAGCATGTTAATTGCAATTTCCCCTTAGCCCACCAGAGGGCGAGCATTTCATTACAATCGCGGATAGCTTTCATATTTTGGCAACCCCTAGAGATATTAATTTTACAAATCATGGAGAACACTACAACCGCAACTGGTTTTACATGCGCTATCCACTATTAATGTACATGGCGGTCTTTAGCTGGCTTGTGCATAAAACCCTCAAATTCTTTCATTACGAGTTCGATGTTCTGCCTACGCTACCGCAGGCCTGATTATTCTATTAATGTTATACTAACAAAATGATTTAATTTTATGAAACGAGTTAAAAATGCATTTAAATTTGATGAAAAAAAATATCTTTGTGGCTTAATTCTTTGAGAGGCAAGGTAATTCCGCCCATTTAATATCAAAAGTCACCAGGATTTATAAATACAATCTCTGCACATTAAATTTTCTGAAATTTCCACGTTAGACAAAACTTTGAGAATTTCCTTTTTACTTTCCTCTAAACATATAAAAAGAAAGTATATTGGATATTTGTGAAAATTTTTGAACTTTAGTTTTCCATGGATATACACGTTTTGAGGTTTCTGAATTCGATTTCACTGTTTTCAGAAAACGTCTGTCTGTTTGTGTGTATCGCAAATTTTGTGGACTCAATAAACGTATCAATAAACGAAATTTAACCAAACTTGGTATTTAGTTGGATAGTAACCTAAACCGCTGATTACGATTACGTATCAATCGCTCACCAGGTGACACTGTGATTCCATTTTTTTCTAAAGTTTTAGCAGAGCAATAGGATAAAATTTCGTATAAATGTACATAATGAGAGTTATTTTTAGCGATTAATTGTGAAATTAATATGAATTATTGATAATTGTAGTAGTAAAGTAGGGGGGGGGGGGGAATGTGTATGTAGGAGCATCGCAGCTCCGCCTGGAGTGGAAATACACCCATGGGGGAACGTAAAATTTCAATATGGGTATTCTTCAAAAGAACTCCTCAATACCTTTAAAACGAATGGTTGAACCATACATCTGTGATAATTTAGAACAAAGTTATCGATATTTAATTTCATAAAAAAAAAAAAAAAAAAAAATCGTATTTCTTCTAATGTTGGCACAAAATTGACTTTCTTTCGACATTTAGTGTTACAATTCTATGAGATAAAAATCGTCTGCATTCATCGTGAAAAATAATTTTAATAAATAATTTGTTCTGCATAAATTTGTGTAAAATTATATCGAAGAAAATCTTGCGGTGGCCACAACATACTAGTCCATATTTTTCCTTTTCCTTTAAAACATTTTTAGAAAATAAAACAGAAAACATACAGTCTGTGTTTTATCAACTTTCCTTTGTAAGATATTATGTTTAGATTTTTAATTAACACGTAAATAGACCATAAAACACTCTTTCAAACAAAGGAAATTGAAAAGGTTTCATTTCATAACATCATTATGATTTTTGATTTCTTTTTAAATAACACGAAAAAACATTAACGCTAGTGCAACAAACAATTCCCGAAAATTGCAAATTTCAATTGCCGAATTTGCAATTATTGGCGGAAATAAAAGGAAACCTTTCTATGATTGAGCAATCAAATAAATTTGCCCCTTCCATACTTTAAATGAAATTCATTAAAGAAAACAAGAGACAGCCATTTCTGAGGTCCTATTGCGAAACTAATGACATGTGCAAGACAAAAGGATCAAAATTCATTTTGGAGAAGTGTGTGGAAGCGAATTTCTGATTTCTGGGCAACGTCTTGAAGTGAGCTTGATATGAGGTTCTGAAGCGGGATGTAAATGGCCCATGATTACGGGAGGCAGAGATGCTGAGCGGAAATTGAGCAGAAGAGAGAAGACTGTCACAGCTCCCGAGAGACTAAATCTTGTACCGTGATTGGTACAGAAATATGCAGGATGTTTATGGGAGAGAAATAAATTGGAGATGCAAGAACTAAAAAAAATTATAGATGACATCTTGTTATTCGGAGGGATAACGAGGAGGGCATCAAAATTCTATTTTACGTTTCAACTTGCATGTAAATTATTCGTCTTCCATAGTTAAATAAGCAAATGATGAAAAAAAGGAACAAAAATTTCAAAATTTATCTAAAAAATTATTCTGTAAAATAGTCATATGAAAGAAAAAAAAAAGAGTGGAATAAGAAATCAAAATTTTGTATGACAAGACAAGATTAAGAGTGCAGAGAATTGCCGTTTCCAAAAAGAATTCAAACATAAATTTTGATAATGACACTTTATTGAGAAAAAGTGTTCTTAAATCATCGTAAAGATGATTTTTTTTTTTTAGAAAATGAATCCCGTCTATAAATTAAGTAGATTTGTCATGTATTCTTTGAGATATAGAGCATTTTTGTTGTTCTTGTGTTAATATAAAAGTTAAACTGATGTAAATGGAAAAGAAATGCAATCGTAACAAGACTAAAGCCTCAATCACTTAAATAATATAACCAAAATTTATTTCATTTTATATCTTTCTCGGTTTTCTATAAAAATTTGAATTTTTGTAGTTCTTTTTTTTTTATTTTATTTTTTTTTTATCATTTAGCGATGTACAATAGCTTTTAAGCTTGCTCTTACAAAAAAAAAAAAAAAAAAAAAAAGAAGAAGAAGAAGAATTTTTGAGCAGAATATTTCAATTGGCCAAATAAAAACCTAAATGAATTTCCATTTGAAACTTAAAAGTACTGAAATTCAAATGTAAAAATTTAATAATTATTAAATAGAATATCCATACAAACTTCTATCATATAATCAATATATATTCCATTAGTTATATCCGTACATTATGACAATATTAGACTATAAGTAAAGGTGTCTAATAACACTATCAACAAATTCTTTAAAGTTTTGTTAAATGGATGTTCATGTACAGAATATTAAAACGCCATTTTCCTATAATTCCAATTATGAGATCCAATTATTTGCTATCATGTACTTCTAACGAAATAACTTATTACTTATATTAAATAGCACAATCCAAATATACTTCTTTGGTAGTATTTTTGTAAATTTGCTCCAATACATTTTTTTAATTATATTTTTTGAACAGTTTCTTATCAACTTGCCGGGATAAAATGCCTTTCTAGCATGCAACTATTTTATATTTTTCTAAATCCGTCCTCGTAAATTACCCAGCTGTTCATTTCAAGATGTTTCGAGGTAAATGATTAAAGTCATATTTTAATAAGAATCAAACAAACCGACATTTTATCCTCTATCATAAAATATCTACCAGCCAAAATTTGAAATTTACCCATAAACGCACAAATATGACATATTTTTTGCATGGACTTTATGTTTGTAGTTTTTCTACTTTAAATATATATTCTTTTTCTTTTTTCCTTCCAGCAAATATTATAAAATTATATTACAATATTGCATTGTATCTTATAATTCTGTAACACAATAGTGCTACGTTTAGTACTAGATAGATATATGCTCACAATTTGAGGTCAATCTGTTTGTAGAAATCTATTTTCTAATTTTGAATAATTATAGCTATCACAATTATTGTATCACTGATGCTTGTTTACTTAGAATAATAATAATAATAATAATAATAATAAAAATCCCCGAATAATTGGGGATAATCGTTATATTTTCAACACTATTTCATTAAAAAGATACTCTTAACATGATCACTATAGTACTAAATCGCCTTTTATCCACAAGAACTATACAATACAGTTCTTTACATAACATTGGAAAATTCATTTCGGATCGAAAACCTCAAGTTAATGGATTCCATTATCTGGGCTAAAAAAAACAGTCACAAATGCTATTTTTTCCAGCACCCCTTACATATTATATATTACGCAGTTTTCCGAAATCATGTGACTAATATGTTAAGTAAGTTACAATAAAGGGATTTAATTTAAAACGAATTTTGTGTTAATGTGTATTTCAAAATGAAAATGGCGATATAAGCATGGCATCCTTCACCTGAGATGAAATTAGGATCATCAAATAAAAAATCTTCAGATGAAAGTCGGTACTTTTCAGAATGATTTATTTCAATTTCAAAGAAAATATTGAATACAATAGTTATATCAAAGAATTATTTTAAATGCATGATTAGATTGCGTATCAAACACATGGTTGTTGCCACATAGTGACAAGGTGAGGCACTTGTCCCCCTTCTAAAATTCTCATCGGTAAAATATGTTTTTTAAATGCTATTTAAAGCTTTAAAAACTATGGCATTAGAATTTCTATGATCTAAATTACCAAATAAATACATATCTCAAAATTAATTACATCCAAACTGAACCGTTCTGCGACTCAGTATTTATCTCTAACCTTTTCCAAAAGGATGAGTTCGAGTCGTCTTGATTATATGGGGGGGGG
This sequence comes from Salticus scenicus, assembly GCA_963930645.1. NCBI lineage: Eukaryota > Metazoa > Arthropoda > Arachnida > Araneae > Salticidae > Salticus > Salticus scenicus. The sequence continues at coordinate 270,799,601 of OZ005653.1, read as the reverse complement.
GGGGGGAGGGTTTCAAGTGGGTTGGAAACAAACTACGTAATTAAGGTAAATAAATTTTCCTGGTTTAAATTTGCATGCATAAAAGCTTTTTCTATCAAATACCTAGCTTATACAAAGGCTTGCTTAATCATCCCAGCAAACTAACTAACCTACCAATTAATAATGTGAGTCCGCATTTCTAAAATGCACTGAAATTTTTACAATTTTAAGTTTCTTCCCCTCCTAAAATTTTTTTTCGGAACTTATCTCTTCAAATATCTAAAAATAAATGAAAATTCATTTCCTTTGCGATTCACACATTTTTTTATAGATAGTTTTACACGAAAACATTTTCTGGTTGGCCGATACTTTTTCCTAATTGCTTCAAATATCTGCTAATGTAATCGAAGTTCTCACCTGCTTGCGTGTGGCTTTCTTTGGAAAAAATCTTTCAAATCATCTTTCGTGACTTCTTGGATGACCAAACTCACAAAAAAAATTTCTAAAAAAAAAAGAGGGGGTGGCAAAGATAAAGTAAACGTCGTGGTCATTGTCTGTGCTTTCGTCATGCTTCCATGGCTATAGCAACTGATCCATGCCACGCGCGGCTGGTTACGAGCGAGATGGCTATCTTGAGACAGTATACAGATGGTTTTGAAATCCATTATAAGTTACTAAGTTCCAGTTCCAGTTTCACAAGGAAGCTACCGAAATTTTTCTGAAAAGCGATGAGATGATATCAAAAGTATATTATATTCAACTGATGTAATCGACTAAGTTCCTTGGAGATAGATGATATGATTTTCCATTTTCTAAAGGAAACAAATGAATAAACAATATATGAACTTTGAAACATAATAAGTGTTATAAATAAGTATATGACTATATTTCTGAGGGAATTTTAGATTTAGCTGTAGTTATTTTATGATACAGGGCATAAGGTAATTTTTTTTTTTTTTTTTCGTATTTAAATAAGGCAAGATGTCAATCATATGGGCTCATCACAAACCATGTTGAAAAGAACAATCGAATAAAATTATGAGGGCAGATTTAGAAAAATATAAAACAATTGCATGTTATATATAATTCTATAGTTTTACTGATTAAGATATATATAGTAAAAAAATATTGTGACTATTTAGAAGAATATCATGAAATAAATACATCGGGATTGAGCAATTTAATAAAAAAAAAATAATGAGTACAGAGTACATGATAACAGGTACTCTGATCTTATAACTGTAATTTTAACTGCATTGACAGGAAAAACATTAATACCTTAACATTCTATGCAGGATAATTGATTAAAAAAATAATTGCTTTGTAGGTATTATTATATTTTTATTAATAATTTAATATTAGCACAACATATAGTGCATCTAATTGTATGATAGAAATATTTGTACAACAGATTAATGCATAATGCATCGGAACAGTCAACATTTTAGACAGATTATTTACGATGTAGAATATATTCTGTCCTATCAGAAACTATGTTCTAGATACACAAAGTAGAAAGAAATTGTATAATATATTGTAAATATGTTTAGTAAAAATTTGTTATTTATTGACATTGACCAATAACACATAAATGATGGTAAGCAGTATTTTTTATAGATTTTAAATTCGTCATTTACCTTTAATGTAAATGCACCAATAAAAATTCTAAAATGTTAGTATGGTGACGTTATTCTTAAAATATAACTATAATCAGATTGACAAATAAAGAAACTAATATCGATACTCGTGAAAAGAAGGTTCATCAGATTGGTTAACCGAATTTAATTCCGGAATTTTTAATGTATATATAAATTATTTTCAATATTTTTTTTTCAGATTTTTCATATCAGCATATTTTACGCTAGAGAAAAATATATATATAAAAACTTTATGTAATACATTATGTTAAATTCATAAATAATATAGGTAATTCTTATTGTTTAAAGTGATTTTCTTTGAATCTGAAGCCAGTTAAAATTATGCTTTCATAACTTATTTGGATCAAAAGCCTATATGTGTATTCATTTACCCAGTCCATTACCACTAAAATGCATACATGCCAGCTTAGCTATATTTAAGATCAAAATGTGAGAGACTTCTCGACATTAATAAATTTTGTTTATCATTTTTGACTAAGGTGAAATATTAGATGCAAAGTGGAGCTTGTCATTAGATGTGAAACTACTAATTGCACTCGGGAAATATAAGCACTTTACTCAGACGATCTTAAATAGCATAGATAAAAATTAAGCACTTTTTTCTTTTATTTAAAGAAATTGACGGTAACCCTTGTAGACATATTATGAACATTAAGTATCTGTATTCTAATTAAAGATAATATAAATTTCATTCAAATAATTTTTTTTTGGATTATTTTCAAATGATGAAATGTTCAATATTTTCCTAGTCAGAAAAATTATTTTACTACATACATTCTTTATACATTAATTTCACTATTATAATGTAAAAAATAATTATAAGATTTAAAAAAAAAAAAAAAAAAAACTTTTTATATACCATGTTTTAATTTTTCTGATGAATCACAGAGCTCTTATCAATGTGCGCATAAAATTTTTAAAGCGATAATGACGTCAATTTTTGTGAGATGCATAATTTAACTTTTTATAATTTTTCAATGTTCACGTTTAATTAAATGTAATTATTTTTATGTCGAAAAAAAAAAAGAACTCGTATTTTTTTTTTTTTTTTTTTTTTTTTTTTTTTGGCAACAATTAAATTATAGCTAATATTTTAATGGCTATTTTAAAGGATGTAATTATTATTTACATATTTTAATTAATTATAAGAAAATTAATCAAAAATTCGAAAATCGGGCTTCGAAGTACTGTGTTGTGACCGGGCTCTGAGCTACTGTGAAAGTTTCAAATGTTTAGCTAGTAGGAAAGTTGGTTAAAATTCGATTGCAAGATTTGTACCGGACAAACAAACAAACAAGAATAGAAGTTAATAAAAACATGGCAATAAGTAGAATTAATATAATAAGATAAATAATATATTTTTGTAAAGAATATCATTGTATCTATTTGAAGATATGAAACATTCTTTCATCATCTAAAGTTGATGAATTTCTGAAATGGGTTACTCCTAAAACTAAAACGTTTTTCGCTAAAGTTTCATTAAAGAAAACTATTCAATTAGAATTTACCAAATAACTGAAGTGTATATAACATCAATACGCAAAAAAATACAGTTTCGTACCAGAACGTATTTTTCTCTCTCTTTCTTGTTCAAATGAGATAAGAAGTTTCGAACAAATGCAATGGTTTCTAAAACAAAAACTTAGGTGATCGTATTATAACGTTTTGCTTAATCGATTTCAGTTTCAAAAGAAATTATATCAACACGTTACTAACAAATATTTTTAAACAATCGATATGAGTTTATAAACTTTATTTCATTTACCTGTTAAATTTTTTATTTCATCCCTTTATCACTTATTACAAAAAAATTGATGATAATGCAGTTGGAGACTGTGCAAATCAGACAGATCTAGAGAAAGAGAAAAGGAATTATAATTATGAAATTAAAAATTTTATTTCCATGATGAAAACAAAATATTTTAAATACAAATTAACAAGTTAAGGCTCATTAGGTATTTATTTATTAGTTAGAATAATAAAAATGTGATAAATTCAGAATAACAAAACTGAATTATATAAACTGCTGATGGGATGGATTATTGTAACTAAAGTACCTTTGATATATAATTTTCCAAGATAGCAGTTATTTAAATAACAATAGTTAATGCACCATCAATAAACAAAAAACCTCTTCAAGTAGATTATATCTTTCGTAGAAAAGTTTAAAAGAATCCGAGGAAAGTTCAGAAAAAATAAATAAAACATATAATGGGCAAAAAAATAAAAAAAAAAAATAAAAATAAAAAAAAGGCAATATTCAGTCAACATTGGTAAAATTCAGTAGAATACCAATTCTCGTGATGATTTTTCTTTTTTTTTTACCTGTATGCAGAGCCCGAAATTTCAACTTAGATTTCACTCGCTGAAAAAAAAAAGTTACTCGCCACAAAATATGATTAACTTACTCTATTTTTTACGTATAAGTTGACCAAAAATTTTTATTAGAAAAAGAAGAGAAATTACGCAGTGTCTTTTATTTTATAAGAAAATAGAAGATATTCACTTTTGAAAAAAGGGTCATTTTAGAGGTCACAGAATTGAATGAAAATAAATATAAAAACCGATTCAAACGCTACTTTACACAAGTGATCTAAACATTTCTATCTCAAATGATGAATTTAGATCAGTACACCTTAATTTAAATTAATAATATACGGATACGAGAGAAAAAATTCCTAATTTTTATAGGTGTCACTGGACAACAATTTTTTTTCTTTTAATTATTAATTTTTGTTATAGACAAAAAAAAAAAGTGGCACTTTCATGCAATTACTCGTACATAGAAAAGGACATTTTTTTTTTTTTTATTAAAGTCATAATCATAAAAGAAAATAGAAAATTGGCAAATGAAAAAATAATATTCGGCAGATGAAATGATTTGTTTTAACAAACAGTCTTTCTTTATCAACATTTAAAAAAAGATCTCACAAGTATAACCTTAATCAGACTTAGTAGTTAATAAGTTTTTAAAGTAGTTATATATATGGGATTTTTATCACATGTATATGTATCACATGTATCACTATGATTTTTAACATGTCTGCATTTTGTTCATTGAAGAAAACAGCCGCTTTATGGGAGCGTTTTTGCCAGGAGAGCATAAAATGAATTCAACTCACTTTTCATATTTTTGTGAGGTGGTGGTAGTGTTATCATTAAATCCAGTTGTCTACACTAGGACTCTAAGACTGAGTAGGAGAGTCCTCCGTGGGGTCTTTCTAAGAGGTCCTAGCCCATATTTACGCTAGTTTCAGAAAAAAACACGGAAAACTCTTAACGGCTAAGTCAACGAACGTGACCGGGCATCGAACCCAAGCCTCACGTATACTAGCTTCGAGGACAGAACCTCTTTGTCACTGTGGGCCTATTTTTTTTGAGGAATATTATTCATGCAAAAGTGAGAACACGCGTCAACCTATCATATCAACCGGAGTACTACTTTCTCAATGATTTCATGGCAATTTCAATAGTGATTCAATGTTCTGGATCAAAGAAACGTAAAAATGTAGCTAATACTTTTATTTCTTTTTAATTCGAAGAATCTAAATAGGCAAAAACCATAATATGTTTTAGCAAATTTATTAGAAAGTTGTTCTTTTGTGAACCTAACGCAGAAAAAAGTTAGAGTAAGAGGACAGAGGACGAAAAACATAAAAATGAGGAATTTTTAGTCATGTAATGTTTTTTTCGTTTAAAAGTGCAGAGCGTTGAAAAAGAAGACTGTACTTTTAAAAAGAGGATGCCTGGTCTCCTTACTTAAGATTAGCATGATTTTACTTTTTTAAATCGATATATATTTCTTTTTCTGTAAGAATTAATAAAATGAGCCATAATAAAATGAGCTGGCGAGCGGAAATTTCGCGCCCTGCTATATGGATTTATTTAAAGAAAAAAAAAATATCATTGTCTACATGATTTGCTGCTGTAAGATATAAAAAGTCTGTAATTAAGTTAAAATTTATCATTAGTGAGCCAAGGAATTAATATTTTCTTAGTACATATTTATATCTACTTCGTATATGATTCAGATATGATTCTTGGAATATGAAATTGGCTGTAACAATTATTTATTTTTATTTTTTCATTTTTTAGAATGTTATTTCAGATTTCGTGAGATGCAAGCCTTTCTAATAGCATTTGAGACAAGTGTTTGCAAAAATTCAACAGAGTATGAAATTTTTCTGAAGTGATAGCTTTACTATTTTTTCAGTATATTATGTTGGGTGCTAATCTCTAAAAGCTTGGTGGCTTTTAAAATGGTAAACATTTTTGTTAACAAAATGTGTTGTATAATTACGAAAAACAGAGAAAAAAAAGAGGGGGGGGGGATTTACACATGTAAATACAACAATACAACACACATAAATTACACTGCTCGGCATGGAAATTGCCTCTGACAGTATTTCAGCATATTCTTATGTAAAATGACCTTCTGAATCCGAATATGACGCCCATTTTGCCCTATCACCCACCGTTTTTTAGGAATGGCCCCCTATTTTATCATTTTTCGGTGATTTTATGGCTATAAATTTGATTTTTTGGGGGGGAGGAGGAGGGGGGGGAGAGAATTATTTTAACGGTTACATATCTTCTGATGGGCTACAGAGTTGGAAAATTCTAAAACATGAACATTTGCGACAAAGAATTTTTTTTTTTTTTTTTTTTTTTTTTTTGGGGGGGGGGAGGGGGAATTTACCGCTGAAATTATGCATTACATATCTTATTATTATTATTATTATTTTAATCTGTTACTAATGTTATTTTTTAAACTTTATATATTTTTTTGTTTTTAGGTGTTAAATTAATATTTGTCATTCTTCAAATCAAATTCATGGTCATAAATTTATCGAACAGGGAAAGAAATTGAGGGAGGGGTGGTGTATCTAGAAAACAGTGGGTGATTGGGCAAATTGGGAGTAATATTCGGATTCAGATGGTCATTTTACATAAGAATCAGAAAGAATGGTATCAGATTTCGATTTTTTTTTTTTTTTTTTTTTTTTTTTTTTTCAGAGCAGTGTTATTACTTTTATTAACTTTCATGTTTTTTTTTTGTTTTTTTTTTTTAAACAAGTATTTTGAATATTTTATTAACATGTACTAATTTAAGTAACTTTCAATACTAGTGAATTTTTTGCTATGGGTCAACTAAAAAGAAATTTTAATATTCCTAGCCGCCCTATATATTTTTTTAACACTGAACTGCAATGTCCAATGGAAAATATACAAGGTGGTTATAATTGAACTTCCGATATACAAACAACATCCTTCCGCTAAAACATACTACTAAATTTGGTATGTGGATGATACATTGGATACGCTCAAGAAATTAAAACATACCACTAAATTTGACATGTGGATCATACATGGGATACGTTCAAGAAATTAAATACGTTCAAGAAATTGAAACATACCACTAAATTTGGCTTCTGCTGGTCGATACATGAGACAGGCTCAATAAATTAAAACATACTACTAAATTTGGCATGTAGACGGTACATGAGCTACACTCAAGAAATTAAAATATACCCCTAAATTTCGCATGTAAACTTACATGGGATACGCTCAAAAATTTCCTTTTTTTCAAAAATGTCCACTAGATACGCTTTGCATGTAAAAAATGGTATATAACCATAAATAAATAAAAAATAAAATAATAATAATAATAATAATAAGATAAGGAAAGAAAAAGAAAAAGAAAAGAAAAGATTCATGCTAAATGTATAAAAAATGTAACATTTATTGAATTGTTTTTGAATGATGATATCTTTCTGAAATTTTAAGGTATTTTTTACTATTTTTATTTCCATCATTTCTTACTTCATGTTTATTATTATTATTATTATTATTTTCATGAGTAATGTTTGATAACTTGTTAAATAAAGTTTTTTTCTTTCTGTTTTTTTTTTTTTTTTTTTTTTTTTTTTTTGATAATTTTAGTGATGAAATATTATATTTGTGTGTGTGTGTGTGTGTGTGTACTAAAATAAATATAGAATTAAAGTAAAATGCTTGTAAGAGTGCTTGCGAGTTTTATAGGGAAAAAAGCTGCTTCCAACCACCTTCCTTATTTTTTAAAATCAGCGGCATTAGTATCGATGGAATTAAGATATAAATTAAATGAAATGCAATAACCATTGTCATAAGCGATAATAAAAAAAACCTGAGATTTATTTCTGAACTAAATAAATCAGAATAAGCTTTTCGTTATTTAATTATTTATTTATTTATTACCATTATTATTATTTTTTTAATAATTATAAAATCGTATACACCACTTATTGCAAATTACTTATAATAGAACATATGAAACTCTTTCTAAATGCTTTGTACCAATAGACATCATGCTAACCAAAGAAAATGATTTACAAAATTTAAACTTTCTGAAAAAGATCTAAATCTAAATCTAATGATAATTATTAATTATTGCCTTGTGATTAAAATAAGTTTTAGAAGTTACGCTGATCATTAAAAATACTCGAATTTAAACTGCTTATTGAATAAAACTTTGAAATTTATTTAACTTGTGGTCAAAATATTACAGTTTAATCTTATCAGATATTTTTAATGTGAATTAATCTATCAAAATATTGAAAAAATGAGTGCCATTACCGTTTAATGTACAGATTCAATGCTTAAATGTCGAAATAAGATTTTTAGGATCGGATTTTAAAAATATAATAGAAATACAGCTTTCTTCATATTCTCTTTTATTACTTATTAAATTTTTCAAAAATCTCTTATGTCCACATCAATACATTTTTTTAAATGACTAATTTTAAGAATAAAAATGTTCTTGTAAACTGAAGTTATAAACTGTGTATTTTATTCAGAAAAGTTGAGTAGTTTTAAGTCTTAAAGAGAAAATAAGTATTTATCTCTTAAAGACACAGACACGCAAAAGCGATATTAGAGGTTATACACGCACTTATGTTTTAATATAATAATTGCCCTTTGGCAAAATGATGTTTAAAAGTAAGATAGTAAGTATTTCACAAAATATAATAACATAAAATACACAATATCGAAATAATTTGTACTATTGTAAGTTTAAAATATCAGCAAAGTTAAAAATCTTCCTTTTAATTTCATTAAACTGAATTGATGAATAATAGTTGAAACACTTTTATTTTTAGTTTTTTTTTTTTTTTTTTATCAGTCTTTAACATATTTAAATTCAGTTTTTTTTTTTATATTTAGAAAATAAACCATTTTCTAATCTGCATAAAATAAAGTCAAATAAGTAATCAATATATCCTTTAAAAATGCCTCGTGTTGTAATTTTTTAATCCGTCCACCCCCCTTTTTTTTTTCAGACATAGGTTTTAGTTTTCCTTTATAATTAGAACTAATGAGTTTTCCTCTTGATAAGAATTAAATAAATAGATAAAACAAACAAATAAATTAATAATTTATATCTTAAAGTTTCCACATGTTCTGAAGTTTTTCCTTCCTTTACAAATATCTAATATTAGTTTTTCTTTCCATTTAGAACTAGTAAACCAATGGATCTTTCCATTTGCATAATAAAATAAATAAATAAATAAATAAGATTAAATGATATGAAATAAACAAATATAAATAAATTACCCATTTATCATTTAAAAATTTCTCATGTTCTTTTTTTTTTTCCAAAGATTTTTATTTTTCATCACAATTAGAATTAGTGAAACAGAGGAATTCTTCCTGTTCATAATAAATAAATAAATGTACAGATAAATAAATAAATAAATAAACAATCAATCAATTTATCTTTTGAAAATACTATGTGTTATAAAGTTTTTTCTGCATATACAAATCTAATATTAGTTTTTTTTTACAACTACAACTATGAAACCAATGAATGTTTCCGTCTGCATTAAAAAAAAAAAAAAAAAAGAAAAGAAAAGAAAGAAAAGAAAAGAAAAAGAAAGAAAGAACGAAAGCAAACAACCAAAAACATGAATAAATGGTCTATTTACATTTCAAAAATTACTGATTTTCTAAATTAATTTTTCCATTATTATTTTTTTTTAAGCATATATATTACTTAATAAAAATTTCATCTTTTAAAAAGCTGTATGTTCTAATTTTTTTTTTCTTTTGAAAAGCTAACTTTAATTTTTCTTCACAGTTAGAACTACTGAATCAATATATATTTTTACACTCATGAATAAATAAATACATACTTCCTATATATATATATATATATTTCAAATGCCACGTATTATAAAGCTTTTCTTCATCTTTTCAAACAGTTTGTATATAATATATGTTCTATAGTTTTAAATAGAATGTAATAAATAGGTATAAAAGTTTAAGATAAGTGGGCGTGGTAAAAAAAAAAAAAAAACTAAAAATGTTGATAAATTTAAAAACAACGATGTGATGTAGAAATCACATATATTTTAAACTTTTCTATTTAATTTTAATGCAAATTTATTTTAACGCTTTATATAATAATTTATTCGTGTATTCATTATAAATCTTTAATAACCACCGAATTGTTTCTTCACCAGTAAAATAATAATAATAAAAAGAAATGCAAAAGAAAAGCACCCTGCAAGCAAAATCTCACGATATCTTTTCATCTTATAAAGAATAACACATGGCTCATTTCATTTATTTCCTAAATCATAGTTTAACTTTTAACGCAATTTTATTCAGTTAGTCAAAATTATTCTTGCACAGAATTAAATTATAGCTATATTTTATGTATCTGTCCGTTGTGGTTTCTCATTTCTCATGACGAAAGATTTGCTTAATTCAAGGGTTAATATATATTGCACTCCTGCTCTGTGTATTCAAAATTATTAGCTTGATTAGAGTATAACGTATCGTAAAAAAAAAAAAAAAAAAAAAAAAAAAAAAAAAAAAAACTTTTTATGTGTTTTTGCTGAGGAAGAAATTAAATGCTAATATGTAATGGTAATTTGAATTTGGCTGAAACTTTATCATTCGTTTCTGATCGCCCCTACTTAGAGCACCTACCAATGTAAGTCTTCAAAATTTGTCCGTTAGGGGCACCTTCCCTTCTTATTTTATGTTCCAAGTCAAGAAAACATTTTGTGCATATTTTTGTGTCGATCTTTATTGGTTTCTGAATTTTGTCCTTTTTAACACCTCTGGATAGAATCGTGGGTTTTTCAATCGAAGAGATATAAATCAGATGTCTGGCGGCGAATAATGCAAGAAAAGGAAAACTTTTTCACTTGTACGAAAATATGGCCTAGTGGAAACCGCCGAATGGTAACTACACTATCTAACGAAGAATTATTATACCTGTACTGGAAAACTCCTTCACAAACGAATTAATGCAATGAAAAACATTTACAAAATAACACTTCATATGCAAACACCTATTTGCTTCCTCTTCAGCGAGTGGAAGCAGCAAAAAAAAAAAAAAAAAAGCAATTTTTAAGAAAATAAAAAAAATGCCAAACAGGTTTCGGAATAGCTCACTTATCTTAAACTTTTACACCTATTTATTACTTTCTTTTAAAGACTATATAATTTTTGTATAATTTTTAGTGCTGCTTTTGGCGCCTTTTTTATACAAATTTACTTTAATTAATATTTAAACAAAATATATTATATCTAGTTTTCTCTATGGATTCCTTGATGATTTTATTTAATAATTTATTTAATTTCTCCTTCAAATTGGTTTTGCTGCCTCGATCGGGGGTGGAACAATATAAATTGCTATAATTAGCTGTATTGTTTTACGAAATCGATGCAGCTTTTACAGCTTTATGAAGTACATGTTCCCTGACGATTTTTTACTTCTAATTTTAAGCATTTTTATCTAATTATTATTTCTGTGGTCCTTTAGTTATTTTCTCTGTCATTAAGTTTAATGGTCCTTTTTTTTATTATTATCATTCATGTCGGCGTAAGTAATTTAAATTGCTTTTGTCTCTTATTGGTTCTTAATCTGTATCGCAACATTTTTGTGTCAGTCTTACCTATAAGTTAAAATCAGTTCTATTTTTGTTGTGTTGGCATTGTTTTGTATCTATGATTGAATTGCTAAATTTTAAGTTTAAATTTTATTACGATATATATAATTTACTATATATTATATATATATATTTAAAATAAGAATTTCATTTGACGATATTTTTAGCTTAGGCTAATTTTTGTAACGAAAAATGTCATCAGAACACTATTCTTAAAGATCCAATTCCTCTAGCGACTTCGCTTCCTTCATTTTCCGTTTCAAGTGCGTCGGGTGCGGAACTTCTATTACGTTGCTCGAGTCCAATTAATAGAGAGAATTATTTCCTTCAATACGAAGATCGATGGGAATTCCTTTGAAGCGATTTATGAATTAAAAGCTGTCATTGGACGTATTGATAAAATCTGTCTGTCTCTCTAATTACAGCCAAATAACGTGTCTAATCTTTAATTACAAGGAATTTCAATATTTACCACACAAACGTATAGCAACTGAAATATTAAGTTTAGATTTTATTGGATTAGAAAAATAGAAGAAAATATTAATCAGGATTTCAGTAAACATTAAACATTACTTAGGAATTACTGACTTGAGAAAACATTTCTGGCATTTTCGATTTGGTTGATCGAGTAACGTGATTGCAAGGAATTTTAGAATGAAGAACCGTTAAGTTTAAAATGGTGCATTTTCAGCGAGGAATATGAATATGTTAAATGCCATATTAAAGTAGTCAAATTAATATGAGGGGTAACGGTCTATATTTAATTTCGCATTTTATAAAATTCATTTTTTGTAAGATGGGTTTAAACGTCACGAACACCGGTCTGTGATTGAGGTTTAGATTAAAACACTTTATTTTAGTTTCGGAGTCATTTTAATAAGTACAGAAAATAATCGAGGCCCAAAGTGGTAAATAATTATTAAACCAATAATTCTCGTTTTAATTAATTAATTGAAATAAATATTTTATTGTTTTTAAGCAATGGGCTCTTCCCACCTGACGTCAGAGGTCACATGATATTTGAAAAACAAACAGCAGACGAAGTCTTTTATATCTGTAGCGATTTTGCTGAAATAACATATTTTCTATTCTTATTTTTGATCAATCGTATTTAATCTGTGTTATTTTTTTTATACATCATCATTTTCAATCCATTTTATATCATTATTCATCATCTTTTATTTGCTGTATACATTTACAATCATCATTTAGTTTATATTTGTTATTGATGTTCATAGAGAATATGTTAAATACTCTGATTTTTGGTGCTTCAAGCATTGACAGTGCAACATTGCACGGTGTAAAGCCATTTAGACCAGTAACTAAGTTAATTAACTTGTTGTAACACCTTTATGCAATTAAATTTAATTGAAAACATTTTAAAATTTCAAATTATAATCCATAAACATTCCGCAAGAAGAAGCTATTATTTATTGCTAGATCAGTTAATGTAACAGTTACACTACAACATACAAAAATCGATTCTTGCAGATAAAAATAAACACATAAAGAGTCATTTAGAAATTATTAAATTTACAAATACAATTATTCTACTGTTTACAAATGCACAATATTACTTTTATTTTATTTTATATTAAATATTAACACTTTTGTCCTTCCTTAAGAACAATATTTAACTGAATTCGACTCTCGGAATTCGATTTTACGTTATTCAAACATCACGTGATTGCGCAGGTGACGCTTGGAAGAGCCCATTGACACGCAAGTTTTTAAATCGTTAAAAATGAAAATTATTGTTTTTTGCAGTTATCATTTTCTAACATTTTCAAATTTTCCTGTAGCTAAACTTTCCACCGAAATTTACGAAACGAAATCTTATTTTTCACTGATATCTTTGAAATCTCTGAAAACAATTTGCGTATTATAGTAATTTTCTTAAGATTCGCGAGGTTATACAATCTCCAAAAACATCCCGCATTCCGAATCTGAAAATACTGAGAATATCTTTTTGTGTGAAACATGGAAATAATTGTTATGAAAGTTTGATTGGAAAGGCAAAAAGTTTAAATTAGGGCATTATAGGAGTTTATATTTAATTTCACACTTTGTAAGATGGGTTTAAATATCCCAAGCACCAATCTGTGATTGCGGTTTTAAGTAAATTTTCAAGTAAAATCCTTTACTTTAGATATGAGATATTTAGAAAGTATATAGTATATTCAGGGGCCAAAGTGGTTATAATTATTAAATCATCAACGATCCTTTTAGTAAAAAATAATTTAAATAAATAATTTATTGATGATTATATTATGCTATGCACAATGTATTTCAAGTCGTTGAAAACTTAATATATATTAATGTTTTTATCGTCATCGTGTTTTAAGAGACTCAATTTGCATTGTTGCCAAATTTTTCATTCAAATAAATTAATAAAGCAAACTCTTATTTTGCACTGATATATTTAGAACTCGCAAAAACACTTTATAAATTATAGCAATCTCTTATCAATCGCAAAGTTCAACTTTCGAAAAAAGACGTATTTCAATTCTGAAAATATCGAGTGTCTCACAAATTCAAAATAAATTTATTGAATTTTTTTAGTTAAATATGCATATTTTTTAATAAAATAAATAAATGAATAAACCAGAATAAAATTTCCTTAGTATTAATCAGAGTAAAATATCAGAAAATAAATGACATTAGAAATTATATAAACGTTGTGCAACAAATATTTCACAATAAAAATATTAAGCATGATAATGGAAGATTTTTTTAATTCATTTTTTACCGATAATTCTTATCTTTCTGAAAATTCCTAATTTATTTTAGATAATTAATATATGTAGTCCAATATCTTTATATATATATATATATATATAAGATAATGTCTATGTGTGTGTCTGTAGATAGCGTAGCGCAAAGACGGTAGCTCCGACAGTCACGTGATTCTACATGAAGCCGAGGTTTCCTCATGCACCTCGAAACCTAGTTTTCAAATTTGAATAGTTTTTTTTTTTTTTTTATTTATTGACAAAAACAGTTTTTTTTTTAAATTTAAAATGAGATGTGTTGAGCTGGAAGAATGAAGGTCACTAGCCGAATCTAGAATTAGATAATAGTAATTTCGGTGACAGTGTCGAGTTGAGCAAAGATGTGTTGAGTTGTAAGTTCTAGTCACCAGTCGGATCGAGTGGTGACTAGATCGTGTGGTGATGGTTTTGGTGGAAGTGTCAGGTTGAGCATAGAAGTGTTGTGTTGGAAGTATCAGGGTCATCAGTTGGACCCAGTGTTAGATGGAGACGGTTTCAGTGTAAGTACCAGTTTAAGCATAAAAATATTGGGATGAGGTAAAAGAAGGTGGGTGTCCAGTTGAATATTGGTGATTTTAGGTTGGTTAGTTCGTTTACTGGATTTAAAATCGCACTAGTACTGTGCACTGGTTAATTGGCGATGGTCTGGGAAGCACCTCTAATGATGGACCGAAGAAATGCTAACGCAATTTTATCCTCCACGGAGGGGATAGATGATTTTTAGCCTGAGTATTTTATGGAAAATGAAGTGAATCGTTTCATAAATGATTTACTCTAAATTGACTTTCGAATTAAGGGAGGGGAGTGCTTTTTGTATAAGAAATAACATGAAAGTAAATATTACATATAGTGCGTATAGTGTTGTTCATATGTAATTGAGGTTTAAATATGAAAAAGCTACATCGATTTTTTCGATGTTGTCCGTTTTAAAACTGTCTTCCAATGAGCTCCCAAATTGAAATCCACGGTTAAGGCATTGTCCCAAACAATAGGAACACGTGCTCGAGATTATGCGATTGAAAAAGACGCTGCCGAACGCAACGGGCCCCCGAAGGGAGATTTTGAGCAATTTTAATGAATATTATTTTTGTTTATTTGTTTGTAAAGCGTTATATATATATATATATATATATATATATATGTACTAGCAGGCTTTGCCCGCTTCGCTGGTCACTATTTTTAAATGAATCACTATAATTACTGAATTCTCAAAATTGCATTAATTTTTATCACGTGAAAAAAAAAAAAAAAAAAAAAAAAAAAAAAAAAGCGAAACAAAATCGAGGAAAAATGTCGCACCGGGTTCTCACTGCCTTCCGAAAAAATTCCCAAAATGCTCTAACTCTTATTTCCCCCTTCGACCCCCCCTCCCGTCTATCCTAATAATTTTACAAATTCAAAAATATCCGCAATCGATTTGTAAATATCAAAAACCTCTATGCACCAGTTTTGAACGATCTATCTCTATTTTTATTTTTTTGCCCCACCACTCTCCCCCTTCCCAATAATTTTAAAAATTCGAAAATATCCGCAATCGATTTGTAAGTATCGAAAACCTCTATGTACCAATTTTGAATGATCTAACTCTATTTTATTTTGTTTGCCCCTCTGCCCCCCTTCCGTCCGTCCTAATAACGTTACACTTTCGAAAATATCCCCATTCGACTTGCAGGCATCTAAAACCAATCTGTGCCAATTTTGAACGGCCTAACTGCATTTCTATTTGTTTTTGCCCATAGCCCCCCCCTCACCGCCCCTCCTAATAATTTTACAAATTCAAAAATATCCGCATTCGATTTTAAGTATCGAAAACCATTTCTGTACCAATTTTGAACGATCTAAATCTATTTTTATTTTTTTGCCCCCCCCCATCCCATCCCCCCTTCTCACCCCTCCTAATAACTTTACACTTTCGAAAATATCCCCATTCGACTTGCAGGCCTTTAAAACCTATCTGTACCAATTTTGAATGCCCTAACTGTATTTCTATTTGTTTTTGCCCATAGCCCCCCCCCTTCCCGCCCCTCCTAATAATTTTACAAATTCGAAAATATCCGCAATCGATTTGTAAGTATCGAAAACCTCTATATACCAAATTTGAACGATCTAACTCTATTTTTATTTTTTTGCCCCCCCTCTCCCCTCCCCCCTTCTCTCCCCTCCTAATAACTTTACACTTTCGAAAATATCCCCATTCGACTTGCAGGCTATTGAAACCTATCTGTACCAATTTTGAAAGGCCTAACTGTATTTCTAATTGTTTTTGCCCCCCCCCCCCCCTTGGGGATCAAATTTCGAAAATTCCAGGAATTGGTTTTTAGACATTTATATTAGCTATATTTTAAAGCAAAAATTTTACGGATATCTGTTTCTTTGTTTGAGCTATGAAGGATATTTTGAATTCACGTTTTGCCCCCTCCCCCCCCCCTTGGGGGCCGAATTTTTTCAATTTTTTTCTTTCCTAAACCATCCCTGACCTATAAGGAAAAAAACAAAAAAAGAATGATCGAAATCGGTCAAGCCATTTACAATTTTATAATGGACATACAGACAAACATTCATTTATATATATATATATATATAAAACTTTTTATAAACTGCGTTTTTAAATTTTCTGTTGAATCATAGAACTAACTACATTAGCACTTTATCAATGCGTATGAAATCTTTAAACCGATAGTGACGTCAATTTTTGTGAGATACATAATTTAATTTTTTACAATTTTTTAAAGCTCACGTTTAATTAAATTATTTATTTAATCACGTTTATTTATTTTTATGTCGAAAGAAAATGAACTCGTAAATTTTTTTTGGCAACAATTAAATTATAGCTAATATTTTAATGGCTATTTATAAGGTATTAGGAGGTTATTATTTTCATATTTTAATTAATAATAAGAAAACTATTCGAATTTTTTCGAATTTTTTTTTTCCCTGACCTATAAGGAAAAAAACAAAAAAAGAATGATCGAAATCCGTTCAGCCGTTCTCGAGTTTTAGTGAGACTAACGAACAGCAATTCATTTTTATATATATAGATATATATATATATAATAGTTTTGTTTTTAGTGACCAGCGAAGCGCGTAAAGCCTGCTAGTATTAAACATATTAAATTCACAACTTGTTTGGAAAACCTTATCATTGGATTTATTTCCATATATATATATATATATATATATATATATATAAACACTTTTTTAAACATTGTACAAGAAGAAATTATATCACATGAAGAATAGGAAAATTTTTATTTTTATTTTTATTTATTTCTTTATTTCTTAATTATTGAAAATCTTTGTAACAAAGGCATACAACATCAATACGTCTTCAGAGGCTTAGACTGAATGTTGTTTGCAAATAGGAGTAATTTCTGAATCATTGTATGCCTTTGCCAAAAATTTATAGTACATAAATACCAAATAGGGCATTACAAATTAAATACAAAAGAGAAAAATGTAGAATAAAATATACAAGCATGCAGAATTTCAATGAATATCTGATAAGCATATTAAAAAGGAAATTGGCGTGCAAATTATTTCAGTTGAAAGATTTGAAACAGGAAAAATAAAACATAACTGAAAAATTATATATTCCTTAAAAATATATATATTTATAGTAAAATGTCATAAAAAGTTCAGAATGTTATCAAATCAGCTAAACATTTCATGGGATTAAATTTCGAATTTGAAATTCTCATAGGGTCCTCTTCCGAAAAAATTCAAATAAATGAAATTATTCTTACACAAAGGGAAAAAAAAAATGTAAGCATGGATTGTCTGAGATATACGGCAGACGAACGATTTAAAACACTTTTCCGAGATTCGAAAAAATTTCTGCAGAAGAAAAAAAGAAGGGGGTATACAGCAGATTATGTTTGAGGGCTTATAAAAAAAATATGCACAAAAACAATTGTAACATGAATACTTAATCAATTAATTAACAATTTTTGATTTATCTGTTAACAAATTTGTTTAAACTTATGTTTAGAACTTTTTCCTTAGCTGAAATTTTCTACATTGCAGTCTGCAGCCAAACTATTGAAGCACTAGCGATAATTCCTATGTAAAAGGTTGGCATCTAATACTGTTTTGCTAAGTAAATGTTTGTCGAGTTATATTAGTCTTATACTGTTTATAAAGAAGTAAGTTGATGATAAAAATTAGCGATCAGACTAATATATATATATATATATATATATATATATATATATATATATATATATATATAGGGTAAGTGCACTAGTGATTGACACTTTTAGAGCAATCTCTGATGTTTTAATGTTCTAGTCATCAGAAAATATTTTTAGAAATCTTAAGTTAGTACAATGGTATGAAAGGCATTCAGAACCACATATATGTTAAAATATATACATTTCATAACAATTTTTTTTTTTATGAATTTTTATTTGACACCCACTCAATGTTCCAGTAATTGACACTGCCAGTTTTTCATTTTTTCAGTAACTGGCCCCCTATGTTCCAGTGTTTGTCGCAGCTAGTTATTCATTTTACCACAGTTATTAGCACCCTATGCGCCAGTATTTGACATAAAATGTTAAAATTCTTATATGTAAAATATATGATTTTATTATTTTTCTTATTTTTTAATTATTTCGGGATAGATGTCAATCACTGGAGCACCTACCCTATATATGAAAAGTGTGGATGTGCTTCAACAATTTTGCTGCCGTCTGTACCTATTAAGGTAATGGCTTACTCTGTGGAATTTTTTTTGTATGAAGGTTATATAAAAATTTATTTATTTATTTATATTAAAATTTTTCATCGATTTTACAAAATAATTTGCCTTATTTGCTTATCTTTGATGTATATATATGCACATATATAAGATCGATATTTAGAGAAACTCAGCCGAGGTGACGTTTATCGAAAACCCTATATGATATGCATGCATAGCGCATCAAGTTTTTTTTTTTTTTTTTTTAAGCAAATTTTAAGCTAAAAATGAACTTAGTTTAAAATGTATGTTTCCATGGGGAAAAGAGAAATAAATTTCCCCATGTTAATCCTACTAGACTCTTTAATTTTCTAAATTAAGTGAACGTTGTCTCCTACAAAGACATCTTGAGATCAGACGTGTTCAACCTACACTTTTCAATATATTAGGCCCATGTTCTTTTATTGATGTAATTTTGTTTAAAAACAATTTAATTCAAGCCGCTTACGACAAAAGATGCAACGCTAATGGGAAGGTAAAAGTAAAGTGCATAGGAAAGTGTATATCCAAATCGATATCAGACGCCTCCAGGCTTCTTGTGATAAAATAATTATTTGATTTGCAGGTAAAGACAACGATAACTGTGATGCATGCTTAAAAATGGCTATATTTTGACATTTATTTCATTAAACAAACTTTATTTTATAGAATAATATAGGTATATTTATGACCTATTAATATGTAGTTGATATCATTTCATATGAGCAATGATAAAAAATGACTTTTGAATAAAAAAATTATTTCTCGCTCTTTAGTTGAATTTTTATTGTTTCGATCAACAAAGCAAATTAATTTACAAAATAAGATTATCATATTTATTTTATTTCGTAAATTATTTTTTAAAGTTAGTATATTTTAAGTTAATTTACAAAATAAAGTTACTTTATAAAGCAAATTTTACTTCCTTTCATTTTAAATTTAATTATCTAAAGCAAACGAATATTGTTTTCTTGCAGTAAGTATTATTTATGGCAATATAACATAACTTAAAAACAACTTGGATAGAAACATTACAGAGAACGTACATTTAATGGTAATATGAAAACTAGTATGTTGTGGCCACCACACGACTTTCTTCTATGTTTTCCTATACAAATCACTCAGCAAAAATAATTTATTAAAAGTATTATTTAAAAAAATTATCTTCCATGATAATGCAGACGATTTCCATATTAGAGAAGTAGTATAACACTAAATATCCAAAAAAAGTTCATTTTATTTTCAATATTACATTTTTTTTTTTTTTTTTTTTTTATTTTTTTTTTTTTATGAAAAACATGGATAACTTTATTTTTAATTATCGCAGATCGATGGTTCAACCATTCGTTTTAAAGGTATTGGCGAGCTCTTTTGAAAGATATCCATAAAAATTTACTCCCCAAATGGGAGGCGACGCACCTACATGCACAATTTTTTTTTTCCAGTTGACTATCTCTATTACAAATAATTCTTGTAAATTTCATAATGATTATTAAAAAATAATTCTCTTTATGCACATTTATACAAAATTTTGTCCTATACCACCATGTTAAAAATTTAGAAAAAGCGGGATGGCAACGCAACCTGTAAGACAATTTTTACTAAAAGTTGATTGGCACTAATTTATGTCAAGGTGTAATTACGTACTAATTTCTATGAAATTCTGTGCAGTAGTTCTTGAGATACAGTTGCCACAAAATTTTATCACACACACACACACACACACACAGACAGACAGACAGACATTTTCTAAAAATGTTCAAATTGTGTTCTACAGCTCTCAAAAGGTGTAAATCCATCAAAAACCCGAGGTCGAAAATTTTTACGAATCCAATACTTTCTTCTATTGAACATAGAAGAAAGTAATAAAGAGCACGGAGCGAACATATGCACAAATTGATAATAGGCTTCTCAATGTTTCATGTTTCATGTGCACAAATAGTTATTTGATTTTGATGTGATGATATTTATTTGAAAAGTCACATATTCTTTCACTATTTCCGATAACTTCTTTGAGTAACAGTTTTTTAATAATCGGATTACTTATTAATACGCATCTATTTAAGATTTATTAATGCATGACTGTTTCATTTTATACTAACAGGCTTTGCCCGCTTCACTGGTCACTATATTTAAACGAATTAAAAAAAAAATTAACCAAATTTTTTTATATCGTTCTACAAATTAAAACTAGAAATAAAATACATTGAAATTGCTTAAAAACTTCGCTTCGGGCCCTCGCTGACTTCGACAGAGAGACTTCTTCACCGCAACATCTTGGTACTGGATAATTTAATTTAATTTAATTTATAGAAATTTCATAATACAGGTAAAACTGCATTAGTCAATTTCTTTTTGATAATAAACAGAGCGGAAAATGCATAATATCTTACATGAAGATATTTTGCATAATTAGACCAACTTAAAAAAAAAAAAAAAATGCTTTTCCTTTCTTTTTTTTTTTTTTTTTCTCCACTCGCATTGCAAAAATATTTAAAATAAAATTGAGAAAAATTGTCCAAAAGCATTGAAAGAGCTTGGACTTCATGGCGAAATTTGAAATTTGGCACTGAAGTAGCCTGGACTTTTCGCGCCAAAATGTCAACAAAATTATAAATAATAAAGATTAAAGAAAACTTTTTATATACCATGTTTTTAAATTTTCTGTTGAATCTTATAGCTATACGCAAGCGAAGTGTGACGTCACTGACCGTCCGTGGATGAAAGAAAAAGATTTCCTATGTTAATCACCCATTGGATTTTTTGTAAAAAATTATTAAAAATCGAGGAAAATTATTTCCCGATTATAATCCCGTAGATATGTATTAGTTATCGTATGCCTGTGTTATATTGAGTTATTTTGCAGTCAAATTGTCAAAATTTTAATTTTAAATTTAAAAATTCTGACATCCTTGGCGTTTTTTGTATTTGGCGATCAAAAATGTAATAGGAAAATATACATGACAGATGTATATTTTCGTAAAAAGTATTGTACGAAATATTGTTTCATATTATTCATTACTCTCTTAATATAAGTTGTTAAAATAACCATGATTTTTGAAAGCAATTAAATATGTTCGCCAAATAAATCGGCGATATTTTTTTTTTTCTGCCAAGGATGACAGATATGAAATCTATTCCACTGCAACGTATGAGTATCTTATATTAGACACTTTATTTAGACATTTGAAAACAAATTTGACTTATAGATATTTAAGATATATATATATATATATAGATAGATAGATAGATATATTATAGATATATACTTATAATATTTAATATTACTTATAAACTGATAGAATATTTATCATTTTCCTTTTAATTAGTATATTAGTTGGATATTTATTGTGTAAACATCATCCTTTGAAATGAAATGTTTATGTTTTCACTCGACTATGGAAGTTTGCCATTTTTTTTTTTTTTTTTTTCCCTAGAGTTTTGAAATTTGAAATTCAAATTTTATGAATTTTTCAGCAAAAACAACTTAATCTAACGAATGCACACGATAACTACTACATATCGATGCCCAAATATGGGGGATTAAAATCGGGAAATAATTTTCCTCGATTTTTAATAATTTTTTACAAAAAGTCCAATGGACAATTAACACAGGGAATCTTTTTGTTGCATACACGAACGTTCAGTGACGTTACAACTTCGCTTGGGAGAACAACGTTAGCAGTTTATCAATGTGTAGAAAATTTTAAAGTGATAATGACGTCAATTTTTGTGAGATACATTATTTATTTTTTTACAATTTTTTAATGTTCACTTTTAATTAAATATATTTATTTTTATGTTGAAAAAAAAAATGTTCCCGACAAACTCTTTGCTTTATTTATAAGATATACACCACTCAATTCCACATGAAAAAGGCATTTAACACTTCACCAAGCGAAATCATCTACGGAGAGCTATTTTTTATTTATTTATTTTTTTTTTTTTTTTTTTTTATAGAACAATTTTATATATATTTAGATCAAATGCATATCGCTTACTAGGCTACAATAATGGCACAACTACAAAAAATCACGTTTTCAGATAAATGTTTTAAAGCTTTCATTGCTATGGAAATGCATAAAGTATGCCTTAGTTTAAACATGCCTTACGGTGTATAAATTAAATTATCAGATATGCCAATATTGCTGTGTAAAGAACGTATTTCTTAACATTGAGGTCTATATTTAGTTTAAAAGTCTTATTTTTTTAATTGTGCCACTATTGCAGCCCATTAGCGATATACCGCAGACGTGAACGGACGAACGCAAATTGTCACTGCTCGGCATGAAAATTGCATCTGACACCATTCCAGCATATTCTTATGTAAAATGACCTCTGAATCAGAATAGGGCGCCCATTTTGCCCTATCACCCACCGTTTTTTAGATGATACCTGAACATGTCATTTATATATATATATATATGTGTGTGTGTGTGTGTGTGTGTGTAATTTTTGTAATGTGCGTCGAGCAATATTTAATAAAATAACTCTTTTTTTATTCTTTGTTTTTATACGTTTCACAGATTATATCATATGCATCGATGCAGTTACAAAATCTTCAAAACAAGTGTTATATATATTATTTATGCGTTTCTGTAAAAATGTTTACAACTATAGAGACTAATAAACATATACAGTCGAACAAGCATAGATGAAAATTAATCTCAAAACACATGAGCGCCTTCTTCAGGGAAGCTCACCCATTTAGGGAAGGAAATATGAGACGTTTCTGACGAAACGTTGGCTATTTAGCCAAAAAGTACGTTTCTAGCCCCGAACTTCTCACAGATGGAAGCAAGACCATACAGCAAACGAATTTAATTAATACAAAACTTATAAATATATATATATATATATAATTTTCATGATGTGCGTCGAACAATATTTGATAAAATAACTTTTTTTTTCTATCCCTTGTTTTAAGCGTTTCAGAGTGTCATATATCATATGTTTCGATGCAATTACAAAATCTTCAAAACAAGTATACGCATTTCTGTAAAAATGCTTACAGCTATAGGGTCTGATAAACATATATTTAAATAAATAATAGTACCTGAATTTGTCATTAATAAATTTTTTTAATTTTCATGATATGCTTGAACAATATTTAACAAAATATTTTTCTTTTCCCTTGTCTTAAACGTTTCAGAGAATCATATGGATTCCTAAAAAATTGTAATTGTATTATATTAAAAAATATTTTCTAACGGAATTTTTACATTTAGAATTACTAATGTAGCTTCAGGGGATTGCCTAAATTTATGGTTTGTTTTCGTTCATGACACATGATGAGTCAACAATTAAATTATAAACATGCGTGCGAAAATATAATTTTTTCCCTCTTTCAATCATCCCAATTTACAATGCACTTCTAAGGCTCAATTTTTTTAATTTATGCACCAATACATAACTGTGCACCCTGATAATTTTAATCAACAAAATAAACAAACAAATAAGGAATGAACCATGAGAAATTTATACAATACATAGCCAGAAGCTAGAAGAGTGCTTGTTTAACATCAGTGTGCATCTAAGCTACCGAATTTTATCTCATGAGATTCCGAGTACGATCCAAATCTATCGCCAAATCAAGATGAAACAGAAAATGAGTTTTATCTAGAGCAGATCAGCTTTGGTTTATCTCACGTCTCGTGCTTGAAAAGAAAAAAAAAAGGTAGAGAGCTTATTTGTGCAGAAAAGCAGAATTGTTGTTTTGTGAGATCTGTTGTTACGATCGATTAGGATCCATTGTTTGAACAACTGGGAAACGAAATTATGTAAAAGAAGAGAGAGGGAAAAAAAATCGTTTAATAAAGCTATTTTACCAAACAGCATAGTCGTAAATATGTAAATAACTAAAACAAATAAAAGGGAAATCAAATTTAACAATACTAGTTTCGTATAAATGGCTGGTAATTGAAACATCAGATCACTGTTAGAAATACGTCAATTTCTCGCCTAATATTTCATTAAACAAATTTTAGAATCAAATTTTTATTGACTAAAAAGTTGATAGAAAGAATTTTTCCTATTATATAATGATTGATCTAATATTTTACGATGAATATTACTTTTTTGGCGTTTGTAATTCGTCTAAATGCATTCACCAAATCAAATTTCAATCGGAGAGAAACACGAAAAATTGCGAGAGGCTAAGACTGTGTTTGAAAAATACTTCTCAGCTACTGTGAGGGGGGGGGGGGATGTAAAAATTTCAGTAATTTTAAGTACAGTATATTTAAGATTGAATATTCTTCTCGTAAACAACTGTAGGTAACTTGACTATTTTAAGTACTGGAAGTTTTTAAAAGCACAATTTATTTGACATATTGTTTTGCATTTTAAAAGGAATTATGTTAAAAAAAGAAAAAAATCATGTTAAGTGAATTCATGTACAAACTAAGACCAAACAGAAAATTATTTACATAAGTACAAAATTTATTTTTTATGCACATGTCCTGGCAGGAAAAGAAAAAAAAATGACAAAAGCTTCTTTACCCATAAAGTTATTCAAATATTACGGTTGGTGAGAGTTGTTCATACGACTGATTAATTCGTAGTATTAATATTTTATGTAAAAATTTTCAGTTTAAATCCTGTAGAAAAGCATAAGCAAAATATTTCTTTCTTTTCTTTTCTTTCTTTTTTTCTTTTTCTTTTTTCTTTTTTTTTTTTTTTTTTTTTTTTAAATGAAAACTAGTATGTTGTGACCACCACAAGATTCTATATTTTCCTACACAAATTCACTGAGTAAAAATATCTTATTAAAATTATTATTTAAAAAGAAATTATTTTCCATGATAATGCAGACGATTACGATTACCATATTAGAAAAGAAGTATAACACTAAATATCCAAAAAAAAAGTCCACTTTAGCCTCCTAAGCACAAACAACATTTACAAAAATTCATAAACCATCACAGCAAGATTAAATATTCAGGGAGAATAGCCTCCTAAGCACAAACAACATTTACAAAAATTCATAAACCATCACAGCAAGATTAAATATTCAGGGCGAATAGCCTCCTAAATAGGAGGCTATTCCTCCTGAATATTTAATCTTGCTGTGATGTTTTATGAATTTTTGTAAATGTTGTTTGTGCTTGTATGTTTGACAGTCTCCTGAATAGGAGGATATGCCTCCTGAATATTTAATCTTGCTGTGATGTTTTATGAATTTTTGTAAATGTTGTTTGTGCTTGTATGTTTGACACTGAGGAGGGCTAGTGTTCTAGCCGAAACGTCTGTCTTGTCTTCTAATGTTTTTAATTAAAATGTATTTTTAAAGTTTTAATGTTTTGTATTATCTCATTTTAAATGTTACATTGGTTTTAGTAATATATTTTATTTACAAACATTCAGGCAGAGTGCGATAATTTTTTATATTTATAAAATATAATATAATAAAGAAGATACTTTTTCAAAGAAATTCATTTCAAATATGAAAACTACATTAAAACACTATATGTTTCATTGTTACGTATTATCTCTATGAAGAACTGCTTTAGACGCCATAGTAGTGATATATGGTGTACTACAATTATAAAAATATTTTTTTGGATTTTCCGAAAGCCCCTTTTTGCTTCCTGTAAGTGATATTATTAAATATATTTTATTTAATTTCCTCTAATATTCTGCACCATCTTTTTAAAAGAGACATTATTTAAGAGGGACAGTCGCTAATTTTGCGGACAGCTAAGGCCAATGTTATTCTATGGGAAAATTTGTTTCTACAATTACTCATTACCTAAAGTATTTTTTTAAATTCACAACCATTAAATTAGTACTCTTTTTCGGAAAATTATTATACATATATACATATTAATTTTGAGTTCAAAAATGCAAATTTTCTCATTTTTTAATAGCAAAATAAAACACTAGAAAGTAAAAAAAAAAAAAAAAATCAATTTTTTAATAAATGAGTACTAACTTAACGGTTATGAACTCTCTGGATGTGAAAATGGAATTTAAAAATAATAAATTAGGTAATGAGTAATTATGCAAACATATTTTCCCATAGAAAACCAGAGGCCACAGTTGTCTGCAAGATTATGTATTGTCAACTCTTAACAATGTACTACAGTTTGGTTTTTCCAATATAATTGCAATGCTGCAAAATATTCCTGCTTCAAAAATTCACGAAAAAACACTTCCTTATTACTGTTTTTCTTCAAATTTGCAACCTTTATGCTACTTCGTTTTTGTTTATATTAAAAGTCTATTTTCGAGCTTTTTTTATATACATATAATAATAAAATCGAATAGTCCAGTTATACATTCATTCTTGGCACACAGCCTCTGCATTTTTGGGTCATCCATCATTCTTGGATTTCCCTGTCTTTTCATTACGATTCATGGCTTTCATCGGTTTTCTTTTTTTCATCGGCAAGCTTCACGCTTCGTTAACAAAACCCCTTACCGAAACGCATTCCTTCTTTCTGAATGTTTCAAAATCACATTTTTTTGCAATATAAAATGAAATTGAGATTCTCTAAGAATTTTCAGTAGATTCAGGGATGGTTTCTATTTGGAGCTTTGAAAACTTGGAATGCTGAAAACTAAGTAACCACTTGAATTTTAAAGTAAACTGACGGCGAGGAATGGGGAAGTAAAACCAGTATTGATGATAATAATATTTATATGTTTCATGTACTTCTACTCAATAGAAAACCAAAGTTAAATCACGATATTTTCCTACTTACGTCATTGAAGTCGATCCCATAAACATCAAGTTTATCATCAAAAGCAGAGTATACGTGTGTCACCTGTTAGACGACATATACTAAATTGAAATCAACCTTTTTTTCTGTAAAAAAAAAAAAAAAAAAATTGTTATAACTAAAGTTGTTTTTTAGCTAATATGAACATAAAACTTAACGCTTAAAAAATTCAAATATATAAAATTAGCTTTTACTTGTTAGCATGATAAAGCTTTAACTACACATCAATAGTGAATAAAAAATTTTGTGCTCAAGGTTACTGTACCAAATGTGGGTGGTCTGCATCCATTCTAGGGTAAATTGTTTGATTGTTTCATTTGGATGCTGAGATTACTTTCTGTATATTTGAGATTTAAAACCTTGCATTGCTTGACAAAGCGGGGGGGAGGGGGGGAAATATTGTTTTTAAATCAAGTATTACAATGAAAAATTATGGTTTTTCAAAATTGAGCAAGTCTATGTCAATTTTGAGTGTGTGTGTGTCACATACTAAATATATAATTTGAAGTTATCACTGTCCATACAGTCGGTAACAAAAGTCTCCGAACACTAGCAAAAATTCCTATATAAAAAAAATACACTTAATATAGTTTTGTTAAATAAATCCTTGTCGAATCCTGTTCTTAGTCAGTCTAAAAACAGGATTCGACAAGTATTTATTTAGCAAAACTGTATTAAGTGTACTTTTTTTATATAGGAATTTTTGCTAGTGTTCGGAGACTTTTGTTACCGACTGTACATTAATATTTAAAAATTGATTATATATCTGCTTCAACTTTTTCCCTTAGACAAGATATTGTTTAAATTCTTTAATTCTTATAATGAAAACATACCTTTGAAACATATCGCACCCCGGCAAGAAAGGTGACGCAACAAACAGTGTTTGAGAAAAATCAACTTAAAGGTAAGAATAATGCATTGACTATTATAAGTTCAATAAGTATATAAGTATATTAGAATTAAACTGACACAACTTTGTTTTTGATAATTTTCGAGATAGAGATAATGATGCTTTTTGTGTAGTTTTGGGCATTTTATACACCCTTTTTAATGACATAAATTCAAAATTGAGCTGCGGCACATTTTTTGCCAGGGTGCGATATGTTAGTATATATATATATATATATATATATATATATATATATTATTTACTATATATTAATATTTCTATTTAAAGATTAAAAAGAATTTCTTAAGCACTTTTTAAAAATATTTGTTCATGGAAAATTATTTTTCTTGGTGTGCAATATAATAATATTGGAAAAATAATCAGATTGAACTTGACTGATATCAAAAAATTCTTCTCCAAATAAGCAAAATAAATCTACAAATATCGCATTATTTTTATAAATTTAAAGAGTCGGCTATTGTACATTAATGCTTAAAAATTTATGATAAATATATCCCAATTTCTTTCTTAACCCAGTATTTTAAATGAACTTTTATAACGAAGACATACATTTAAAACATATGTTAGTTATTTATTTGTACCTATGAGTGAACAAGTACAGAAGGTCAATATCCTTCGTTCCAAAATATTTTTCCCTCCCTGTACACTCAGAATTATTGGGGAACCGTACCTTCGTCTCCACTATCCATCTTTCTCAGATATCTGCATTTCTTTTGTGGCGGCTGCCGCTTCGTTAACAACCTACCCCATGGCTGATACTTACATTTCTCAAGTTGTTAAGTGATAGGCAGGCCTTTTATTCAAGTGGCTTCGAAATCTTTGCCCTCACTTTCAAAGGAACTTGATAAATACAGTCTAGAAGCAACCTTTGGCCTCTTTTTCCATATTGAGGAAATAACACCTGGGAAAAGCAAAATGCTTCTTTTATTTTGCCAGCAAATCTATTACTTGCTGATGCAAAATTTTAAAATGTGAGTCTAATGTTATATCGAGATGGTTTTTGAAAAGAATGAGAAGATCAAAAATCTTAAATTCAAAACTTCTCTTTCCCCCTAATATCAAATAAAGAAAAAAAAAAAAAAAAAAAAGAAAGAAAGAAAGAAAAAGAAAAAAGCATCTAGGGTAAGTGCACCAGTGATTGCCACTTTTAGAGCAATCTCTGATGTTTTTAATGTTCTAGTCATCAGAAAATATTTTTAGAAATCTTAAGTTAATACCTATGGTATGAAAGGCATTCAGAACCACACATATGTTAAAATATGTACATTTGATAACAATTATTTTTTTTTTATGAATTCTTATTTGACGCCCACTCAGTGTTCCAGCAATTGACACTATAAGTTTTTCCTTTTATTAGTAATTGGCACCCTACGTTCCAGCGTTTGATACTGCTAGTTATTCATTTTACCAGTTATTAGCACCCTATGCTCCAGTGTTTGACATAAAATGTTAAAATTCTTATATGTAAAATATAGGATTTTATTGTTTTTCTTATTTATTAATTATTTCGGGATAGATGTCAATTACTGGAGCATGCCAATCACTTGAGCACCTACCCTACTTAAAAAAGATTAAATAGAAAAAAAAAAAATAGCATATTTTTTCTTTTCTTTTTTTTTTTTTTTTTTTTTTAAGGTTGATTTCCTCCCTCCCCCCCCCCCTCCCCTAATTATATCAAAACCAAAGTTACCATTTTAAAAGAATTTTTTCATTCAAACTGTGTTGTCTGATAGCTTTGAACATTTTTCTTTGGTAATTGCGTGCGCATATATATGAAAAATATTATCAGTAAAAGTTAAAAAATTTTCAGAAAGTTGATATTTTGTCCTGATTTTCGTGACATAAATATATTTGTCAGAAATTAGTCGTAACTTCACAAAAAGACTGATTTGTAGAAAACTAAAAACAGTAATCGATACATAATTCAATAACATTTTTTCAAGTTTCGAGTGTTTCTTTTACTTTTTGTAAAATAACACTGTAAAGATGTTAAAAAATCTTGTTTTGTTGATTAAAAAGACCTTTCTCATATTTATTTGTCTATCTTTAGAGTAGTTAAAATAATACCTTAATTCTTTTCAGAACTTTCAATTCAGGATCATGCGATATATATATATATATATATATATATTTCTGAATTAGGAAATATTTTTAAAAATTCAAAAATAAATAAATAAAATTAGTAACTAAGTTTCTAAGCACTTAATCATACCTTCGCAGCAAAAGCCATATAAACAACAGTAAAGTACAGTTTTATTGTAGCTTATTTGAAACGTTCAGCAGTTTATTTGAAACATTATTGTTAAACACCCACTGAACGTTTCAAGAAATGTTTTTACCAAGTTTTCATTCCTTTAAGAAGTTGAAACAAAAAAATAAAAAAAAAAAAAAAAAATTATTGCGTTGCATTAGAAAAACTTTATTGGTAATTATTATTAACAACCAATTCATGTTATAAACTTTTATAAATTATTTACTTTCACCACATATATACTTTTTCAAAACAGGGAGGGCTTCTTCCACTTCCAGAATATGGGCCTAGGGCACAATCTAACTTGAAATCCGCTTCTGTGGATACTCTCAGAACACGAACTTACTTTAATAAGAAAAGCAGTTCTCCCCTCTGAAATTCGAAAAAAACTCTTTTGCCATTTTGATGGCTTCCCCTTCACAAAAGAAGCTCATTGTGGTTCCTTCAATGCTTCATATCAAATTACACTTCTGCTGATAGTATCAAGGCGAAAAACCACAGATCTGTTGATATCCACGTTTTCATAAACGAAAAAGTCTCATTTTCTTAAATAAAATTTGACGTAGACATTGCTTTACCGTAATTTGATATTTCAAACAGCTCCATTGTCGAAATTTGCTGATGAATAAACTTATCAACAAAAATATCGATAGAAATTTAATCGTATCTGACAGAGGTGAGGGAATTTTGGCTTCATGTAATGTCTGGATTATACTGCTTGTACTTTCTGTGAGTTTTTTACAGAGTGATCTTGGATACTGTTGGTTGTTGTCTGTTGACGATTATCTCAAAACTGCTGCAAAAATTTCGGCCATTATTTCTTGTACATACATAGGTCAGCGAACTCTGTTCAACGAGAATATTTGAAGTAGTTGCTCTTAGATATAATGTAAGGGATAGATATTTTTAAGTTCTAGTAGATAACAGAACAAAGATAATTATCTATGTTTAATTAGGACTGACACTCCTTCTTTTTATTAGTTTACTTATACTTTCATAGCTGCTTTTATAGCTCATTGTATTTTTGCAACTCATGCTAAAAAATAATACATGTTTTGGGCATATTTCCAAGTACCTTTGATTGACTTATGAAGCAATCCCAGTTAAGCTGAGTCATTTAAGGTATCTTAAATCTACATGCGTTCAAATACCCACATTTTTTTTTTTTTCTTTTTTTTTTTTTTAATATAGAACTTTTAACTAAATATTAATAAACTATAATTAAATACACACATTTTTAGTCTTAATCTGCTATAAAATAGAGAAAAATATAATTTTAACAACTGCTTCTTGAAGCTTTAGAAAGCAAATCATTTGGTACCTAAAACATGGCTGTTAATAATGCTTCCAAATTTTTCGGAAGATTTTATACTAGAAATTTGCTGTAATAATTTTCAATTTATTTCACCACAGAAAATTAATATGAGAGATTTATATTTAAAATTATGTTATAAATCTTATTTATAAATTTCAAGTGTTAGAAGTTATGAATCAAACAAAGGTTTGCCTTTATGCCAAACAATTTACAACAGATTCAATTAAAAGTATTTTACTTTTCTTTTTGCTATTCATTAGCGTAGCATTTACCTGTATAATGAATTAATATTTCGTGATATTACGAATTCACTAAAATCTTCTCAAATTCACTAAAACAAATATCAAGTCATCGTGAGAAAAACCACAGACTGATTCTTCCACCACTATACTGATATTCTAAAATACTGTAGTATATTTAAATGATCATTTAAGTTGAAAATTGCTATATGAAAATAGTAGTGGAAGTGTGAGAAAAAAAGTGGAACCATTTCATGTGTGTAAAATATAAAAATAATTTTTTCGAATTGAAAAAAATAAGTAAGATTGAAATAATTAAACAAGAAAAATTCGGTCCCTAATGCAAACGTACAAAAGCAGCAGTGTACTTAGGAGTTTTTTTTATCAGCGCGGATTAAAGGTTGTATATTCAGGGATTTTGATTTTCTCTTATATTATTCTTGAGGAAAATATTGATTTTATATAAAATTGTATGTATAGATAATATAATTTATGCAATAACGTATATACATTATCATAATATTTGCTATTTTTTTTTTTTTTTTTTTTTTTTAATTATGTATAAAATTTTTGATTTATTTTTCTTTAGCAATAAATTTTTTTGTTCAAGGTGCATACATTTCGCGTGTAAATTTTGAAACTTTTAAAAAAATAATGTTTTTTACATTAATAGATTTTAGCCAAGGGGAAAATTGCCTTAATTATCATTAATTTTACTTAATTTTCATGATTGAAGGAATGACGTTTTTGATATTAACACAATATTTTGTCCTTGAAAAAAAAAAAAAAAAATATATATATATATATATATAGAGAGAGAGAGAGAGAGAGAGGAGAGTGGAATTGAATGGGATGCAGGATGAATGGGACAATAGCAAAATTTTTTATGTTTTGCAAGCACCAGAAACTTGGCAATTTTTCTGATACGTGGCAGCACTGAGGTCATTCATCAACTGTAGTTTCAGAATTGTGCTATTCATAGAAGGGCAGAAAAAAATTACAGTGTCTTTTTCAGCTGCCGAAGTAAGTTTTTACTGATTCAGTTAGGTAGTAGTTAAGAAATTAATTATTTGCTTAAAGTTAATATAACTCTTATATGGTGAAAAGGCATAATCTTTTATTGTATTTATGATATTCAAGAAGAATATTGACAATTGTTCATTAAGCCTATTTCTTGTGTTTATATGATCATGTGATGGTTGGAATGAATGGGACATTCCCCACTATGTACTAAAATTTTTCACAAGAATTATATTAAAACTGAAATTAGCCATATTGATTATCAGGATTCTTAATTTTGTGTGCTTAGAAAAAAAATTGAAATTAATTGTTCTGATTTTTGTTTATAATAATTATGATAAAAAAATTATAAGTTAGAATATTCAGTGCAAATTAAATCAATAATTAAAATAAATAAATAAATAAACTAATAATAATTTGATTAAAATCGCAATTTCAATCAAGCTAATTAAATAAATTCTGGTAATTATTAATGTAATACAGAATAGAATGTTGATTTTTCCGATTAGATTTTCCCGTAACAAAAATTTATCTGGATAATTTGTACTCTATTATAATGATTTATCTTTTTCTAGTGTCTTATTTATTTATTTATTTTTAAATTAGGTCTTATTAGATTAAATTACCAAAGCCTAGAGCACTAAGAACTAGGAACTGCACGAACCAAAGGACTTTTGTCTTTTGATGTTAATTAGAGTCAATACATCACTTTATGTTAATTTCAGTGAATTCATAGTGTGTAATAAAATCACATAAACCAATTAAACTTCAAAAATTTATTTATTTTCCATTTTGTTTTCTTTTCTTTGTTAACTCCAGTCTTGTCCCATTCATCCCCATAGGTGAATGGGACAATGCACATGCATGTAAAAAAAATATTATTAATTAAAAAAGATAACTTTTTATTAAAGTATTTGCTACATTGACGAATGATTGTAATTACATTCTGAAACAAAAGATGCAAGCGATATTATTAATTAGAAAATGTATATGCACAATATATAGGTTCCACCAAAAGTCTCATCCTTTCCCCTGTATCTTGGAAACGTGTCGGAATTTCTAAAACTGTAAGAAACGTGTTCAATGAATTTTAAGGGGAGCTTCTCTTGATTAAAATAGGGGAAGGAGGTGAAAGGTACAGGTATATCAAGTGGACAAGCTTTAAAAATTCAAATAAAAAGGTAGATGTCTTTTGTTAGTTCGACGGGATTTTTTTTTTCCCGTGACACTTGTACTTTAAAAAATGTTTTGTTCTACTATATTGTTCTAGGATATTATGATTGGTTAAGATGTTTTAAAAAAGTCGTACCCTCTCCCTGTATTTTCGGAACACCCCAGAATTTCTAAAAACTATAAAACACGTGCTTAATCAATTCATAAGGGAATTCACTTGGTTTAATTAAGAAAATAAAAAAGGGGGATGAAAGGGGGGGGGGAGTTCAGGGCATAAAGGCATCTTTAAAGTTTGAAGTGGGATGTGGTTGCTATTTCTTTGAAAGGGCTTCTAAAGATAAATAATAATTTTAAAAAAAAGTCTTACGATTTTTTTCGCCCTCCAAGGATCTAGGGATTATTAAAATTTAAATATAATCCAGATCCCCCCCCCCCATAATATGAATTATTACATT
This sequence comes from Salticus scenicus, assembly GCA_963930645.1. Taxonomy (NCBI): domain Eukaryota; kingdom Metazoa; phylum Arthropoda; class Arachnida; order Araneae; family Salticidae; genus Salticus; species Salticus scenicus. Next base: position 270,764,449 of record OZ005653.1, on the reverse strand, counting down.
TAATGATTTTAATTACGCCTTAAGCCCCCAGTTTCCATTCTTTTTTTTAACCAAATGAAATATCTCTTCAACTTCGTTAGCCATGTTATTTTATAGTTTTTAGAAAATCTGAGATTCCCAGAAATACAAGAGAGGTAGGAAGGGGCTTTTAGAGGAAAATTTTAATTAGTCATGAACTTCCTGAAAAATATAGTGGGACAAAACTCCTGGACAGTTTTTTTTTTTTCGTATACAACTTTTGTTAATGTTTAGTAATATAAAACTTTTTTGGAACAATATTTGTCTTGAAAAGATTTTTCCATCGAGCAAAAGACCCCTTTCTTATATGAAATTTAAAAGTTTGCCCACCTAAGTGTATTACTATGCTATCCAATCACTATTTTTAAAAATTGAACAAAATTCACCGAAATTTATTGAACACGTTTTTTACTGTTTTCAGAAATTTCTACGCATTATTAATGCAGCGGATAGAGTGCGACCTTTGGCGGAATCTTTATGTGTATTGTATAAGTCTTTTAAGTTATATAATATTTAATGAAAAAATCATGCTAAGTTAAATATCTACAAAATAAAAAGTATCAGCAAGCGTAAAACTAGCATTATAAAAATCTCCGACATTGAAATTAGTTAAATATATTATTTTCCTGTAAAATATGTAATTTTCACTTGGACGAATACTTGGTCTCAAATTATAAAATGTTAACGGATGGCTTGCGTACAATGTAATTAAATAATATATTTCAGCAAAATAACTTTTTTTAAATCGAGTTTCAAAATTTCTTAACTGTAACCTCCTGATAACTATTCATATCCAATTTTTTATTGTTGTTAAAATCGGTTAAAAATTCGAGATTTTTTAGAAACGCTTTTTTTTAATAATAATTAAAAATCCACTGAACTTATCATCTAACATAAGTTCGAAAATGAATAACTGACAGCTCGCAAAAATTATAATACTCAATGCAAAATAACTTGAAAATAAATAAATAAAATCACATTTTAATTATTTTAAAAAATCTATGAAACAGATTTTTATCAAAAATATCTAAGAACCGTCTTGATCAAATCAGCGTTCTAATAATAATAATAATAATTAATATAATATAATAATAACAATAACAATAATAAACGCATTGAATTTGGTTTGTTCGTTGAAGAGTTTGTTCACCGGTAGACCATAGCCTCCTAATAGATGCCTTCCGCGTGGCTCTGAAACTTGGCAACAGTTCAAGCGGTAGACAGCGCCACCTGGTACAGATTGCGCGACTTTTTTATTCAACAGCCACGAAAAATTTTTAAAAGTGGGATTTGATATACAGAAAAGGCGAATAGAATCAAAGAAACGTCGATTATATATATCGTATATCATTTCTTAAAATTATTGGTGACAGTTGAATAAAAAATTCGCGCAATCTGTACCAGGTGGCGCTGTCTACCGCTTGAACTGTTGCCAAGTTTTCCGAGCCGCACGGAAGGCATCTAGTTCAGGAGGCTATGGGTAGACAGAGGGTTCAAACATGTAATTTTTGGTGGCGGGTTAAAAATATAAAAACCATTTATGCGTATTTCAACAAATGGAAAAATAAAATTTGAGTTTAAAAAAGTTATTTAAAGTATAAAGCAAATTTTTTGTTACCAGAAAAAAAAAAGGTCACTTTACAGATTCTTTTATTTATAACCTGCTTATTCTGACATTTTTTTTTTTTTTTTTTCTTTTCCTTCCCCTTCACCCAATGAAATAAAAACACTAAATGTCATGCAAAGAAATAATTAAACAATCAGAGAAATAAAGCAATCATATATAACATATTCAGAGTAAAAAAAAGAGTTACAATACTGAATATTATATCAAATGACTCTTTTTCAAAGAAAGTAATGAAACGGAAAATACTGGTACAAATACAATTAATTAAAACAAATCAAAAACAAAATAAAATATTTCCAAAGGATATAATGGTTGACGTATATTTTCTTTAAAATGATAATCATTAAAAATTCTGAGTTACAATTCTAATGTTTAGCATACACCGTTAAATAATAAACAATGCAAATGATGATGATAATAACAGTAATAATAATAATAATATTAAAGCGTTTTTAATGCATAAATATAAACCTACATCAAATAACAAAATATGACTATACTATTTTCCACTTATGTTACTAAAACACTTTTTTGAATTATAAGAATTCTACTTCTTTTTTAAATATCATTTATGATTACTTGTATTTAATGACACTTGACACATCGCTATAGTGATAACACATATTAAACAGTATATGTCAGAGCAGAACAGCTAGTATACAATATAAATGAAGCAGCTGTTTTCAGTTTTTCCTTTTTATAGAATTATTCTTTCCAATAAAATAATCCAATTACAGAGTTATTTCCACATTTAATTGAGGTTACTGAGGAAGAAAAGTCTTAGGCTTAACAGATGATAATAGCATAATAACAGTAATACGTCAGCTCAAATGCAGGGTAATTTTGAAGTGGTGATAGGCCTACGGAAATAAGTGTGAAAGATAATAATTATTGTTAATATAAAAAGTTTGCAAGACAAATGGTTTATATTTTTTCTTCTTTTAATTAATTAGCTATATTGTTGATTCATTTTTTTTTTTTTTTTTTTTTTAAATCTAGCTTTGAATATCATTGTCCTTAATTATGCATTATATACACTGTTTGTCCTCGTTTCGCAGTAACTTCAGTGTTGTTGCGCATGCGCCAGGTATGATGTAATTTCATCTGCACGTTTGTACAGTCACCCAAAAAAAAAACGCCACCCTCCCACCTAATTTTGCCGTAAATTATCGTAGAAACATGCGACTGGTACCAATCAGTTTGTAATAACGTCTAGTTTATAATGTTATAGTTAGATTTTACTTAGGGGGTCGTCTACATATTAAAACTGACATCAACTTCATTTTTTTCAATGGTAACCCCCATTTTTTATAATTTATTTGAATTCTTTGGATCAAATCATCACGGAAAATGGTATAGTTTATATATTTCGCTCAATTTTTCATAGAGTTATAAGCTGTCAAAGTTTGGGGGTGCTAATGTTAAATGAATGTGACAAACATTAAATCATATCTTCCGAAATAATTATGATATTTAAATTCTGTTTTTTTTATTCGTTAGAATGAAGTAACCCAAACATATTCCATGCAAATTTTTGCTAAAAAAACATTTTTTGAATTATGAAAATTATTAATAAATTCATATTTGAAAAAAATATGAATTATGACCTATGTTAATTTTTGCACGAATAGAACGGGCATCATCAAAAACATAGGTTTCCAAATTTACAGCTCGTTCCTAATATTATTTTTTGAGTTACAGTGATATTTCACTTTTTATTCCTGTTAGGGGGCCGTCACTTGTTATAATCTGTATCCTCTATAAGTAAATGTTTGTATATAATTTGGCGGAAAACTATTTTAATTTACCTTTATGTTATTTTTATTGTTTCCTAAGCAATATTTCGATGTTTATTATACAAATTGGCATATTTTTGTAAAGTTATCACAATGTAGGCGAGGGATTGTGAAAGAATTTCAAAAGAAAAGAAGCCCCCGCCTCTGATTCGCTGAAACACTATTTAAAAAAAAAAGACAAATTTGTATATTCCTATTTGACTCTATCTGTGACGCTGGTATGCATAAATCACAATGGTATTTACTACATCGATTATTGAAGACAAAACTTAAATGATTTAATTACAAATATGCAAAATTATTTTGCTTTATATTATAAAGTTTTAGAAAATTTGCGAAAAGGCGTGGCTATTTACATTAAGCCTTGATATGGAAGCTATGTTGCTGTTTTTCGATGCTGCGAAATTTACAAAATATATTTGTGTTAATATACTATACAGATAGAAGAATAATTATATAATATCAACAAATCTTCTTTAATCAATATGTTTATATACATTACTGTATGGAAATGTTTATATATGAATATTGTATTTATTTTTAATGAGAGATATAAACACAAAATACTAAAAAAAAAGAAGAAAATGTGTTATAAATTTTTATAAATCAAGCAAAATATATATGCATACTTGCCAACCTAACCCGTAACATTGTTAGTTCCCGCCCCTGTGTGTACACAATTTAATTTTTAGAGTAATTAACTTCAAATACATTTACGATTAAGTCATTGAGCGCCACGCGAATTCTTATGGAAATCCCATTCAGGCCACACGTGCTGCTTAGAAGCGTGTTATGTTTATCGAGTTTCAATAAACCCCATTAGGCCTTAACGATATAATCCTATAAAAATCCTATTAAAAAAAAAAAAAAAAAAACATGAAGTAAATGTTAAATAAATTGTCAGTAATTACTTAAAACTATGTAAGTTCTGTAGTTTTATATCATATTTTAAACTGCCGGCTGACTTAGCCTAAATGGAAAGATCAGTGTCAGCCACCGATGGCTGACACGGCTCTAAAAAGACTGATGTGAAAAAAATGTACGGAAAGGGGCGGGACCAGTAATCTTCCGGGATAGGTTGACAAGAATGTATATACATAGAGCAATGCCAGATAATGTTCTTTATTTTTCATGAACCAGATGAATGGTATTTTTTTCTGAATAGTCTATGTATTAAATATAATGCTGCTTTAAATACCCTTTAAATGAAAAGTTTTATTACATAAAGTAATTTTCTGGCACTCTACAGCTCCCAAATGACACACAATACAAAACCCCGCCCTTTTCCAGTGTTTAAAGGGTATTAACGTTTAATATGCTTTATATTCGTTTTGATCTTTCTTTCTCCTCCTTATCTGCTTCTTTTTTCCTTAAAAAAAAAAAAAAAAAAAAAAAAAAAAAAAGAGTTATGTAACATTTTGACCTTTTCAAGTGAAGATTTAGATTAAGGGTAGTCAGCCTTTCTACACCCACCGTCCACTTCGGTATCTGTGTTAAAGTGTAGAATTTTAGAACATCCCATTAAGTAGTAGGATTTATTAGTTTACATATTAATTTGTTACACATTATAAAATATAAAAGCAAAAGAATATCGTGGAGATTTATGTAAAAGTTTTTAATAATGTCATGAAAAAAAAATTAATAATTAATTAAAAAAATAAATAAATAAAAATAAAAAAATCTGTTTTAATATTTTAAAAAAGTCAATTAAAGAAAATGAAAGTACTGCAGTATCAGCACAAACTCCCATTGTCACTGTGAAACGGCCGTGGGAACCAGGTTGAGTGCCGCCGTTTCAGACAATTATACGGCAGCTTGAGTTAAAATAATTTTGAATTTTCAAACAAATTTAAAACCATTCATCTTTTTTTTTTTTTTTTTTCTTTTGATACATATTTTAATATCTATTCAAACTATTTAATTTTCTTCGTATGAAGTGAACTATCTGATGTTTAATCAATAGAAACCAATAAAAATCTTTTAATTCATAAACTAACTCAGAAAGTTCTGTGAATTAGTCATTTTTTTATTTTATAATTAACATTTCTAAAAATTTTTTCCGGTGTGAAACTTAATAAATAATGTAAACTGGGTGGTAGATCGTGATTTATATTTTCTAAATGTATAGACGGACCCCTAATACATTTTCATGTGTAACTCTATTTAAAATTGATTTAAGGTATATAAATAGGTATGTTTTTCGAACCGCCTTGATCTCAGAAATCTGAATATGAAGTCAAAAATAGGGGTTGCCATTGAAGAAAATGAAGTTAATTCCAGTTTTAATATGTAGACGACCCCTTAGGCAAAATCTAACTATAGCGTTATAAACTGGACGTTATTACAAATCGATCGGTACCAGTCAAATGTTTCTACGATAATTTACGGCGAAATTAGGTGGGGGGTGGCGTTTTTTTTTGGGGTGACTGTACTTAGCATAGAATGTTGTTTATGTGTATGGTTTAAAATCTAATAACTGAAATTTTCCCCATTTCCTATCATCCAATTGAGCTGAAATTTTGCATAGAAGTCCGACGGCCATACATATTCAAGCAGTAACGGACTTAGAGAGGGCCTAACAGAATTGGTCCCAAAAACCAGTTCAAAATTTATTTTCAAATTTTACCCATTTCCTATCATTTGGTCCGACTGGAGTTTTGCATACATGCCACACAGCTGAATTGGAGTTTTTAGCACACTTTGTAATAAAAGTGCGTTTTTAATTTCTTTTTTTTTTTTTTTTTTTTTTTATTTATATCTTATAAATTTTAAAACTGTGTTCTGTGTTTAAATAAACTGAAAATTTTAGTCAGAAAATAATAATAATAAAATAAATAATAATTAGCAGCTATGCAAATATATAACTGAGGTTCAAAAGGAAGCCTCGTAAATTAAAATAATTATAATAATAATAATAATAATAATATTTTATGTGTAAGGTCCCAGCTTATACAGGCTTGGAAAATGCATTGGAAATGCTTAAAAATGCGTTTTCAGTTTATATCATTATTTTTCTTTTTCTTTCTTTCTTTCTCTCTCTCTCACACACACACCTTTTTTTTTTTTTTAATATACTAAATTATAATGCATAGCATGGTATATCTACAATATACAGACAATGAATAGGGTTATTTAAAAAACAGTCGAGTTTATTTCTTTTTGTTTCATCCAACTGGTAAGAATAAGGCTTTATAAATTATATTATACATATCACTGTAGAATATTCCATTTCAGTCAAGCGTTTTTAACCACCGATTTTTTTTTCTTTCGTTTTTAAGATTATTAAAATGCGATGATAACTGGATTTTTGTTTTGCGATTTGGTTATAATAACAATTCGTCAAACTAATACCCTTCATGTTTGCAATATTTCGAACCTAATGGTAAAACTAAATTACAATTTTTCTAATCTTCTAAAAAATATTTATTGTGGTCAAAATAGGTTTTTTGCATACGCTCGAAAACCAAATTAAAATTTTCTAAGTTGACATATTCTTAAGTATACACCAGGATACTCGGATAGAATAAAATTATGAATTTTTCGTTTTTGTAAATTTCAAGCTAAATCGCAATTATCGTCTACCTATAAGCTTTTTTTTTTTTTTTTTTTTAAACCCAGTAGTTTATTTAGTATGATTCAAAAACCTTTAAAAAATACCTTTACCTTAAACAAAGCATAACTTGTAACCGGGTGTACAGTACATGTACAATGATTTACAAAACATACATATACAGAACGTAAAATAGCAAGAGCATATTGATTACATTTGTTATAATGTATGTCATAAATAATTATCGACTGAAAATACATAAATACTCAATAACAAACGTGACTATGCATCCAAATATTATCGTTCAAACGAAGCTATTCACTAACAATGTTACTATTAACTAACAAGTTAGAAAACAACTAATAATTCTTATTTTATTAAAACCACCTAATTATCACGATCCGTTTGCATGAAAATTCGTTAGCATGGCTAAAAATAGTAAAAATCCAAAACAAATTATCAAAACAAACGTATGAAATTTATAAAACTACTTTCATGTAATTTCTTCATTATTTAAAGGGAACAAGAATGCGTCTATTTTTTGAAAGAAACACAAGTTAATGCATTTCGTCATTTACTTTTCACGAGAAAGCTGATGCATATGTTGAATGCTTAATTCTAAATAATTATGTAGCTATTTCGAGTAGTTTTATGTGTATATATACATATATCGATGAAATTAGCCACTGAAGCACTCGGTGAGCCCACAAGGTGAATAACATTCTTTAGAAGAATTAAGCCCTGCCGCATTCAAAATGGGTAAGAGAAAAATTTCAATGGTATTTTCTCTCTCTTTCTCTTGCAGCTTCCGTTTGTTACAATGCGGATAACGATCTCATTTAGAGCAAAAACTAACTATTGTTTTACGTGCTTTTGTAAAAGATGGTTTATTTCACAGGAGTTTCTTGATTGCCGCTTTAAGTGTACTAGTTATCTAATGACGAACAATACGAGAACACTTGAAATTAGCTCCCATAGTTACACTAAAATTCAGCTTCTAATGAGTACAGGAGAGAGGGGTTAAAAAAAAAAAAGTGATTTTTGGTTTTCCAGACAATTTCGCAATGTCCTCATTTTACTGGATAATTCACTTGCAAATGAATCCTTATGTATTTCAATGAATCCCTTGTTTATATGGGGGATCGCAATTTGTTATACTTATAATTAAGTTTAATATTTAACAGCAAGAATTTATTAAGATGTTTTGAGATATAATTTTCTACGTTGAGCAACTTAAAATAAATATTTATGTTGAAGTATATCACTGTTAATAAGCAACTTATGGAGGATTTTTCTACGAAATTTAATACGATGATACGAGAAGAATTTTCGGATTGCATCGATATTAAATAATAATTATTACTACGAAAGAAAATATATCAATGGCAAATAATATAAACTTTTCACAAGGTTATAATGAAAAGAAGTTATTAAAATTTCTTGTTTGACAAGAATAAATACGGTAGGTGCTCCAGTGATTGGCATGCTTCCGTAATTGACATCTATCCCGAAATAATTAATAAATAATAAAATCATATATTTTACATATAAGAATTTTAACATTTTATGACAAACACTGGAGTATAGGGTGGTAATAACTGGTAAAATGAATAACTAGCAGTGTCAATTACTGGAACATTGAGATGGTGTCAAATAAAAATTCCTAAAAAAAAAAAAAAAAATGTTATCAAATGTATATATTTTAACATATTTGTGGTTCTGAATGTCTTTCATACCATATGTACTAACTTAAAATTTCTAAAAATATTTTCTGATGAGTAGAATATTTAAAACATCAGAGATTGCTCTAAAAGTGTCAATCACTGGTGCACTTACCCTACATAAATAAATAAATCGTCTCAAAGAAACATACGCACTAAAATATAAGCTGTGGGAATTTAAAAAAAAAAATAATAATAATAGAAGATTAAAAATAGAAAGAGAGTGAGAGAGAAGAATGGGGATGATGTAAGAATTAAGACCAAGTGCTTTAATTAAGACTAAGATCTGGGTGAGGTGTCTTCCGAGGGGATCTTTCTAAGAGGTCCTGTCCGAGTTTCAGGGAAAATCACGGGAAGCTCTGAAAGGCTAGGTCAGCGAGCGCAACTCGGATCGAACCAGGCACCTTCTGTCTACCACCTTCAAGAGCGAAACTTCTCAGTTACTGGTAGGGCTGAGAGAAAGAAAGGGACAGTAAAAGAGAAAAATAAAATAAAATAAAATAAATAGGGAAAACATTATCACGATTTCATGAAGCAGACAGAACTAAATTACTAACTAAATTATTCGGAATCAGAAAATAAATGAATGAATAAATGACCACGAATATTTTTTATAGATATTTCCCGAGAGCATGGCAAAATTTAGATTACAGGCTTCCACTAATACAAGATATTCGTTGTAGAAGGCAAGCCTGTATCAAATGCGTACATATCTAGCTAGCTATTACTTGTCTGCAACGAGATTTTTACTTTAATCTCGCACATATGTAAGCGCGATATATTGATATTTTCTGGAAAAAAGCAAAAATATACAGGACTTAATTTAAATTCTATTATGTACATGATTATAAGTAAATTAGGATATATTAAGCCGTATGAAGCATATAGCTTGAGCATGTGGCCTTTAACATTTTTGCATCAAACTCTATTTCTTGTCTTGCAGAATTTTTGAAGCTTTCGACATCCAATTCCACCTCATGCGTAGTGCATGAACAGGTACTACATTTTCAAAAAGCGAAACCTAGTACATAAAAAGAAGAGGCCACTGAAAACAAGTTAGCTGTAGAATTCTGACAGGCACTCTAGAAAAGTCAATATATGCTGCTCACTTTTGGAATTAGTTTTTCAAAGTTGAATAATTTGTGATAATATGTGTAATTTTAGCACACTGCAATTTAAATAATTATTATACGATAAATAAATGTATTGTCTGATCTTGTTTCTTTTATAATGCTTATATGTTTGTTTTCAATTTATTACGAAATGAAAACTAACTTTCAAGGTTTGGCTCTAAGTACAATGATGTCTAGCCTTAGGTTTTACCTAGGGCCATGTGTGAAGTTTATTTTAAAACCTTCTATTTGTCGGAATTTACTATTTTAAGTGTTTATATTAATCCTAATTTGGAGTAATTAGTCCTAAAGATGTGTACCTATCAATTTCATATTTTTAAACAGGTCAGGGACTCCCTTTTTGGGTATTGAAAAAAAAAAAAAATCGTCTCTATGTACACGGGTCTCCCCTCTTCCTGTATATTAACTATAAATTCTATACACAACAAACAGACTTTATAAATTTATTACAGAAAAATAAATATATGGCACAACTTGAAATCCACTTCGATTCATTTCCAACCATATTACTAACATATTAAAATTCTTTTGTGTGGCCGTGTAAACGAAGATAATTACACTACTTCCATACCACTTCTCTGGTAAGTTCTTCATATCATTTCTCTGTGAAACATGCTTTGATAGATATAAAATGTATATGTCAATTTCAATATACTTAGTGCAGTCTAAAAATGTTAAATTGTACCTACCAGAATTTCTGCCCATAGATGTAATGTATTTGAATAATTTTGTATGACAATCTACTCGAAATATTTGTACGATTTACATGAAAAGTTTCAACAAGCATCTTCATATTCTACTAATTTTGAATATCGACTTTGAGCTTTGTGCCAATATTTTTTCTTGGATTATATGATGATAACAAAATCTCACACACACAAACATATATGCAAACAAACTTCTAAAAGCCTAATTTTTTGATTTAGAGGACCTCAAAAGTATAATTATAGAAAAAAAATCACTCAATTTTGAAAATTTGACCCAAAAACAATACTTTCTCTATAATGTATGGGTAACAAAAAGTTAAAATAGTTATAAGAAGAACATCCTTTATTTTTCGTGTTATAGGTTGAATATAAAATGATTTAAAAATATATGCATAAAACAACCCTTCTTCTCAATTTTACAAAAGTGCCTCATAACTCATAATTGATATCAGCTCAAATTCAATTCTTAACTATGCCAAACATGTACTTAAAATATTCCAATTTCTTAAAACCGAAAATGGAATCCGCAATTAAAATTATCCGCTTCTTGTTCTGCCTTGTAACATCTCCCTAGATGCACTGACTTTCTCGCAATTTTGAATTTAAGTCCTCATTTAAGGAAAAGAGCATTTGTAATTATGTTCGACAAATTTTGAGTCAAAATATTGCGAATCCGTTATTTTATCTATGCAATGCCCAGAGGCAACGTCGAAAATGATAGCTTAAATATTCCTGTAATTGGGCACAAGCGATGGGAAAGAAAAGAGAAATTTTTCATGTCCCTTTTATAATGAGTTAATAGCTATTCAATGCGTTTTAATTGCACTATCAAGTTGCCACTCTTTCTTAATAGTCGTTTTTCTTTTTCGCACTTCACTGCAAATTACTTCCACTTTTGCGTGTGTGATAATCCTTTTCTTTTTCCCCGGTTCTTATTCTTTTATATAATAAAAACTTTTTTTGCTAAAATCCAATGTGCGTTTAATATGCAACTGTTTATTTAAATTCGTTTGCATGGCGTACACGAAATATTGATATTAACTGATAAGATCTTAATAAAAACACCAAATTTTTTTTTTTTTTTTCTCACAGAAAATCATTAATTAACAGACATATTGCCATTAGGCAGATGTTTGGTACAAACAAATCGGATAATAAAATTTATGAGACTATTATAATATGGAAATATGCTTGGGGAGAATCCTTCTTTTAATTCTAACTCATTATTATAACAGACGTCATTTCTTAATATGAGATATTTTATATTTGGAGGAAATTGTTACGGCTATAACAAAATTTGGAAAACCGTTATTAGGAAAGCTGTTAGCAGATAATTACAGTAAAGAAATAAAATAGAAATTTAGAAAAATATTTTGAGGCATACGCAAAATTCATTTTCGAAATCTGTAATATTTTCTGGCAGACTAACAATTTTAGTGCATTTAATGACGTTTCCAAAACTATTAATTTTCTTATAATTCGTGGAAAGGTGTAATGTGTTGTATTTTCAGTTAATGGTCATTGTTTGCAGGAAGGATGTAGTCATATGTGGGATGCCGACCTAGTGGAATACCTTCTGTGGATGTATTTCTAAGAAGTTATAGCCCGTATTCATGCTAGATTTGGAGAAAAACACGGAAAACTTCGAACGACTAAGTCGACGAGCGTAGCCTGGGTTGGACGTTGGCATCTGCTGTCCATCTAGCTTCTACAACTGAACCTCTGGGTCACCTGTTGGAAAACTTTCGGAAGAATAAAGGCACTTAATACTTAAAATTGTACTATCGAGTAAATGGGGACCCATTGGGATTAAATATTCACGAGTTTTGGTACCTCAGACGCCTGAGTGATATTTAGCTTATTATTTTTTTTTTCAGTTATTAAAACTATTTCCCATTCTTTATGTTTTTATCTTAGTTTCAATTTTTTGAGGTTTCCTCCTTGTAGGTGAGAGTATCTCTCTATATCAGTGGTCGCCAACCTTTCCAAGTTCACGGACTCACTAAATTCAAGATTCAAAACTCTTACGGACTACTATATTCATAATTATTATTTAAAATTCCATGGACAACTAATATGGTTAACTAAGAAAAGTAAATATATTCTAACACCGATGATCAGAGCTACTTTATAAATATGAGAAAAACCTATTTAATATATAATATTACAAATACTTATTTTATGATTTAAATTAAAATATATATTTAGTGGTATAAATGATGTATGAAAAAGCATTAGTGGCATAAAGGCTTCTTGATTATTGATAAACTATTATAGGTAAAAACATAAATATATGTTTAATGCTTCTATATTATAAGAGACTCAGACGAAAGGTTTAAATATAGTAAAAAAATTCTATTTCCCTATATAAAAGTGCATCTAGTAAATCTAATAATATGCATATTGTCAGATAATTAAAATCGAGTAAATAGGAAATTATGATTTTTATATACATTTTAAACATTTGAAGAATTCAAAAAGTATGATAAATTTGAAGTAATTCTAGTTAGGTATCAAAGCAGATTAAGAATGTAAAGTGCTAAAATCTATGGCTGGTACTCATAATTAAATTATTTGTCATACAAGCTTAAAAGAATATATACATATATATATATACAGTCGGTACCAAAAGTCTCCTAACACTAGCAAAAATTCCTATGTAAAAAAGTACACTTAATCCAGTTTTGTTAAATAAATCCTTGTCGAATCCTGTTCTGAGTCAGTCTAAAAACAGGATTCGACAAGGATTTATTTAACAAATCTGTATTAAGCGTACTTTTTTATATAGGAATTTTTGCTAGTGTTCGGAGACTTTTGTTACCGACTGTATATATATATATATATAAATAGATAGATGTATTATTTATCTCCTCTTTCATCCAAACAATTCTAATGTTTAATACTGTGAGAATCTGTGACTCAAAAAATTTTAAAGTTCAAATTATCATCAGTGTGATTTCTAATAAAACATTTTTAAAAATGCAAATGATGCCCAGATTTTCCTGCGGACTAACAAAATTTTCTCGCGGACCACTAGTGGTCTACGGACCCCCGGTTTGCGACCACTGCTCTGTATAACGATTTCGTTCTTCATATGTTGACTAAAAAAAAAAAAAAAAAATTGTAAATCAAGTCATCTGTTTGCGTGGAACTGTATACTGAAAAGGGAAACGGCAGTTTAGAAAACAACAACACACTACTTGGTCCTAATTGAGCTAACAAGGCCATATTGGATCGATTTGCATTTGATAGTTTCCCATAAAATGTCAGTTCCTTAAACAACAATCGGCCGTCCGTAGACTTTTATCTTAGCTAAGGACAAGCAGTTAATTAATGTGGTTCAGTTTCGAGTGGAGACTATAATATAATGTGTTATCAGATAATTCATTATTACTTAGTTTTTTTAAGTAGCATTTTAAACTTACTATTTAAACTTCTTTATCTTGAGATTTAAAAGTATTTTTTGATTTTTTTTTTCTTATGTATTAAATCTATTCTTTTTCTGTATTAATTACTTTCTCCTTTAAATATATTGTTTAGCATAGCATGTCCAAGGAACCTTGTGCCATTGAAACTCATGCAACCAATCAATCTAAACAAAAATTTTTAATTCACAAATATTGATATATATATATATATATATATATGAATAAATATATATGTATATATAAATGCTCAGCCGTTCATTCTTTATTGATTAATCGATGTTTGCAAAGCTTTTATTTTAATTTCATTTTTTTTTTTTTTTTTTTTTTTTTGGCATCCTCCTATTTTTCAGTTTGTGTTAAATGTTTTACATGTGGCTACTATGCTTTTTTCTATTTTTCTCTCTGGAATCCATGAAGATTTATTTTAATATTTTATTTAATTTCTTATTCAATATGGTTTTGCTGCTTCGATTGGGGCTGGAACAATATAAATTGCTATGATTAGCTATATTGTTTTACGAAATCTATGCAGCTTTCACAGCTTTATGAAGTGCATGCCCCCTGATGATCATTTACTTCTAATTTTAAGCATTTTTATTCAATTATTTCTGTGGTCATTTATTTGTTTTCTCTGTCATTAAGTTTAATGGTCCTTTATTATTATTATTATTATTATCATTCATGTCGGCATGAGTAATTTAAATTGTTTTTGTCTCTTATTGGTTCTTAATCTGTATCGCAACAATTTTGTGTCAGTCTTTCCTATAAGTTAAAATCAGTTCTATTTCTTTGTGTTGGAATTGTTTTGTATCTATTAATTGCTAAATTTTAAGATTAAATTTTATTACGATATCTATCATTTATATGCAACCGGTAACAAAAGTGTCCGAACACTAGCAAAAATTCCTATGTAAAAAAAGTACACTTCATACGGTTTTGATAAAAAAATCCTTGTCGAATCCTGTTCTTAGTCAGTGTAAGAACATGATTAGATAAGGATTTAGTTAACAAAACCGTATGAAGTGCACTTTTTTTTACATAGGAATTTATGCTAGTGTTCAGACACTTTTGTTACCGACTGTATATATATATATATATATTTGAGTAAATATAATTTCAAAGATCACTGCAATCTCTAAAATCACCCAATTGATAACTACAAAAATACATGGCTTATTATAAAACGTATGTTAGACGTGCATTATAAGCTAATATATATGAAAAAATATATACCGGGTGATTCAAAATAGATGTTACAGCGATTATCTCGTAAACTAAGAAAGATAGAAACATACTTCCAATTACAAAATTAGTGCAAATTAAGAGCAGATTTCAGATATGGCATTTTTTTGTACAAGGGGCTGTATACATATTAAATACGAAATTTAATTTTTATACGGCCCCTCCTATCATGTGACTTATATTTAGAAAAATATTCTCCTCGCTCTAACAAGCAAAATAAAAAAAAAATCATCTCTCTAAGTCAAAATCTCGCTGAGTTATTGCAATTTGAAAATAATGACTTACACCACTTTTCTTTCAATTTTGGCATCTATTTTTCAACGCCAACGGGCCCACTTTAGGGGGTTATCTATTAGATGAGAAAAATTAAAAAAAGATCCTTTCTTTTAAAATAGCAACTAAAATCATTCAAACACGTGAAATCAACAGTTTTAAGAACTTAATGCAAATTTACATTATTAACACTTTCCAACAAGGTTGAAAAGTGTTTGACTTCGGTTTGTCTGTCTGTCTGTCCGTCTGTCTGTCTGTCTGCCTGTCCGTCCGTCTGTCTGTCCGCGCTCTAACTCTCGTAAATATTTATGAAATTTCTTGAAACTGATATATGTTATTCAAGTTCACTATCGGACGTTCCCTACTGAAAATGGAGTTTATACCTCTACTAGTTTGTGTACAGGGACACTCGAAAGTATTTCAAAGTATTGTGTTCTATGAGAGGTATTTCTATAAACCATATTTTCATACCTTTACTGTAGACATATCTGAATAAAATTGAAATATGTTATTCAAGTTCACTATCGGACGTTCCCTATTGCAAATGGAGTTTATACCTCTACTGGTTTGTGTACAAGGATACCCGAAAGTATTTCAAAGCATTGTGTTCTATGAGAGGTATTTCTATAAACAATATTTTCATACCTTTACTGTAGAGATATCTGAATGAAATTGAAATATGTTACTCAAGTTCACTATTGGATGTTTCCTGTATAAAATGGAGGAAATACCACCATCGGTTTATGTACAGGGACACTCAAAAGTATTCCAAAGCATTGCGTTCTATGAGAGATATTACTATAAATCAAATTTTAATAACTTTACTTTCCACGAAGTGTTCGGAAATTGAAATATGTTATTTATATGTACAAAAGAATGCTTTGCACATAATGTAGCATGATTAGCATTAGATTTACAGGGTGGCACAAAAATATCCATTTACATTAAGAGCTATTAATAAAAAAAATCTAGAATTGTACTTTCGTTTACGTTAAGCGTTTTTAACACTTTCTAACATTTTTTAATTGTGAATATGATATCAATTTGTGTATCTGTTCGTTTGTCCGTCTGTCTGTCTATCTGAGCTCTAACTCCCGTAAATATTCATGGAATATTCTTGTCATATTTTTGAAAATGATATATGTTATTCAAGTTCTCTATCGGATGTTCCCTATTGAAAATGGAGTTTATACCTCTTCTGGTTTGTGTACAGGGACACCCGAAAGTATTTCAAAGCATTGAGTTCTATGAGAGGTATTTCTATAAACCATATTTTCATACCTTTACTGTAGACATATCTCAATTTAATTGAAATATGTTATTCAAGCTCACTATTAATTGTTTCCTGTATAAAATGGAGCAAATACCACCGCCGATTTATGTACAGGGACACTTAAAAGTATTCCAAAGCATTGCGTTCTATGAGAGATATTTCTATAAATCAAATTTTAATAAGTTTACTTTCCACGACGTTTTAGAAAATTAAAATATGTTATTTATATGTACAAAAAAAAGGCTTTGCATAGAATATAGCATGATTAGCATTAGATTTACAGGGTGACACAAAAATATCCATTTATATTAACAGCTATTAATAAAAAATTGCGAGAATTGTACTTTCGTTTACATTAAGCGTTTATAACACTTTCTAACATTTTTAAGTGTGAATATGATTTAAGTTTGTGTATCTGTCCATCTATCTGTCCCTCTGTCTGTCTGTCTGCCCGCGCTCTAACCCCTGTAAATATTTATGGAATTTCTCGAAACTGATATATTTTATTGAAGTTCACTGTCGGATGTTCCATATTGAAAATGAAGAGAATGTCTCTTCTGGTTTGTGTACAGGGACACCCAAAAGCATTCGAAAGCATTGTATTCTATGAGTGTTATTTTTATAAATATTTTTCCTATAGAATGTTCCCCATTTAAAATGACATTAATAGGTCCTGTATAACTAGTTTGTTTACAGGGACAACAACAACAACAACAACAACAAAAAAAAAAAAAAAAAAAAAAAAAAAAAAAAAAGCAATGCATCACGTTTTAGGACAGAATTTTTTGAAAGTTATATTTAAAAGTCTTTCTACTGTAAAAATCATAAATATATCAAAATAACTTTCTGATTTACAGGGCTACACTAAAATATTCAGAGAGATCAAAAGCTGTAATTATAATCTAACGGATACATTTTCTTTTGCGTTAAGCCTTTTTCTTTCCAAAATGCCTAAGAGTAATTTTAAAATCAATTACTCTATCTGTATATTATTCAGTCCTTCTGTCTGTTGTGTGATAATGTAGGCAAAGAATATTAAAATTTATTCGATACAACAATTACGTAGAGTGGGAAAGTGTTACTAATCAATGCGTACTGCATGATTTTTCTTTCTTGTTTCGTATTGTTGAAAAATTTAATAGTTAAATTTCTTCGGGGGTCACTTGCAAATCAAAACACGTTAAGAGAGGAAAAAAATTAAAATTCTAGCGAAACCGTGTGAAATTTTCGCGTTTTATTTTTACCACTTTTCATCATGGTTCAAAAATTTAATGACTTCGGCTCTTTAACAGTTCCAGCAAGGTTGAAAAGTATTAATGACTATGATTTGTCTGTCTGTCTATCCATCTTTCAGTGTGTCCGCGCTCTAACTCCCGTGAATATTCATAGAATTTCCAGAAACTGATATATGTTATTTGAGTTCACTATCGGATGTTCCTTATTGAAAATGGAGTGAATACCTCTGCTAGCTTGTGCACACGGACACCCGAAAGTAATCCAAAGCATTGTGTTCTATGAGAGGTATTTTTATAAACCATATTTTAATACCTTTAATTTATGCATACATTAATAAAATTTTCTATCGGATATTTTCTGTACTAAATGGAGTAAAAACCATCACTGGTTAGTATACAGGGACACCCGAAAGTATTCCAAAGCATTGCGTTCTATGTAAAGATATTTCTATATACGAAATTTTAATTACTTTGCATAAATCTTAGCTCACAAAGAACTAATTATCATATAAAACTCTTCCGAAGCCTAATTTGAATTATTTTAACATAGGTTCACATAACAATACACTTTATGTTACATCTTAATTTCCAACCTGTATTTATGGTATTAAATTTCAGGGTAAGAAAAGGTCGTGTGAGTGGCACACCAAATTATTTGTTGTTAAATTATGCTGATAATTCATATATATACAGATCATCCACTAAAAATATATCTTTCGTATTCAGGAGGCCTCAAAACGTGATATTATACAGAAAAAAATCGCTCTCCAAATACTACTTTGTTTACAGTATGGGTATCAGAAATTAATTTTCCGTTCTGTGTCAGCAGTGATCTTCGAAATAAAACAAAATGCAGCAAACCTCTTACGCCAATTATATTTAATAATAATAATAAAAAAAAAGTTTTACCTTAATTTTGTGTCTATAAACTATATACACATGACTTTGTGTACGTAAATTTAGTGTTATATGTAAAACAAGTAACACAAAATGAAATACACTTCTAGCAATTTCCAAGTATAGCTCCAATATAACAAAATACTCTGGGTAACCCTGTAAATGAATGATGAATGATTACAAAACCACAATCTACATAAAACATCCTTTTATGCGTATAAAAATATGTTTTTTTTTCATTTTGTCTAGGGCAGTCTATAGATGTCACACTGTACATATGAGAAATTTCGCTCACAGACGTAATGTATTTGAATTCTCTTGGATGACCCTGTGCACAAACAATTGTCTGATCGCAACGAATACTTTAGAGTAGCACCGCAATTTGATACGGCTTTAGAATATCGAATTTGGATTTTCTGCTACTATTTGTTCTTGAGATATTCTAATAACACACAGACACACACACACACGCAGAGAGAGATAGAGAGATAGACACCAACCGCTAAAAACATGATTTTTTAATTCAGAGAATCTGAAAACGTGGAAATATAACAAAAGATAATTTTCGGAAATTTGACTCAAAAACAATTCTTTCTCTACACCGTGTATACAAGAATGTATATAGGAAAAGAAAGAAAATTGAATTTGAAAATTCCCTTTGGGTACATAAATTATTCATAAATTTTATTTGTTAAATTAAAAACAAGGAAGAAAAATCATGCAGTACGCACTGATTAGTAACACTTTCCACCTGTACGCAATTGTTGTATCGAATAAATTTTAATATTCTTTGCCTACGTTATCACACAACAGACAGAAGGACTGAAAAACATACAGATAGACTAAATGATTTTTAAATTACTCTTAGGCATTTTGGAAAGTGTTAAAAAGGCTTAACGCAAAAGAAAATGCAGCCGTTAGATTATTATTACAACTTTTAATCTCTCTGAATATTTTACTGTAGCCCTGTAAATCTGAAAGTTAATCATATCATATTCTATACAAAACAATATTTTAGAATATTAATAATACATGTCAATGTTTTTATGATTTTTATAGTAGAAAGTTTTTTTAAATATACCTTTTAAAAAATTCTGTCCTAAAACGTAATACATTGGCTTTTTTTTTTTTTTTATTGTTGTCGTTGTCGTCCTTGCAAACAAACTAGTTGTACAGGACCTATTAATGACATTTTAAATAGGGAACATTCCATAGGGAACATGAGTGTATAATTTTTTAAAAATTCTCAAAATATTCACGGATGATAGGAAACGGAGACAAACAGATAGAAAGGCAGACAATCGGACAGACAGATGCACAAATTGAAATCATATTACCACTAAAATTACTTGAAAGTGTTAAAACGCTCATGTAAACAAAAGTGCAATTCCAGCAAATTTTTATTAATAGCTCTTAATGTAACTGATTGTTTTTGTGTGTCCCTGTAAATCTAATGCTAACCATACAATATTACTTAGAAGGCACTTTTTGTGCACAATATATTTCAATTGCATTAAGCTTTGTGGAAAATAAAATTATTAAAATTTGGTTTATAAAAATAACTCTCATACAACACAATGCTTTGGATACTTTCAAGTGCCCCTGTACGCAAAAAATTTAGAAATGTACTCTATTTTACATAGGAAACATCCGATAGGGAAATGAACAACACATTAAAATTTCATTAAAGTTTCCATATATTAAAGGTATTAAAATATTGTTTATAGAAACTCCTCTCATAGAACACAATGCTTTCGAATACTTTTGGGTGTCCCTGTACGCAAACCAGAAGAGGTATTCACTCCATTTTCAATGGGGAACATCCGATAGTGAACTTGAATAAAATGCATCGGTTTAAAGAAATTCCATAAATATTTACGGGAATTAGAGCGCAGAAAAACAGAGAGACGGACAGAAGAACAGTCACACAGATACACAAATTGAAATAATATTCACACTAAAAAAATGATAGAAAGTGTCAAAAACGCTTAATGTAAACAAAAGTAATATTCTAGCAATTTTTTATCAATAGCTTTATTATTGTGTCATTATTATTGTGTGATTATTTTTGTGTCACCCTGTAAATCTAATGATAACCATTTTATATTCAATGCAAAGCATTCTTTTGTGCATATAAATCACAGATTTCAATTTCCTAAAACTTCGTGGAAAGTAAAGTTATTAAAATTTGATTTATAGAAATATCTCACAAAGAACACAATGCTTTGGAGTACTTTTGAGTGTCCCTGTATGTAAACTAACGGTGGTATGCAATCTATTTTATATAGGAAACATCCAATAGTGAAATTGAGTAACATATTTCAATTTCATGAAGATATTGTACAGTAAAGGTATGAAAGTATGGTTTATAGAAATACCTCTCATAGAACACAATTCTTTAAAATGCTTTTGGGTGTCCCTGTATACAAACCAGTAGAGGTATAAACTCCATTTTCAATAGGGGACATCCGATAGTGAACTTGAATAACATATATCAGTTTCAAAAAATTCCATAAATATTTACGGGAGTTAGAGCGTGGGCAGTCAGACAGTCGGACAGACGGACAGATAAACAAATTGATATCATATTCCCATTTAAGAAAAATGATAGAATGTGCTAAAAACGCTTAATGTAAACGAAAGTAGAATTCTAGCAAAATTTTATTAATAGCTCTTAATATAACAGAATATTTTTGTGTCACCCTGTAAATCTAATGCTAATCATGCTATATCCTATGTAAAGCATTCTTTTGTGCATATAAATAACATATTTCAATTTCCGAAAATTTAGTGGAAAGTAATGATATTAAAATTTGATTTATAAAAATATCTCTCATAGAACGCAATGATTTGGAATACTTTTGAGTGTCCCTGTACACAAACCAGTGGCGGTATTTACTCCATTTTATACAGGAAACATCTGATAGTGAACATAAATAACATATTTCAATTTCATTAAAATTTGTGTACAGTAAGGGTATGAAATATGTTTTATAGAAATACCTCTCATAGAACGCAATGCTTTGAAGTACTTTCGGGTGTCTCTGTATACAAACCAGTAACGGTATAAACTCCATTTTCAATAGGGAACATCCGATAATGAATTTGAATAACATATATCAGTTTCAAGAAATTCAACAAATATTAATGGGAGTTAGAGCGCGGACAGACGTACAGACAGACAGACAAACCGTAGTCATTAACACATTTCAACCTTGTTGGGATGTGTTAAAAAATGTTAGAAAGTGTTAAAAACACTTACTGTAAACAAAAGTACAATTTTAGCAAATATTTATTAATAGCTCTTTATATAACTGAATATTTTTGTATCACCCTGTATCCCCCCTAATGCTAATCATGCTATATTCTATGCAAAGCATTATGTTTTGTGCTTATAAATAACATATTTCAATTTCATAAATCTTCGTGCAAAGTAAAGTTATTAATATTTAGTTTATAGATATATTTCTCATAAAACACAATGCTTTGGAATACTTTTGTGTGTCCCTGTACACGAATCCGTGGTGTATTTACTCCATCTTATACAGGAAACATCCGATGGTGAACTTGAATAACATATTTCAATTTCATTAAGATTTGTGTACATGTAAGGGTATGAAAATATGGTTTATAGAAATGCCTCTCATAGAACACAAAGCTTTGAAATACTTTCGAAGGTCCCTGTACACAAACCAGTAGAGGTATAAACTGCATTTTCAATAGGGAACATCCCATAGTGAACTTGAATAACATATATCAGTTTCAAGAAATTCCATAAATATTTACGGGAGTTAGAGCGCTGACAGACAGACAGACAGACGGACGGACAGACAGACACACAGACCGACAGACAGACAAACCGCGGTCATTAATACTTTTCAACCTTGTTGGAAAGTGTTAATGAGCATTCTCTTGTGTATTCATTAGAGGAAAGAGAGACATTACAGGTTAAAATAGCTGTCTTTCCCAGAGTGATTTTTTTTCCCAAACGCTGATGAACGTGTGCCTTTAACAAAAGCTATAGTAATTACAATTTCTCACTTTTGATACAACCCCTTAAGACTTGGCGAAAAATGCTAGAATTTTCAAATTGCAATAACTCAGCGAGATTTTGACTTAGAGAGATGATTTTTTTTTTATTTTGCTTGTTAGAACGAGGAGAATATTTTTCTAAATATATGTCATATGATAGGAGGGGCCGTATAAAAATTAAATTTTGTATTTAATATGTATACAGCCCCTTGTACAAAAAAATGCCATATCTGAAATCTACTCTTAATTTGCACCAATTTTGTAATTGGAAGTATATTTCTATCTTTTTTAGTTTGCGAGATAATCGCTGTAACATCTATTTTGAATCACCCGGTATATGTAAGCAAAATTAAAGATCTAGCATGCCATGAGAAAACTAACAAATCTGTCTTCTTTTCAACTTTAAAGACGATAGTTATCTGCGTTGTGTAATGCATTATTTTAACAAATGGATAAAATAAATAAATGTCCGAAACCCAATTATAAATTTGCACAAAATAAAACCACGATAAAATGAAACAAATGGATATTTCTCAGTTGTTAGAAATGTCATTATCAAACTCGTTGTTTCCAAGGAGACCGTCCAGATCTAATCTTTTTCCTTTTTTGAACCTCTTTTGGGATTTTTCGGGATCTCCGAATGACCATAAAAGATATTAAGAAGGATTTTTCCTCCTAGCTCCGACATCAAAATCTATTCATTCATTTTGACAGGTACGCTGACACAGTTAAGAGAAGCATGTAGGGAAAGAGTGATTGTTGGCTTCTCTAAGAATGTAGCAAAAGAGAGTTAATTGATTTCGATAAAGTGCGAAAGGAAAGGTGGGTGATTTCGCGTGCATATCATTTGCATTCATCGTAATTTTTCGTGCGAAAATTTTCGCCAGGTTTCTTCTTTACTCTTTCAAGAAACACTCGGAGTGGAAGGAAAACAAAAGAATGTGCACAGGTAATTATCATCTCTCATTTGGATTAATTTCATTAATGAGTAAATGTGATAGTGATATTTATTGAGACTTAAATAGGTATGCCTCACGTGGGGAAGATGAGTAAGAGATAGCGAATTGAACCTGAAATATGTTAAACACGGAAATACAACAAGAATAGAAGGATTTTATTGAGAATAAAGACTAGAAAGGTTTTATCTTCGTCTAGTACAATGGTTATTGGTTATTTCATTTAGAAGAAGAGATGTCATAAACCCTAGAGGCAAATCAGAAGTCTTTATTCGTGATTTTATCTACAATTAATGGAAATAAACCACAAAAAGATTATAAAATGATTCATATATAAATACATGCATGGACATGTCAGATGTCTTTTTATTATTTTGAATAAAACATAAAAATCTATTTATAGATATAATTTGTGTTAATAATTTAAAATGAAATGATTATATGAAAAATTTTATTGATAACTAAAAAAAATTGTAATTTTTTACATTTTTTTTTTTTTTTTTGGGGGGGGGGGGGTAAAATTTTGCTTAGGCATTTTGGAAAAGCTTGTAGTATTTCCTCAACTGGAAGAACGCCAGCCACATATCGTGCTGCAGCAAGATGGTGCACCCTTATTAGAGTACTATTATACCAAATAACCATTTCATAGGATGATAGATTGGGCGAAATGGTCCAGTTCTTTGGCCACCCAGATCACCCGCTATATAACGACGCAGGATTGTTTTCCTTTGGAGATTTGTAAAGGACATCTTTTATTGGAAGAAAATGTCGAGCAATGATGATCTAACGGCCATGTGCAATAGCTGTTGTGGATGCCAAGCCTAGAGCATAGCATATGTTTGTTGCAAATTATGCAAGTTGATGTTAGAGCAAATATATGTTCTAAGATACCGATATACTTGCCCGTACCTGAGGTGAAATCGATTACCGTCTCAATATTATTCGTGTGACGAAGGGCGCACAAATGTGGGCGTTCATTGCCACGGGCCATAAACTTTTTGAATATATCGCCAATCATTTATGTTATTAATTTAAACCCATATTCAGTATTTTATGAATTACTAAACATCAAAATGTTTCAGATCTTTTACAAACACCTTGTATTATTTAATCTTATAAGTTGCTATTCACTGTGTATAACAAACTTTTACTTTTCTTGTGATTGTTACTATAATAGATATAATACATTTACTAATAATACTAATAATATTCTTTGTATGTATCCATAATATATCATATAATTCTAAGCATTTCTTTCCTCTTTTTTTTTTCGCCAGCTAAACTGCACTATTTACTTTTAAGAAGAACAAGATGAAATGAAATTTCTGGCAAGGCGAATGAATTTACTCCCGCATCCCTGGCGTACGAAATAAATCCAGACAGCAGTGGTTCCTCCTCCCGCTTCCATTGTAAATATTTGGTGGTAGCTTCGGGACTCTCCAGAGGGGAGAGACAAGGTCAAGGGGCCCTTTTCAGGGAGAGCTTTGGAAAAATGAATGACGTCTGTATGGTAGTAAATATTTCACGCAGCTGATAGCATCGGGCAGGCTTCCCTGACTAATATTTTGCAGGTTTTCAGTTGCTCGGGATCAGTATAATATATCATCTATGTTCAAAAAGCAATTTGTTAAGTTTATTCCTTAAAAAAAAAAAAAAAAAAAAGTGATCCTGGAAATTTTCCAGAAATAAAAAAATGTGCATATGTGTTTATCTTTAGAAATATCAAATATAAATAAATATGCATATGTTTCGTTTACATTTTTTCTTTTTAAGGGAACAAAAAAAGAAAAAGAAAATCTTTATTACTTACGTAGATTTTATTAAAGAATAAAAGTGTGTGCATATCATTTGAAAATACCATAAAGGATATCCTTCCAAATATCAAAAAGAGAATTATGCAGTTAATTGTTACTGATTGTGATTTTAATTAAAAAGAAAAAAAAAAAAAAAAAAAAAAAAAAAAATCATTCTCGGAAATACGAAAAATTTATTTAATTCAGTTAGAGCAGTTGCAATGTATTTCCTAATAGCAACAAAGCAATAAAATAAAGGATATATTTCACTATACCTACGCATAAACAAAATAATGTAGATAAACTGGGATATGTAAAATCCCTAGGTAAAAATTATTTCCCGACAAAGCAAAAATTTAATTTAATTTAAAAAATACAGTAATAAATTATGAATTTTTAAAAGCAGAAATATTAATAACTAACTAGAAAACATGAAGACAAAGAAAAAAAAATTAAATTTTTGTGGTTAAAAATGGGAAAATGTTTGAAAAAAAAAAGTGTGTGTGTGTGTGTGGGGGGGGGGGGGGGCAATAACAAGTATTTACGACAGACATTGCCAATATTACGTGTTTAAAGTACTCCTTTATTGTTTTAATACACTTTTTTTTTTTTTTTTTTGTCTTTACCATAAATTAAAATCTGTAAATAAATAATACAACAAAAACCAACTAAATTTGCATTTGTTAAAATAATAATAATAATAATAAATAATCTGGTGTGTCACTCACACGACTTTCTCTTACCCTGAAATTTAATACTATGAATACAGGTTGGAGATTAAGGGGTTAAGATAACGAGCTCTATTATGAAAACCAATGTCAAAACAATTCAAATTAGGCTTCGAAAGAGTTTTATATGATAATTGGTTCTGTGTGAGGGGGGCTATCGCCCCCCTTAACCCCCGTTTCATTACTACTGCACCTACATTTATATAGAATTTAAAATCTGTCATTAGAATTAAAAGTTCACTTAAAATTATTCAGACAATTTTCACACACAACATTCCTTGAAACTTATCAATCTTGATCAAACTTTTCCAGCAACAAACTTATATTAATTTCAAAATACAACATTTGGATCTTCTAAAATTATTCGTTTATAAATTACTTTAACAGACCCAGGCAAAGATCAAACGTTAAAAAACTTGACTTCGGTAATCAGGAAACCTCAAAAGGTGTAAATATGCAAAAAACAAGCGACGACTATTTAGCTTGAAAACATACATTATATACCACAAGTCTATGAGGAATTCATTTCAATTCCTGAGTACCTTTCTTGGACATAGTAAAATATCATATCAAAACACTTCCATATCAAAACACTAACAATAAAAAAGAATGTTATCGCTTAAATATTTGTAGTCCTGTATATCTTTTAAAGATTATGTACAGACCAGTTGGTGCACCTAAATATAAACCTATAGTAATAATACACGGCACAACCTGAAATACACTTCCATCAATCTTCAGCTATTGTCGCACTGTAATCAACTACTTTTGTGTAGCCCTGTAAACGAACAGTGAATGATTACCCTACCATATTCTACACGAAACATGTTTTTACGCATATAAAGAATATATATTCATTTCATTTCGTTTAGTGCAGTCTATAGATGTTAAACTCTACTTATCTGCAATTTCCCCCATAGACGTAATGTATGTGAATTCTCTTGGGTGTCCCTGTACACGAACTACTTGCTTCATCTCAACGAAAAGCTTAGTGTAGCATCCCTATATCATACACATTTAGAGTACCAAGTTTGGACTTCTTGATACTATTTGTTCTTGAGATATGCTGATAACAGACACACAGACACACACACAGACCATTCACTAAAAACATGGTTTTCGTATTAAGGGAACTCAAAACGTGTAAATATAACAAAAACTCACGTTCGAAATTTTACCCTAAAAGAATACTTTCTCTACTTTATGGTCAAGAGAAAGTAATAAAAAATCTTCACAAACAAAGCTTTGTTTTGGAGTGTTTTGGAGATAGTACACTTGAGATACACCTTTTCTTTCTTTCTTTCTTTTTTTTTTTTTTTTTTTTTTTTTATTATATAAAACAAAATAAATTTTAATATTAACTAATACTAGTTTTGCATGCAACATAACATAATGTGATGAAATGTTATATTTTTTGTTGATTTTCAAACCGAACCGCTATCTATTTGACATAATTTTGGTACTTAAAAAAATTATGTCGACTGAAATTTTCTGGCATTCTAACCCAAACAATGGGTTCTTCCCAGCGTCGTCTGCTCAATCACGTGCTATATATATATATATATATAAAGAAGCGAATTCAATTAAATATTGTTCTTAAGAACAAATGTATTAATATTTAATATAAAATATAATAACCCTAATATTTTGCATTTGTAAACAATGGAATAATTGTATTTGTAAGTTTAATATTTTTTTAAAAACACTTTATATGTTTATTGTGATGTCGATTATCATATATTCTAAAAAAATATATTTCATTTATAAAATAATAATAATAATAATAGTAATAAATAAAAATAAAATAAAATAAAATATGTAACGAACACATTTTTATAACCTCTAAATTGCAACTTAAATTCACATACAGTATGTTCTTTAAATTTTTACATTTTCCCTCTTTCCACATATGTATCTTTTGCTGATTGCAACTCTGTCGAAACCTTTGATCATGTATTATTCGTTCTTTAACGCAATGCAGATCTACAATAGCACGTTATGACTTTTTCTAATTCTGTTTATTTTCATCTTGCAAATAAATGCAGTTTGTCGCCTTGAGTGCATTCCTTGTCTTATAACATGGTCGTTAATTTTGCTTAAAAGTTCCGTGTTCTCATGGTGAGGGTTGGCTGTTATTGAGGACCGTTTGAATTATAATTATGTGGTAACCTTTTTCAAAAATTGTATGTGTTTATACGTAACATAATTACAACCATTTTTTCTCTACTAATTTGAATTTGGCTTCTACTAGAGCTCTGGCGAAATTAATAAAGAAATTGGAGCGTCACTTCATCATCATGACTTTACCTGCGAAGTCGATGTTTTGGGCTCCCAATCCAATGCTATTAAAATCACTTCAATTCTAATTATCCGATAATAGTAACTTTATAAATTTGGTCACCTATACTTATGAGTAATACATCAAATAAAAAATTCAACAAATTGTTTTGTGATTATCTACAAAAATGCCTGGATTAATGAGCACTGTGGACACTGACTGGACACTTCGCAAAAATTACAAAGCTGGTTTTTTTTCCAAATTTAACTTAAATAACCAACGGCCATCTACAAATATTCATCACATGTATTTACTTTTACAAGTAAGAATCGATTTTTGTATGTTGCAGTGTAACTGTTACATTAACTAATCTAGCAATAAATAGTGGAATGTTTATGGATTATAACTTGAAATTAATTTAAAACATTTAAAGTTATATTTAATCGCGTAAAGGTGTTACAACAAGTTAATTAACTTAGTTACTCTTCGGAATGACTTTACAAACGTACGATGTTGTACTGTTAATGATATAAGTACCAAAAATCAGACTACTTAACATGTTCTCTATCAGCATTAATAACAAATATAAACTAAATGATGATTGTAAATGTATACAGTAAACAAAATAAGATGAATAACGATATAATATGGATTAAAAATTATGATGTATAAAAAAATAACACAGATTAAATCTGATTGATCAAAAATAAGAATAGAGAATGTGTTAATTTAGCAATCGCTATAGATATAGAAGATTTCGTCTGTTCTTTGTTTATCAGTGTCATGTGACCTCTGGCGTCAGGTGGGAAGAGCCCAGCAAACTGACTGGCATTTTCCATTTTAAAACAAAAGAACTTTTTGAAAATTGGTCAGTTGGTTGGAATTGTCTACTCTAGGGACCTAGTACTTGGGAAAAATGCTCCACTTGTGTGCGTGTGGGGGGGGGGGGGGGGAGTTCTAAAGTGTTCCTATACCGTATCACGTAAGTTTTAAAGAAAACCGCTGAAAAATTTTAACTGCTAGATCGGCACCTCCTGTCTACCAGTTTAGAGAGCAGAATCAGTTAAAAAATCAACAAAGTTTCAAAGTTTGAAAATTAGCTCAAAGTTAACGATCCGATTTTATTTAAAAAGCATTTGAAAGTTACTTTTATTATTATTATTATTGTTTTAAATCTGAAATCTAGTAATGATATTTTAAGTAAAGCAATACAATAGGTCAGCATTTTTTAAATAGACTACGTAATAATAATAATAATATTAATAAATATAATGTAACTAAGAAAAACATACGTCAATCACGCTATTTTTCTTTCGTTATTCATATTTAAGTCGTTAATATTTAATTATTTTAACAAAACAATTCTTTTCGCGAAGTGAAAATATGTTTGATTCATAATAGAGATAGTAGGTAAAGGTTTGAAAATTTTTTGAGTAGTTAGTTGATTGAAAATGCTATTGGCTTTGAATTTTAGATGCTTTAAAATTTTTGTTTTGTGTTTAAAATTGAGACATTTTCAAATTTGAACAAACTGAAAAAATTTACCAGCCAAGTCTTAGTTCTTGAGTGATTAAGCCTGTGTCCGGTGGGGAGCGTAAATTGAGATTAGGAGGCGATAAAAATGGCATGAATGGCATAGCAAATGAGAAAAAACTCTTCTCTCTCCAAGACATGGGACAGGGCCCGATTAACCTCTTGAGCTAGGGGAAGCTTTGTATCATTTTGGGGTCCCCTTTCATTTGCAAGAAATTCGCGGGGTTCTATACACAGTCGGTAACAAAAGTCTCCGAACACTAGCAAAAGTTCCTATATAAAAAAAAGTACACTTAATACAGTTTTGTTAAATAATCCTTGTCAAATCCTGTTCTTGGTCAGTCTAAAAACAGGATTCGACAAGGATTTATTTAACAAAACTGTATTAAGTGTACTTTTTTTACATAGGAATTTTTGCTAGTGTTCGGAGACTTTTGTTACCGACTGTACATAGATTAAGAAACTATTATTTATGCTATGAATTTTATTTCCAGAAATTACTTAGCGGAATTCAGATTTAAGTTCCTTTCCCTCCTATATATTCTTGTATAAAAATATTACACGATATTTTTACCTGCAAATTAAACTCATGAAAGCTCAAACTATTCGGCAACAATCATTTCCGGTTGAAACTATTTAGCAAAAGTTTTCATCTGATAAAAAATACCAGCATCGAAATACCTGGTTGTTTTTAGTGGAGTGAACTTTCCCAAAATAGCATGTATTTTCTCTTGTTTTTGGCAATCCCCCCCCCCCCTTTTTTTTTCATAAATCACAACATAGAAGACTGATACTAGGAATTTAAGACAATAATTTTGAGTCATTTTGGGGCCCTTTTTAAATTTCAGAGAGGAAGCTCTTGCTTCCCGAGCCTTTTGGGTATTCAGGCCCTGCATGCGGAAGGTGCCTAAATCAACAATGAATATACTTGCTCTACCAGTTCTTTTTATTTAGATCTAATTACACTCCTGCTCAAAATTTTAGCAAGATTTGCAAACGATCAGTTTTTTTTCAATTTAAAAACTTATCTCTCGATGAATGTTTTCAAACACTGGATATTTAAAGAACTGGGTCTTCGTCATGTTTTTCAGTGAAGATTGGTTTAAGACATCATTTTGGGGGCCGGTAAAAAATTGAGCAAAATCAATAACATTTGTTATTACCCTGTATCGTTAAGTGAACGAATTGATCTGTATCTTTAGGATATGTTAAAATAGACCTAGCATAATTTGTGAATGAATTTGTGTGACGATAGTATATTAAATAACGGAGATTTAAGCACTTATTTTGAAACTCCTCAAAAAATCAGCATGTTTTATATTTATAATATACAGATTTTTAAACGAAAATTATTCCCATTTTCAGATAAATTGAAAAATCACTTTTGAAACAATATACTGCAATCGGATTACAATTATCTTAAATATCTAATGAAATATGAGCATTTTTATGAAAAACGTTTTCACTACGCATGTGCGAAAGACAGAAAATTTTTTATTACATACTTTGAAAGATAGATATATTGGGTAACTTTTATTAAAAGTTCATTTGAATAGAATAAAAATAAAGGAAATTGTCGATAAAAGAACGAGCTAGATTTCAGATATTTTCCAAGAATTGAAAATTCATAATAAGTTTTTTCACATGCCGCGTAATTAATTTGAAGATCTAATTATTTCAACCACTTTGCAACACTTTGGATGATCACAGACATTATTGATTTTGCTCAGTTCGTTACCAGCCCCCTAAATGTTGTCTTAAATCAATCTTCACTGAAAAACACGAAGAAGACCCAGTTCTTTAAATATCCAATATTTGGAAACATTTCACCGGAGATAAGTTTTCCAAAAAAAAAAAAAAAAAAACTGATGATTTGCAAATCTTGCTAAACTTTTGAGCGGGAGTGTATTTATTTATGTAATAGCATTAAATGATATAATAATAAAATATTACCTTATGCTGTAGAAAATGACGTGATAATGGTTGTTTTCTTTTGTAAAATAAGCAGGAATGTTTGAGGTTCTGCACAAAAAGATAATAAGAACAAAATATTAGAATTGTATTGAAAATGCTTCATATCACATAAAACAAAAAAGAAACCGATTTCTCAGACTCTAATTACAATGATATGATAATTTATCGACATTTTTTTTTTCTCTTTTGATAATACATAAAAAAACACAACCTAATAACATTGTTATGATGAAATAATATAAGAAATAGTCGAAAAACAAAAAGAAACAATTCAATTATATTCATTACATTTGTTCGATCAAAAAGAGTCTTATGCATTGCAGGTGAAGCGTAAAACAAACATAACAATTTTACCGTGATATTTATTCCAACTCGAATGGCAATACATTTCTTTAGGTTATGATTAATAATCATTAAAAACTTCCTGCAAGCAGGCAGCTCATTAAAGGAAAAATAAAATATGAATACTGGATTATTTATAGCTCCATTTTTTTTTTTATCTCTTAGAGGAAAGAGCTTAAAAGGATAGGACACAGAGCTATAATACCATTGGAGTGCTTTTTAATAAATAACCTAGGCAAAACTCCTTCCCGCTGTGAGATATTTGCATGGAAGGAGATAGGAAACTCTTATGTAGCTTCGTATATAATTTATTTCGAGCATTAATATCCTAGGGCTTTAGTGTCGAATAGGCAAAGATTTGTTTCATATTCCTATTCCTAGCTTTTAAAAATCAACTAAATGATAAAAGATAGATTTGTTTTTTAATGGGTGCATTTGTGCATTTGAAATGCATGTTATAACATTAGCATATTAAAACAAACAAATGTATATTATATAAAAAGCAGAAAAACGACTCAAGTATCTCCATTTCGTATGTAACAGTAATCCACTGATTGTTATTTAGCATTTCAGGGGCCTCAGTGGTTTTACTCAGAAACCCCTACCTGTCTGGTCTCTCTGACGGTGGTTTTACTTTAGTATGTACAAGGGGGTTCTGCTCCTACTCGCTCCGTACGCCAACCCCCTATATTGCTTCGCTTATTAAACCCTGATGGGTTCTACCCGTCTATTCGCTGCTTTGCCTTTCACTGAATCGTAATATTCACAATGTAAAGCAAAAGACAAAAGCAGAACAATATTAAAGAAATCCCTATTTTCAATGTCAAATTGAAATACATAATATTTAATACGCCCCCCCCCCCCTTTGCGTTTTAGCTTTAGTATGTGATCCCCTTGGCAACTTTAAAATTTTTATCACTATTTGGCGATGAATTTTTTGGTATAATTGCTTGTTAAAAAAAAAAAAAAAAAAAATCTAGTACCTAAAATCTTGTGATCTTTTTGAGGAAAATTTTTTATCCGTTATCCATTATAGGCAAGTAATTAATTTGGTGATATTATTTATATTTACATTTGTATTATAACAGGTTTTTTAAAAAAGTAATTGAATTTAGGCTCGGAAATTCGATATCCAAAATAGCATTGTTTATGATTCGAATTATTTATTTATTTTTATTATCATCCCTGTAAGCGCGCATAATACTATTTCGCAGCAATGTCAAACAAAAATTTATATTAAACGTTTTCTTGAGAAAAAAGTTTTCGATAACACTTAACTATTTTGAAAGAGAGGAGAAAAAACTAAATTCAATAAAATCTGTATTATTGACTGTTTTTCTTTTTTTTCTTTAAAGTATATTTATCTTTTTTACTTAAAAACATATTTTACTTAAAACTTTTTTACTTAAAAACATAACTTTTTTTTTTTCTTTTTTGTTTTAAATATACAGAGATACTTCCGGCTTTATTTAAATACCAATACATACTCATACGCAATCGGTTGTTATCAGTCATCAATTGCTATGGGAGGAATTTCTACTAAATCATCCTTTTGCTGGACCAATAGTATTTGCTTCTCAATACAGAAAAGTATTTTTTTTTGTAAATAATTAATGTAAAGAAGTAGTGTTGTAAATTTTGAAAGTATTACTGGTTGTTACAAATATTTACAGCATTAGCTGAAATCTATAATGTCAAATATATATTTTAATTAATTAATTAGTTTATTTTTTCCATTCTAAACACTAATTTTATCTTATGTTATTAATTTTTATGCTTGCAGGATTTTTTTTTTTTTTTTTTTTTTTAAGACTCTTTTTTTCAATAAAATGCTTTCTATCTAATTTTGGTGTGGCCTAGAATATTTTTTCGCGATACAGCTTTACTTTTTTTAAATTCGTAAAATTATTGATTAAAAGACACTCTAGAACAACTGGCACCGTGCCAAGCTGGTGTTTTTTTTTTTTTTTCTGTCTAGTACATCAGTTTGATATCATTTTTATGCAATCAGTAACATTGTGCCGAAAGTATTTTTACACCTTTTGAAACAAACTGTGAAAGTTAAAATGATAAATGTATTTTTTTATTTTCACTTTATTTTTACAATCAAATAATCAGTTGAATCACAAATATCGACCCATAGTATATGCCACTGAAATATTTAAAGGAAAAAAAAAAAAAAAAAAAAAAGTAATAATTAGAAGTTGCTAAACCTCTTATAAAAAGTGTGTGCAAATTATGATTGCTAAGTGATTTAGGAATTTTTTTTTTTTCATTAGAAATTTGTTTGGGAAAACTTATTAATTTGTTTGATAAGAAATTTA
This sequence comes from Salticus scenicus, assembly GCA_963930645.1. Classification (NCBI taxonomy): domain Eukaryota; kingdom Metazoa; phylum Arthropoda; class Arachnida; order Araneae; family Salticidae; genus Salticus; species Salticus scenicus. The sequence continues at coordinate 270,729,589 of OZ005653.1, read as the reverse complement.
ATACAACAGTAAAGAAAAAAAAATAACCAACTAAATATTTGTTTGTAAAAATAAAATGGAAAAAATAAATAAATAAATAAAAAGAAGAGAGAGAGAAAATGTATCCTCACTCTAATTTTCACTCCTTGTTTCAAAAATTTCGAAGTATTTTTGACAAGACGTTTGCATAAAAATAATAATAGTAAACTGAACTATTGGAAAGGGCAAAAAAAATCTAGCTTATCCAGGTGCCAGGTGTATTTTTGTGTCTTTTACACGTTAGATTTAATCAGCATTTTAATGAATTAAATTTTTCTTCTAGTGAATTAAAATAGTGAATTTATTATCTCGAAAAATATATAAAAAATCTGGTGTGTCACCCACACGACTTTCTCTTACCCTGAAATTTAATACTATAAATACAGGCTGAATTTTAAGAGGTGATATAGCGAGTACTGTTATGTAAACCTATGTTAAAATAATTCAAATTAGGCTTCGGAAGAGTTTTATATGATAATTAGTTCTGTATGAGGGGACCTACCACCCCCCTCAACCCCCGTTTCATTACATCTGTAAAAAATTCAAATCTGTTATTAAATACAAAAGTTCATTTAAAACCATTCAGGCAACTTTCACAGTAACATTCCTTGAAACTTATCAATCTTAATCAAACGTTTCTAGTAACAAACACATTAATTTTAAAATACAACATTAAGGTCGTCTGAAATTATTTGTTTTTAATTCATTCTAAACACAAAGATCAAACATTAAAAACTTGACTTATGTATTCAGGGAGCCTCAAAACATCTTTAAAAAAAAAAAAAAAATCCGAGCGATTCATATTTAGCTTAAAAAAAAAAAAAAAAACATTAATTATTTACCATATGTTTATGAGGAATTAATTTCATTTCCTGAGCAGCTTTCCTGGCACATGGTAAAATAGTGCAGTGAAGCACTTCCACTAACAATAAAAAAGAATGTTATGTCTTAAATATTGGCAGCCCTGTATATCTTCTAAAAGTTATGTACACATCATATGGTGGACATAAATATAATCCTTAACTAATAACACACGGCACAACCTGAAGTACACTTCCATCAATTGCACTTCCATCAAGTATCGTCGCACTATAATGTAATTATTTTGTGTAGCCGTATAAACATGATTTCTGGATTCAGGGGACCTCAAAACGTGTAAATATAACAAAATTTTAATTTTGAAAATTTGACCCCAAAACAATACTTTCTCCACCTTATAGGTAAGTGAAAGTAATAAATATTAAAATCCAACAAAATTGATCCAAATGGTTGCTTAATTGTAAAACTGAACAGGGAAAAAAATTTTTACTTTAACCCATTTTTAGCCAATTTTTTATTTTTTTTAACGTAACTTTTTAACGTAATACATTCTGTTTTAGGCTCTAATAAATCTTATAGTATCCGAGCGATAAATATTTAGCTTACAAAAAAAAAAAAAAAAAAAAATTATTTACCATATGTCTATGAGGAATTAATTTCATTTCCTTAGCAGCTTTCCTGGCACATGGTAAAATAGTACAGTAAAGCACTTCCACTAACAATAAAAAAGAATGTTATGTCTTAAATATTGTCATCTCCTTCTAAAAGTTATGTACACATCACATGGTGGACATAAATATAATCCTTAACTAATAACAACGGCACAACCTGAAGTACACTTCCATCAATTGTACTTCCATCAAGTATCGTCGCACTATGATGTAGTTCTTTTGTGTAGCCCTGTAAACAAACAGTGAAAAATTTCTATACCATATTCTACATGAGACGTATTTTTACGTATATAAAATATATATATATTCGTTTCATTTGGTTTAGTGCAGTCTGTACATATTAAACTCAACTTACCTGCAATTTTCCCCATAGACGAAATGTATTTGAATGCTCTTGGGTCCCCTGTACACGAACCATCTTAACGAAAAGTTTACTGTAGCGTCTGTATATCATACACATTTAGAATACGAAGTTTGGACTTTCTGCTTTAATTTGTTTTTGAGATATGCTGATAACAGACAGACTGACACACACACAGACCAACCGCTAAAAACATGATTTTTGGATTCAGGGGACTTCAAAACGTGTAAATATAACAAAATTTTAATTTTGAAAATTTAACCCAAACTCTACCTTATGGGTAAGAGAAAGTAATAAATATTAAAATCCAACAAAGTTAATCCAAATGTTTCTTTAATTGTAAAACTGAACAGGGAAAAGAATTGTTACTTTAACCCATTTTTAGCCAAAAACTTATTTTTTTCCCAAACAACTTTTTTCCGTAATACATTCTGTTTTAGGCTCTAATAAATCTTATAATACAGTTTTTTTTTTTCTATGATACATTCAGATAGATCTTGTCTTGCTGCCAGCTTGATTTTAATTCCAAATAACAACATGACGGCTTTTAAAACAGTCAATACACTTGATGCTTATTACGTCCTGTGTACAGGACTGTGGGCTAAAAATAGGTTAACTTGTATTGTTTGTTTTAAAACTTTGAAGTTCTTATGGCAAGAGGCAGCTGATTGTATAAAAATGACAGCAAACTGAATAACTGGCTAGAAAAATTACTAGCCTGACCCGGAGCGAGCAACTCTTCTACATATTTACATACCCACCCTCCAAATTTTAATCAATAGTTTAGCGAACTTAAAAAATAAAAAAACACTATTAGAAAAAATTGACATTTTCAATTAAAAAACATTGTAGCAATATTTCATTATTGCAACAATACTTTTAATAAATTGGTTTCTGCTGCTTTTTATTCCGATAATCGAATTATACTTGAAGGTTTATAGCATTTATGTACTGTGTAGCATAATTCTGAGCAAAATGCACAAAAATAAATAAATAACAATAAATTCAAATGAAAAAAATTATGGTACTTTTCTGTTATTGAGGTCAGATTCAGGTAAAGTAAAAGGGAAAAAAATCTGTCTTTGACAGATTTTAATAACAGTACGACAGAACTAATTTGTGTATTACTAATTACTATACTATAACAAAATATTATTATTATTATTATTATTCTCATTTTAGACTATTTGTTGGATTTTTGAATATTTGTTTAGATAAAGTCAAAAAATATTCAGAAGCTACCATCTTCAGAAGATATAGCCAACAAATATTCAGAAGCCATCATGAATACATATTCAGAAGATATTGCCAACAAATATTCAGAAGCCATCATGAATACATATTCAGAAGATATCGCCAACAAATATTCAGAAACCATAATCAATACATATTTATCCTGAAGAAATATTCAGAAGCCATCATCAATACCTATGCAGAAGATATCGCCAACAAATATTCAGAAGTCATCCAATTTGTGAACAATATCCAGCAGTTGATTTCTGTATATGACAAAAGAAGAATTTCTCGCTTACCAGTAGGTTTCGAAAAGTGCAAAAATTTTAAAGAGATTTGACATAATATTTTAAGATATTTTTAGAAATTAAACGGTAAAATTGGATCTTGGCATATTTAAGATGGAACACTACATATGACGACAACGCAAAATCGCGTCTTAAATAAATAGAACTGCTGTACTAATAAATAAATAAATAGTAGAATATTTCAACACAGACTATCATGCTCTTAAAATTTTAAAAACAAAATTATTTCTGACACTCTTTCTTTATAAACAATAATTCTTCTTACAGAAAGAAAAGGCAGAAATTATTCAAAATTAATGAGTAGGGGTAAAATAGCTGCTGGATAGGATTTCGTGTTGTAAATTTTACATGAAACAAAGAAAAAAAAAAAAAAAAAAAACTTCTGAATGCATAAAAAAAAAATGGTTATTATTAACGTGAAATATACTTGGTAACAAAAGTTAAAACTTTTTATGAGCTGACATTCGTGAGTACTCTCAGGGTAATGTTGTTAAAAATGAATATGATTTTCAGCAGACATTTGATATAAATATAATCACTGACATCTTTGTTAATTCGATGGTTTGATAAAAGAATTTTTGTCTTTTGTAAAGAGAATCATAGATTTGTTTAATTGCATAAGGAAATGGGGGAGAAAAAAGTCGTATGTATTCTAGTTATATTTTCATTGCTATCGAAGTTTTCAAATAAAAGTTAGACCAAGAATATATATATATATATATATATATATATATATATATATATATATATATATATGTATATATATATATAGAGAGAGAGAGAGAATTTAATAACGTTTTAAAATTTAGCAATTAATAGATATAGGATAATACCAACAACACACACATAAAAATTATTATAATTCTATTTAAATGTTAGCACATATTTTTTTATGATTCATTACAGTACCAATTAATAGATAAATTCATTTTAAATTACTTACGCTAATGTTAACATTTAGTACCATAACACTAAGACCAACTGGAGTGATTTTTATACGAAATTCATGAAAATTGTCATACGTAAACCAATAATTTTATAAAAAATATGAAAAAAAAAAAAAAAAAAAAAAAATGATAACTGGAAATGAGAATTGGAATAAGAAATGCTCAAAAATAAAAGCATTCTCGTTTGAGGGAACATGTACTTTTACGAGCAGAGAAAAGGTAAGATTTCGGAAAATTGTATAGCTAATTCAAACAAAAAATACAGTTCATGTTCCAATCTTGCGACAAAACCAAATTTAAAGAGAAATGAAAGAAAATATTAACACAACCCTGCAATGATTCAAGATAATATATATATATATATATATATATATATATATATATATATATATATATAACAATTATGATCATGTCATGCGGACTCCAAACTCAGAGAGTAACAATTATCAAGTTGCCAACAGAACTATTCTAATAAGAAAATTAATATCGAGAATAGTAACGATTAATCGATAAAGGTTCTACAAATGAGCAAATTCATTAATAATTAAAAGTACTTTATTAATGTATTTTTAATTTAATGATTCTTAAAACTTTAAAACTTTCAAGAATTGGAGATTAATTACAACTTTCAGTAACATAGTGTTTACTTCTGAATTTTTACGTATGAGATGTGTGCTTGCGCCCTCTAGCCCAAGCAGCACCGAAACGTTCTCTGAACGTTCAAAAATTGTTCTGCGAACACGTTCTAAGAACGTTCCCTTTGAACGTACTATAGACGTCTATTTGTCCATCTTGAAGACGTACAATAGTACGGTTCAGGGAACGTTCAATGAACGTGTAGCTATCACCATTGGTGTTATAGAAGCGTTCAGAGAACGTTCTATGTATACGGTCTCAGAACGTTCTAAACGTTTTTAGAACGTTTTCAAAACGTTATACACATTTTCAGAACGTTCTAGAAAACGTACTATAAACGTTCTAAAATAGTGCAATTAAAAAAAAAAAAAAAAAAAAAAAAATTGTGACGTCATTATAAAAAAGCACCCCACTACTTTTTTTTTTTTTTTAATTCAAATAATGTGTCAGAAATTTTAACATACTTACTATTCCTTTAATTTCAACGTATATGCATGAAAAATTCCATATTCTACGACAGTAATTCCCAAAAAGTGTCATAACGTCGCTATATCCCTTAAAATATATCTTATATTTTTGCATTTAAAAAAAATATATATATTTATTTCCCCTAATCTGAAGAAAATGAAGATATAGTATTCATTACAAAACTTTGAATAAACACCATAAAATGCAAGAACTCGCAACAATTGTTTCGTGTCAAAAGAAGACACAACTTTTCTTCAGGCGAACAATGTAGACATGAGAGCTGCAAACAAGCACGTTGAGTACATTGAATGTGTTGCCGCTTTGTTTGTAACAGTTGCATTTTCTTGAATTTTATGGTGTTTATTCAAAGTCTTGTAATCAAAACTATTACGTCATTATCTTCAGATTAGGAAAAAAGAATTTTTTTTTTTTAATGCAAAAATTTAAGGAATTTTTTAAGGGATGTAGAGATGTTATGACACTTTTTGGGAATTACTGTCATAGAATATGGAATTTTTCATGCATATACGTTGAAATTAAAGGAATAGTAAGTATGTTAAAATTTCTGAAACATTATTTGAATTAATAAAAAAGTAGTTCATATCCCTGTTGTTGTTTGTATCATTATTCTTCATCTGCTATGCACAACTAAACTCTTGAATTATTTTGCTTGTTTTAATCCTTGTGACTCCAAATGCATCATTCTGTGAGTAATTTTAGTAAATTACTGTTTTAGTATTATACAATTTTACATAAATGCATTAAAATATAATATTATTATGTATATTAAAATTTCTCGAAATCTATTTAAATTTACAATAATAACAAAAATTTTTAATTTAATTTTAAAAAAATATTTTTACTGTTTTCCTAATAAAAGTTTTATTTTTCCACCGTTTGTACATTATTTTAGTTTAGCCATAGAATCTAGTCTGTGTATTAATTTTTAGATTCATTGATAAGTTAAAATTTTAAAGATTTTTTTATTTATATACTGAAGTTTGTTGGAAAGTTTTTTCATTTAAAAATGAAAATATTTTTAAAACATTAACTTATGAATGTATACACAAATTAATACCTAGAAGTATTTAGACTCTATTTCCAAACTATAATAATACATAATCGATGGAAAAATAAAACAAAACTTTGTTAAGAGGAACATCTAAAATATTTTCAAAAAATTAAAACTAAAAATTTTATTATTATTGTAAATTTAAATAGATTTTGAGAAATTTTAATAAACTTAATGATATTATATTTCAAAGCATATAGAATGCAAAACTGTATTTAAATAATTTATTTAGAGTTTAAAAATTTTCCATACATATGCATTGATATACAACAATATAAATAAAGTTTTCTCCAAAACTACTTAAATTTAAAAATAACAAATTTCATTTTTTTTTTTTTTTTTTTTTGAAAATTTTTTAAAATCTCTTTCTAACTAATTTTTATTATTTTCACCTGATTTTATATTACTGCAATGTAACAATAAATTCTAAATATATATGAGAAAAAAAAAATAAAGCGCAGATTATTTTAAAGCGCAGTGCTTTTCTTTGGGTGTGGATTCAATAATTTGTTAATGTTTTAAAAACACTTTTAAGCTTGAATGCTAAAACTTAAACTTCAGCTCTCAAACATAAAAATATTTATAAGAAATTAACTAATCATTCTACTAAAATATATCGTTAAACAATAGTAATATGAAACCAGCAAAAAACAAATTAAAATGGAACATTTTAAAAAATTTCAAAAATAATAATAATAAAAATATTTTGAATTTACTTTTAAAAATTTAAATAATTTCGGAGAAGTTTAAGCTCACATAATATTGTTATATTTCGATGCACATATTTATAAAATTTGTAATTCTTAAAATAGCTAAAATTGTAATATGTAAAATGAAATTAAACTTATCTTTTATCTGTAGATTTACTTCGTCTAGCAGCAAATCTTAACTGAATAAAATATGAAATTAAGCAGATGGTATCATTACACGACTCATTACTACTACTGTCTTCGCTTCGCACTTGTTTTGATTTTTGAAAATACATCCGGCTGGCAACCATACGAAAACTGAACGGTTGGCGAGATTCTGTAAAACATACGATTATTATTTTAATTCTATTATCAAAAAGAAATTATTTTACTTTTATTCTATGTATTATTATTTTTTTTAAAGGTTTTTAAAGTAAAATTTTGAAATTCGATCGTAGCTAAAATAGTAAATCCTTGTTTCAGAATGCCTATGTTACTTCAAATAAATTGCATTGTTATTTTAGTTAAAAAAAAAAAAAAAAAAAAAAAAAAAAACTAATCATCAAAACCAGGGCCTGTTTACCGAATAGGCCCGTGAAGCCCGGGCTTACTCAAGAATTTACAAGGGGGTCCCCCCAAAACTCACTTTTTAAAATATTTTTTTTAATAATTTTTTGTCCAAGATTTTTTTTATTTTTTATTTTATATACGAAACTTTTATCTAAACTGCGAAACTCACTAGGCAGTCTTGTGTTTGTCTATAAAAAATTATTTTAAATGACATATTATTTTCTATTTATTTATTTATTTTGCATTCATATTAAATGCATTTTATGTTTTCTAAATCTAAAGTCCATAACTATAGTTTGAAATGAAAAAAGTTTTGATTTGAATAAAATTTAAGGACTTAATGTTTGATATTGCCTAAAATTATCTGCAGCATCCACTACCATTTTGTTATCAGGGTGCTTTATATTTCTTTTTAACTGACAAAGTATCTACTATACTATTAGGTATTATGTAATTACATGAGATTTGTGTGTATTCGAATGCCATTTCCTTTCTGCACTGTGTCAAATTAATATAGAATTAGCATTATATGTTAAATAATTAGTGTTCTGACATCATTTGCATAAAAATTAGACTAGATATGAACTTATGATTCCCTTTTTTTTTTTTTTTTTTTTCCCCTTTAAAAATTTTATGGTGAATAGTCACATTTTTTAAGCTTGCATAAAAATCTGTAGATATAACAAAGAATATAGATGATTTGTATAGAACTAGGGGGTGCCCCTGAATGACACCTCTCTTACCTCGTTTTTCAGTCTTAAACGGGCCCTGATCAAAGCAAAATGAAATAAAAATTGCATAGAAAAATTACAATCCCAATGAAAAAAAAAGAAACACAATAAAATTTTATATTTATTACTTTTTGTTTTGTTTTTGATCTTTAATTGAAGAAACTGCTTAAACGGTTTGAAACATAAACTATTGTATTATGTAATTTGAAAACAATATATATATATTATTCAAATATTACAGCAATTATGCATGTTTTATTAATTTTAAAAATGTTGCAATTCGCATAAATTATAAAACACTTTTCAAGTAATTTTTACCTTTATATTAATCTCAAGTGAAATTTACCTCAGTAATGACACATCAATTCTGTATATCGTTTTAATTAAGAAGGAAGAAATCCCACAAAATCTAGTTTTAGATCATTTATTTTATTTTATTTTTCTAAAAATGAAAGCATAAAATAGATTTTTTTTTAAATTTATTATTGTGTATCTTTGAATATCGTTTAAAATTTGCATACGTCCTATATTACTATACTTTAAAAAGAAAGAAAGAAAAGGTATAAAAAAGAAGACAAAAGTCGAAAAGAATTTGACACACTGAAAATTTACTTTGCGGGAGTTCAACTTATATAGGGCATGAAAATGATTTCGGATCCCTATAAACCTATTATTAATACTGATCATATTCTACAGGAAACACAGTATTTTACATCTAAATAAAGTATGTTAATTTTGCTGTGATGTGAAGATTATACAACTTTTCAAATATGTTTTAAAGAAAAAAACATCCCATAGACTCTATTTCCTGAGATCCTGTACGTAAACGAAAACTACTTTTTTTTTTTTTTTTTTAAATAAAGAATGCACCACAGTAAAGCTGAATAATATATCAGAGATGTTCTAAAATAATTAACTGAATTAGAGAACGGAAAGATAGATACACAATGGAACCAAAATCATAAACGCATTTTGATTTTGTTATAATGTTAAAAATGCATAAAAGAACTAAAAATGCTCTTTAAGAAGTTTTCACGTATATCTCCAAATGTATCTTAATATTTTTCTCTCGCAACTGAATCTTATGTTGATCATGCCACATTTTATACAAAACATGTTTTTCTGATGTTTTATGCAGCATAAAAATAAAACAAATATTTCTTTGGATAAGTATCTGTCATAGTCCATGACAGAGTCCTTTTCAGACATCCCGTACATTAAACAATAGCTTTATTTATATCATTTACAATTAAGAGAAAACTATAATGAACTTGGAAAAAAAAAAAAAATATATATATATATATATATATGTTTCAGAGTATCATAAAAACATTTTATAAATTAACCTCTCCCCCCCCCTCCCCGTAAAGAAAGAAAAAGGGGGGGAACGAAGAATAGACAAACCGATATCATATAATATTTTAAAATTTGCCGGAAAATGTTCTTTAAAAAAGTCTTATGTATTGATAAATAAACACACACACACATACATGAGAGATCCTACTGCGGAGATTTTAATATATTTATTTTTGGATAGTAATTGTCCCTCTAGTTTATTCCAAAGTATACAAAAAATTTCTGTAAGAAAAAAGTGGGACATAAAACATCAATAAATATACATAATACATAATAATATTTAATTATTCATCCACATGTGTCTTTAATTTTTTAATTATTAAATTTAATAATTAGTATTTGATCGGTTTAAGATTTAAAATATGAGTTTTAATTTTAAAACAAAAATTATCAGAAATTAAGCATTATTTAAATATGTTAGCTCTCCCAGGAAAGTTGAACAATATTTATGATTTCGATTTGTCTGTCTGTCTTTCTTGAGTATTTTTAGAATACCTTGAATGTGATTTTGTGTTAGCTATGAAACTGTTATTTAGCTCACTATGTCATGTTCTTTATTGAAAATAGTATGAAAGCACAGTTTTTTTTTTTTTTTTTTTTTAATACAAGGATTTGCAAAAAGAATTCGGATACAATACAGTCTATGACGATTATTTATTTAAAGCGTATTATAATATTTTGAATCAGCACAAAAACAAACGGAATAAACATATATTATTTAAATTCACAAAAGCATTTTCTCTATAGATTATGCTACTGTTAGCAACGATTTGCATATTTGGCCACAAAGAGGTGTAATGGAAAATGCTAGAAATGCATTTTCAGTTGAGTTATGCATTTTTCAAAATTTCAAATAAAGTTAAGATTAATTAATAATCTTTGTTCGTCTGCCTGCGTTCACATTTCCATAAATAATTTAAATAATCTTTGAAATCAATATGTATCATTCAGGTTCTATAGCTAAAGTATAAAATATTTCTTACAAAAAATCTTGCACCTGATACAACTAATTTGTGTATAAAAATAAAAAATAATTCGAATAAACATTGGTCTAAAAAGAGGCATTTTAATTAATTAAATTTCAGCGTTTTTATGCTACAGTAATCATAGCGAATATAATATACATATTCCTGATTAAATAAATGAAAATAGCAAGATTAACAGTAATAATTCATTTAAAGAGCCGCAAAAAATATGTGGATTCATTGGAAAATTGTCGATGTGCATTTGCATGTTCCTATGCGTTTTTTAAATAGGCATCCAAATAAACAGTTATAATTAAAAAAATGGGGGGAGGCTTTAATTCTTTTATATTATTAACAATGTAATTATGTAAAAACAAAGGAGAAAATCGCCACAAAGAGCGAAACACACGCCTAAGTTATAAACCACTGCCATCCGCATAGCATACGCAGATGTTTGTGGCTGCTGAAGTGCTGATAATGCAAATAGTATTATATTTATTCAACTCAAGCTTCCTTTTAAAAGCAAGGATTTATACATTCAAAAATTAAACCGTTATATATATATATATATATATATATATATATATATAAAGTATATATATTAAGGTTTTTATGTACATTTAAAACAATAGTAAATCTAAAAAAAATAATGAATAATTAATTTGTAGATACAAGTAATATATAATATTTAACATGTATCTCGATACTTGAACAACTTTTAAATCACAAAATATTTCAGAATTAAATATATAATATATATATATATAATTACATCAAACTATTTTTTCTGATTTTTTATGAGCAAAAATAATGTAGTGAGAAAAAAAAATCATAGTGTCAATTTTTTTAAAATAATTTAAATAATAATAATAATAAATCTATTGTGTAACAACAATCCGACTTCAATTACCCACAACTACACACATTATATACTGCTTTTGGATATAGTGTGGTCAAGAGACATAAAATTGATAGGCATTAAACATCTAACAATTTTTGAACAAATTGTCCTAACTTAAGACTTAAGAGCAATCTAATATATACCTATATCTAACAACTTCTCGTTTCTCTCTCTCTCTCTCTCTCTCTCTCTCTCTCTCTCTCTCTCTCTCTCTCTTTTTTTTTTTTTTTTTTTTTTTATTTACACCATTTTCTCTGAGTAAAAATTTTCACCTTATTTAATCATTAAAACTTTATAGGAAATGTATGAAAAATTTCTATAAAATATTTCCGGTCAAAAAAAAAAAAAAAAAAAAAGAAGAAGTACAAATTGGCAGCTATACATACGGCGTTAAAAACACACAAATAAAGTTTATATATCGAATTTAAAGAAATCGATAAAACTATTTTTTAAACACCAATTTCTCACCTAGCTAATCCTGATGCCTAACAATTTTCCAGTAGTAACTAGAAATTACGAACGAAAAAACATGTAAAAATTGGGATGTGTTGCAAATTTGAAGAAAATCATTAGAGCCGTCTTTGAGATAGAATTTTATTCTCGCTTACGGTTTTACCTAAATTTGGTAAATTAACCGCGTTATCCTAAACCTAAAATCACATACAAATGGACGTCTAGATGGAAGTTAGAATGACGAGTCAGAAGAAAATCCACAGAGCCGTTTTTATGCACTTGTGAGTCTTTTTAAACAATATTATTCAATTATAAATTTTTATATTAATATTATATTTAATATTAACATTTTATGAAACAAAAAAATAATACAACTCAAAAATTATCTGAAAATTAGTTTTACATCATTCAAGAATATAAAACAGAAATTTTATTGCAAATATCAGATAAACAAAATTTAAAATTATGTTAAAAAACCAGTCCACCTCATCTCTTTTATTTTCCAACTAATATTATTTTTAAACGTATCAAGAAATTCAAGTTCATTTTTTTTTTTTTTTTTTTTCAAAATTTTTTATACATTATAAGTGGAAATGAATCGCTTTATAATATTCATTATAGTTCACTGAAACAGAACGTGTTATGACGGTGAACTATTTAACGTTTTTCATAAAACTTTAATTGCACGCATTATGGATGGTACAAAACACACCTTTTTAGAACGTTCCAAATAATACTATTTTTGAACGTCGAGTAGAACGTTTTTGTGACACGAAACACGGTGTTTGAACTATTGCAACCGTTATTAGACGTTCAGAGAACGTTCTGGTGCTACTTGGGAGCGTGAAAAAAGATAAACATTTTAATTCAAAATAAGACAATTTTGAGTAAAAAGATAAACCTTTTAATTAAATAAGAAAATTTTGAAAAAACAAGTTTATTTTATTATTGTTTATTATTTTTATTAATTGCAATAAGTTATATGATTTTATATTTCTTAGAAAAGCTCATATGTTTTGATTAGGTAATTTATATTTACTTATTTTTATACTTTATTTATTAATTTTATTTATATTTATTTAAATAATATTATTTATTTATAAAAAATGGAAATAGATAATTTGTACAAATTAAACGTAGGAATCCACGAAAAACTATTATGCATAGAATTAAATCTAATGTGTGAAGAGTTAATCATTCATAATCATAATATCAACCAGAAATTTAAAAAGTATCCTGTAATCGTAATAATACTTCCCGCTTATTTATTTATTTTTAAAATATTTAATTCATCAACCCTCCCAACCATCCAGCCAAACACCACCACCCAACTTCCTTAATCAAACATCTGCCCTCCCATCCTCCTCCTTTTTTATTATTATTAATATTTTTACAATTATTTTTTTTAAGTTATACATTAAACATTTATAGTTTTTTTTTTATATAATATTATACAGAGACACTTATTAATATATTATTGAATAAATAAATTTCTTTGGATAACCCATTTTTGTAGCAGCTTTAATGATGTGGTTGATATTTTTGTTTTTATACATAGATGAACAAAGATTATGTATTCGAAAGAGCTGATTGAGAACGATATTTCTGTACACAGATACGTGTAAATAAATTTACTTAAAAAAAAAAAAAAAAAAAAAAATTGTCTTCTGTTATAAAGATCAGTATATATTTTACTTCCTTTAATTTCAAGTTTTAAATCTAAAAAACTAATGCAGTTATTGTTAAGAATATTTTGAGTTAAAGTTAGGTGAGATGGATATTCTAATTTTAATGAAGTAGGTGAATAATTATTAACATAATATATATATATATATATATATACCAGGTGATCCAAATGTTACAGAAATAATAAAAAAGATTATTATTCAAAAATTACTGAGTGTAGCTCTAAATGTTTTTTACCGAAATGTACAGAAAGGTGTGGGATTTTTTTTTACGTATGAAAGAAAAAAAATTAGTGTTATTTTACACCAACAAATCTCACTGCATTTGCAGTATTATCTGACGTTTTAAACAGATTCGACTGAACAAATGACGTCATATTTCGAATACTGAAGCTTCTTTTAGGAGAATTTCCATTCCGCAACGTCTGACGGTCATTCTAATGAATGATGGCCGTTACACTGAGCATTTATAGTCCTAGTTACATTGTTGAATGTACTGTGCCACTATAAAAAAGTAATTTTACAATTAAAGCGCCATCTGATGAAGAAAATTTAAACTAATTTGCTAATTAAATTTTTTTGTTTCCTAAAGAAAATCGTCTTTCTGTGCATTTAAGTGAAAACTGCATTGTGCTACGGTCAATACTTTTTGAATAATATATATATATATTTCTATGGCTTTTGGAACACCCGATATATATGCAATCGAACCTCGTTAACGTGAACACTGTTAATGTGAATTACTTTTAACATGAACTATTTGCACAATTGCCGTCAAAATGAAGGTTAGTTTAGTTACATGATGGTTAGTTACTGATAGTATGAAAATTTTTTTATCCCTCTTGAGATTCACGTTAACGAGGTTCGACTGTAATAACAAAAGAAATATAATGGAAAATAAATAAATGATGTATATTCAGCATGCATATCGTTATCTCAGAAATCATTCAGTATATTTTATCTTGCTGGCTATAATCGACCTAAAAAAAGATAAACAGTTTTGGAAAATTTCTAAGTTATTTTCTCTTATTTATAAACTTTGGCAATATTTCTTATTTGTATAATGCTTTTTTCCATGAGTAATATTTTATTGATACCTAGCTAATTAAAAATTTTCCTTGCAAGTTTTATAACATTATAATGATGAAATTATATATATACTTAAGCAGAATCTCTGAAAATTTAGAATAGTTTTCGTTTAAAAATAATTAATAGAGATTCTAAATCTTTATTTCTGTATTTTTATTTGTTAACACTGTTTTATTTCTCGATAAAAATTCGGAATGAATCTTTATAATAAAGTATTAAAATTATTATTATAGATTCTCGTCAATAATTTAGTATAGCACTCACTATTGAATCTACATATAAAATATATTTGTCGATATTTCCGTTTACTTTTCACTGTAATTTTGCATAAGATTAATATGAATAATTTCCAGTAAATTTTATGTCGAAATTTTTCACAGTGTAAGTTTCAAGAAATTTGCATCAACACCATGTATAAACTTATAACATATAAAATCGAGACGTGATCGATACAAATAAAGCAAAGAGCCTCACAATGCAATATCATTTGATTGCTTTTATCTTAAAACAAGAGTCTAATATTAAACAAAAATCAGTCTAACAAATCCGGGCGGACAATTCCTTTTTGATTGGTCTAGATTTAACTAACTTTGATGATGAAAGTTGGCCATTTTTTAGTAAAAACTGATAATTTTTTTAAAAAAAGATACTGCATAGATGTTATTACTTTTTTAAGAGAGCTCTAAAAACAGTTCATTTTTTGCGAGGACACTATAGACATCAAGTTATTAGATTTAAAATAATTGCATTGCAGAGTTTCACAATGCAATATCATTCGATTGCGTTTATCTTGAAATAATAGTCTAATATTAAACAAAAAACAGTCTAATATTAAGGAATAATGAATATTTTTTTTAAATATCAGGTTTGAAGTTCTAAGAGCTGCAATTTTTAAATTACAGTGCAGTTATTTCCCATACATAATCCTTTAAATTTGTAAACAATTGTTGATTCATTCTTGAGAATCATTCTCATAAGACAATGGACAATATTCCTGTGATGTCACAGTAGGTAAAATCGCCGAACACGTGGCCGATATTTTGTAAACAAATTAGATTCAAGATGCCATTTTATTGTTACGCATAACATTTTCCTAAATATTTCTCCAGTTAAACTTAATAATCAGATATCTGTTCAAACAAGAACAAAAGAGAAATGTAAACAACTGAATCGAGTGATAAAGTTAAGACTATTCCACATCGTAAAATTGCAGAACATTTTATGTATATACACACACACACACACATACATATAATATATAATGAATAAAAGATTAATAAGAACATTTTATACACACACACACATATATATAGACATCAAAGCTTAAATAATTAGAATTTCAATCCCTTTAATAAAGGAATTTATTAAATGGAACATCAATTTAAATTTGTTAACATCGCCACAGTTCACATAGCAACTTTTAATATTACATATGTTGATTAATATTAAAGTATATTACTAAAACTGGATTAAAAACAAAACAAAGGTATCACTATATCACTCTTACTTCAATTTCATATAAACTGTAACTCTTATAAATAATATTGCAAGATAAAAATTTGCAAGCCACAATGCCTGGCTATGGTAGAGTTGAGGACTGTTTGCCTAACCAGCTGATATTCTTGTAGCCTCGAACCCAAAGTGGGAATATGGTCCATAGAGCATTGTTGAAAACGAATGAAATATTTAATTTTATGTAATTTGTAATATGTTTTTTTGACTTTTTGACCTTAAAAGGAATTTTTAATTGCGTTACAAAGCCCAAAATGTGATATAAAAAATAAGTGATTCAATTCTTTTGAAAATTCATTTAAATTTAGTGACCAGCGAAGCGGCCGTAGCCTGCTAGTGCTAAATGAATACAGAAAAGTAAAACCCTAAATTAAAGAAATACGATTTGCACACTGCAGTCTCGGTAGCTTTATAAGTAGAAAGCGGATTGTATGCAATTGCTTGCCTGCATATTCATTCGCACATTTCAACGTTTGTTTGTTTGTTTTTTGTATATGAATGTGTAAAATCCCATATTTTTGATTTTGAATACATATTTTGTTGACTTTCTTAAAAAAAAAAAAATAAAATAAAATAAAATAAAATAAAATAAAAGAAAAGAAAGAAAGAAAATAAAAGGAAAAAAAAAGAAAAGGTCCATTTCCAGTTTGAAACTTGTAGATGGAGTTCCATGTAGAATTTTTTTCTACATACATTTCACTTTTTAGATCCCTCTTGTGGGTTTGAAAAAAAAAAAAAAAAAAAAAAAAAAAAAAAAAAGAATGTTCGATGACTCAAATAATGTTATGAATTATAGAAATTCACTTTCCTTTGCTAAGTTAAGCTATTAATAGTTATAAGATAAAAAAAATTTTATATACCATGTTTTTAAATTTTCTGTTGAATCATAGCTATAGAACTACATTAGCATTTTATCAATGCGAGCAGTTTATCAATGCGTATAAAATTTTTAAATTGATAATGACTTCAATTTTTGTGAGATGCATAATTTAACTTTTTACAATTTTTTAACGTTCACGTTTAATTAAATGCATTTATTTTTATGTCGAAAAAAAGTTAATTCGTAAATTGTTTTTGGCAACAATTAAATTATAGCTAATATTTTAATGGTTATTTTTAAAGCTATTAGGAGGTTATTATTTTCATATTTTAATTAATTAAAAGAAAACTAATCAAAAATTCGAAAATCGGGCTTCGAAGCCTTGTGTTGTCATCGGATTTTGAGCTACTCTGAAAGTTTCAAATGTCTAGCTAGTAGGGAAGTTAGTTAAAAATCGATTGCAAGATTTGGACCGGACAAACAAACAAGAATCGAAGTTAGTAAAAACATGGTAAAAAATTGGAGTCTCGGGTCCTTTCGTTATAGGCGACGCAATTTGTGAGAATAATAAAGTTCGAGAATATAATAATTCTATATTTCACATTGAGCAGAAGAAGTAAAAACAAAACGGAATTTCATTAAAAAAAAAAAAAAAATCGAAGATTTGATGGACAAAAAAAATCAATTATTTTATAAAAGACAAAACCAAGCAACTGCCAGTACATGTGCAACCATTGACAGCAAAACAATATTGTTCGGTGGCATCTGTTGATGTGGATTGACATTATCTGCATTTAAAATAATTCTACATGAAAAGAGAAAAAAAAAATGCAATTTGTAAAAATGTAAAATTACATTAATAATAAAAATGCATTAATAGTATAAAGTAAAAATGCAAAATTTGTAAAAATGCATTGCTGCTTATTGTAACATGAATTATAAATGCATTTTCATTTTATTTTAGAAGGGAAAACAGAATTATTTTATTTATAAACATAAAAAACATAAAAATTTTGATATAAAAAAACAGCTTATTTGAATATCAAATAATTGTTTTATAAATATTTTAAAAGCATATTTTCAATCTTTAAATGCATATTTTTGGGGGTTTTAGTGCATATTTTGACATTTTTTAAATACGTATAATCCGCTATCTGAAAGCAATAGTCCTGCCGTACTAATAAATAAACCTTTTTAAAATGTACTTTGTAAATGTTAAACTGCAGATCTCTTATCTTTCACACGAAATTGTAATATAGAGTAGTGTGACAGAAACACTCGATTATTTTTATCCGAAAAAATGTAGACATTATTAACTACAGAGATAAATCTACGAAAGCACAGAACTTCGTTGAAAAAATAGACATCTTAGAAAAGGATGTTGGTATAAAAGAATGCAACGAGAGTACATTAAAGAGATTGATGAAATTTATTGAAGTTATTTTTAAAACATTTCTTTCTTTTTTTTTTTTTTTTTTTTTTTTTTTGAGAAGTGCACAAAATATTACATTAGTGCTTGACGCCAAATTAAGTGCGTGTCACTGAACGGATGTGTGTCTTCTTTATTGGTTAATTTGCGGACATCCGCTTTTAGAAAAAAACAGACAGACAAGTGATCACACAGGCATCCGGACACGCAATCGTATCCCTATTGAAAAAATTTTATTCCCATTTGTTTCAATAGTATTTACACATAACATGAAATGAAGTGATATCCCACTTTTGAAAAGCATTGCTTTAAAGGAACAATCTGGATGAATCAACTTTTGTAAATCTTCTTTATGAATTTTCAATTTAATATCATAATCTAAAAACTCATCAATAGAAATCGAATTGTTATTTTAGGAATTGCTTTGATATACAGTCAGTTTTTTTCCAGACCTAAATTTATCTGGTAGAACTGAATACTAAATTATCCTCATTATCCTGAAGCAGCCATTATGAATAAGAATATCGAACTTATTTAAGTGTATATCGACTGATAAAAGACGACGCTATTTCTCCCCTTCTACAATTTTCCTTATGGCCACATTCAGTATCAACTAGTTAAAATTGCAACAATAAACTGCATACATAAAATTTTTATTGTGAGAAGCTGTGGCTAAATTTTTTTGAATATTAACAAGTAAGTGGCACTGTTATATAGAATGATATAGAAGAAAGTTTTGTGATTGCCACAACATATTAGATTTCTTTTTTCCCTTTTTCTGTGTGCTATTGTGTAAAGAAGAAGAGAATATATAACAGAGCTCATTATAAATTTATATAATAAACTTTTTCCACTATAAATTTTATTTAGAATTTTCTTTTATTCAAAATCATTTTACTATGATTTATATTAAGAATAATATAAAGAAAAAAAAATTTATACCTTGACAATAACTTATTTTCTTTTGAATTTACCCTTCTAATCAGCTTTAGAAAAAATATTTAAATCGTTTTCTTTATTATACTTACACGTAATTTAATATAAAAAATTTTGGAGAAAATAAGTTACATTTTTTTCTTAGTACTCTTCACAATTTGAATTTCCTCTTTTAAAAAAACCCATTAAAATTATAGAAGATACCTCATTATTAAGCCTCTGAAAAGTTTTTGGCAATTTCCGTTCCAATACGTCAAAATTGAAGATACATAATAGCCAAAGAAAAGTTGTAACAAATCAACCTTTAACGCAGTTCTTCAAAGCAAATAATGAAGCAGTATCAGTAACATAAATTTTCAAAGACGTGGAAAAATGTAAAGCAGATCTCGGATCATTCCAAAAAGAATCTATATTCATCACATTAGTTAAGGTGCAGGGGAAAAAAAAAGCAAAAGAATGTTCAAAGAAAAAAGATCCAAATTCTGTTTTTCCATAAAGATACGGGAATATGTTCTTTCAAAAAACTTTTGAAGAGTTGAGGAACGGGAGTAAAGAATACGCCATCGGAAATAACTCTAGTGTTTTATTTTTAAAAGCGACGAAATGAAATGTCAAATAATGTCTAAAAGAAAATGAGAAAGAAGATCATTTACAAAGGGAAAAAAGATTTTAATCATTGAATGAATCCAGCTTTATTTTCGAAATGTCTATGCAAGGAAAAAAACTCATTACAGGAAGCAAATGAGTAAAAAATATATTTGATCCAAACGCTTGCTTCCGGCGACTTAAAAAAGATTAAAGTTTGTAAGGTTTTTCTTTTGTTATTTTCTTTTTCTTTTTTATTTATTTACTTTTTTATTTTTTTCCGGTACACATTTTTTTTTTTTTATTGTTAGATAAATGGTCATCCTCCTGGGTGTTTTTGTATTTATTTCTAGAACAAAGTAAAAAATAAAAAGTAAATAAATAAAACATTCTTTGTTTTCATTTCTTCCTGGATTACTAAATGAAAACAAAGCTGAAAAATCTCAAGTGGGATGTCACTGCAAGATAAATGTATTTTTTTTCTTCCTTTCTTTAAATCGGCATTATTAGCTTCTCTTTAATCGTACTTAATATCTTATCACATTACTTATATGTTTTATGAATTGTTTAAACCCGTCAACAATTCTGTTGTGAATTTGTCAAAATTTCCCTACTTTTAGCGACTAATGCCAACCAATTCAAGCCAATGTAATTAACGAAATTAATTACGTTTGCTGTAAATAGAAAAAAAGAATTATCTTTAAGATATTAGGAATCTATAATTTTCTGTTTCTCTATTAATGTCATATAAAGAAAAAAGTAATTTTGAATAATTTTAACACTAGCTGGAACCCATCGAATCAAACGGTCACTTTATTGACCGTAATGTTTCAAAAATCGTCCCTTTTCGATTGTTCCTGTCCGTTTTTTAAATCCGCATATTTTTAAATGCCACCAAGGTCTGGGAGAAAACGGACAGGAACAATCGAAGAGCGACGCGGACGTGAGATGGCTTGTGACAGAAAGCAAATGAAAAATTTTGCGTGAATTCAGCTTACTTTAACAACTCTACGCTAGATGACGGTGAAATGATTGAAATCTTAAAAAAAAAAAAAAAAAAAAAAAAAAAAATTAACTATCTTTATTAAGTAAAAAAAAAAAGTGTACGAATGGAAAGACGAATGAGCACAAATACAGTTAAAAATTCTAATTGAGTATTTCATTGAAGACGATATTTTAGGTCCAACCATCGGCCACGGGATGCCCAGGTGAGACCTCGAGAGTGATCTTGACTGCCACGGCACTCAAAGCTGGAACCCGTCAAATTCAACGGTGACTTTATTGACCGTAATGTATCAAAAATCATCACTCTTCGATTGTTCCTGTCCGTTTTTTAAATCCGCATATTTAAGTGTCACCAAGGTCTTGGAGAAAACGGACAGGAACAATCGAAAAGCGACGTGGATGTGAGACGACTTGTGACAGAAAGTAATCAAAAAATTTCGTGCCAGTTCAGCTTACTTTAGCAACTATACGCTAGATGGCGGTGAAATGATTGAAATCTTTAAAATTTGTTAACTATCTTTATTATACGGTAATAAAAATCCTTTAGATGCAAAATCCTTTAGTTGCACTTTCCACCACCAGGGGGGCACAGTGTGTTCTGTACGAACATCACCAACAGTCAGGAAATACCAAGACCTTTAAAATAAGGTGTAACATGATAGGGTCATAGCTTATGTAACCCAGGTAATAATGGCATGTAAAGGTAAGTCTATTATCTTTATTATACGTTCCAAGACCTTTCAAATAAGGTGTCACATGGTGGTGTCAACTGCAAAATCCTTTAGTTGCACTTTCCACCGCCAGGAGGCACGGTGTGTTCTGCACGAACATCACCAACGGTCAGGAAATACCAAGACCTTTAAAAACTTTCACTGAAATATTATGGAACATAAGTATGATTGGCATAGCATGATCTTTAACCTTCTGAAGTTTCAAGATAGTTCATTCAGTGCATTTTGAGATATTTGACAAAAGTCTAAAATCGAAAGTGTCCGGTCATTTATGGAAATTTAGATTATTTGACAATTAGAGTATGAATCAGTGAAAAAATAAGTTTTTAAGTAGCTTAATAGAGTTTTGATACACATAAATAAGTACATAATACCACTGATATAAAAAATTAATTAAAAAAATTGCTCTTAATGCAAATTTTGTATTAACGACCATCTCATTGGTGTCATTTTTTTTTTACTTCAGCATATATACTAGTATATTTATTTATTTTAATTTATGTTGACTAAAAATCTTTGAACACTTCGTATTAGATTTTCATAATGATTCGTTGGTTGGGTAGAATGCCGCACAATGTGCAATTGGCGACGGTCTGGGACTCACCCATAGGGGTAATCAGAAGACATGCCATCACAATTTTGATCCTACACGGAGGGGATGGTTCCCCTGCTTTGGTGACCTCCAGAGGTATAATTTGGATGGGAATAAGGAGGCCATCGTGGCCACGGTGGATTTTACGTGCACCAGCCTCCATTATTTTTATAATAAAAATCACTGGTTTTGTAATGCAGAAAAATTTTAAGGCTAGTCTTTAATCCGCTTTGCGTATTTTTTTGTGTGTACACTTTTGATTTTTTTTTTTTTTTTTTTTTTGTAAATGCTTGCAATTTTTAGGCATTCTATTTCAAATACTAGAAAATCGAATGACTTTTGTCATATTTTTTCAAAGATTTTCCCTTATGAATTTTAAACAAAACTTTTGTCTAAAGAATTCAAAGATAGTGTCAAAATTAGCATTTTGAGTTAATTTTTAATCTGAGTTAATTGCCTTTTCGAATACAGATTCCCCTCCCCCTGCAAATACATGTAATGTATAAGTATTCTAATTCAGACTTGTGACCCCCCCCCCCACACACACACACTTTTTTTTTTTTTTTTTAGACACAGTAATTCTTAGTAAATCTTGGAAAAGTTGCCCATTTGAAATGATTTTCGAGGCACGAATTTTGCATAAAATATTGCACAATCAGTTATTAACACGTACAGAGATACCAACTTTTATATTATATTACGGAGCATTGTTAGCCCGCCTTCTTTTCCTACCAGTATACTTTTAGAGTAAATTTCTTCATATTCAACCGTATTTACATATTCTTGAAAATTACTCTAAAAATATATGGTGTGAAAAAAAGGGTGTGCTAACAATGGTTCAGAATAAATTATAAAAGTTGGCAACTCTGAGTGTATTCCATTTATATTTTTTTTAGATTTGGATATACTTTCAAACCAATTGTCGTTCTGGCTCTAACTATACTTTACCCTATAGATTTTACATATTTTAGTAGAAATTTAATAAAATTGTCCGTCTATGTTTGATATAACTTGGTCGCGTAAAAGATAAATAAAAAAAATAAATTAAAAAAAAAGGAAAGGAAAAAACCAAAGAAAAAATAAATAAAATAAATAAAGAGAAAAATCTATAACATTTAAAAAAAAAATATTTTTTGTTGAATAAAATATTTAAATACACTAATAAATGCCCAAATGTCCCGAAACTAACGCTGAAAATGGTGTCATAGCTAAAACAATGTATTGTTTTAAAGAAAGCAAAATTTTACCCATGGTTTCATTGCACGAATTTCAGCTGAATAAAATAATGAAAACGGATAAGTAAACGAAAAACATATACATAACAATAGCAACAACGTACTGAGGAAAAGAAAACAAAATATTTTTACTCATGTTTAGCATGGTTCTGGAAGATTCGTTCATTGACGCAAATAATAAAATTAACATGCGAAATTCATTGGTCCATTTACAGAGGTTTAGTTCGAAAATTTATTTCAGGGAAAAACAATAATAATAAATTAAATATGTAAAATTGAACTGAACTAATTGAAATTATAATATATATATAAATAAATAAATAGACATGTGACTATAAAATTATGAATTAAAGAATTACGATGTAACTCTTTTTTCTTGGAGAAGTTTAACCATCAAAACATATAAATATCATCATGATATAAAAGTTGAAGCCAATCGTTTTGAATACACTGCTCGGCATGAAAATTGCCCCCAACACTATTTTGGCAAATTCTTGTGTATAATGACCTCCTGAATCCGAATATGACGTCCATTTGCTCTATCACTTACCATTTTTTAGAGACGGTTCCCTATTTTTATCACTTTTTTTGGTGATTTTATGGCTATAAATTTAATTTTTAGCGGGGGGGGGGGGAGGAAGGAAAGGATTATTTTAACTGTTAAATATCTTCTGAGGGCTAAAAAATTTGAAAATTCTAAAACGTCAACATTTGCGGCAAGGGGAAAATTTAGGGGGGGGGATTTGCCACAGAAATTATGTATTACATTTCTTATATATATATATACTATCAGGCAACGCCCGCTTCGCTGGTCCCTATTTTTAAATGAATCATTATAATTACTGAATTCTCAAAATTGCATTATTTTTTATCACGTGGAAAAAAAAAGAGAAACAAAATCTGATAAGGAAAAATGTCGCACCGGGTTCTCACTGCCTTCGGAAAAAAATTCCCAAAATGCTATAACTCTTATTTCTATTATTTCCCCCTTCTCCCCCCCCCCTCCCGTCTATCCTAATAATTTTACAAATTCGAAAATATCCGCAATCGATTTGTAAGTATCAAAAATCTCTGTGGACCACTTTTGAACGATCCATCTCTATTTTTATTTTTTTGCCCCACCACTCCCCCTTTCCGCCCCTACCAATAATTTTAAAAATTCGAAAATATCCGCAATCGATTTGTAGGTATTCGAAACCTCCATGTACCAATTTTGAATGATCTAACTCTATTTTATTTTTTTTGCCCCTCTGCCCCCCTTTCCCGGCCCTCCTAATAACTTTACACTTTCGAAAATATCCCCATTCGACTTGCAGGCCTCTAAAACTTATCTGTACCAATTTTGAACGGCCTAACTGTATTTCTATTTGTTTTTGCCCATATCCCCCCCCTTCCCGCCCCACCTAATAATTTTACAAATTCGAAAATATCCGCAATCAATTTGTAAGTATCGAAAACCTCTATATACCAATTTTGAACGATCTAACTCTATTTTTATTATTTGCCCCCCCTCTCTCCCCTCTCCCGGCCCTCCTAATAACTTTACACTTTCGAAAATATCCCCATTCTACTTGCAGGCCTCTGAAACCTATCTGTATCAATTTTGAACGGCCTAACTGTATTTCTATTTGTTTTTGCCCATAGCCCCCCCTTACCACCCCACCCCCCTTTCCGCTCCTCCTAATAATTTTACAAATTCGAAAATATCTGCAATCGATTTGTAGGTACCGAAAGCCTCTATATACCAATTTTGAACGATCTAACTCTATTTTTATTTTTCGCCCGCCTAATAACTTTACACTTTCGAAAATATCCCCATTCGATTTGCAGGACTCTGAAACCTATCTGTACCAATTTTGAACGGCCTAACTGTATTTCTATTTGTTTTTGCTCATATCCCCCCCTTTCCCGCCCCTCCTAATAATTTTACAAATTCGAAAATATCTGCAATCGATTTGTAGGTACCGAAAGCCTCTATATACCAATTTTGAACGATCTAACTCTATTTTTATTTTTCGCCCGCCTAATAACGTTACACTTTCGAAAATATCCTCATTCGACTTCCAGGCCTCTAAAACCTACCTGTATCAATTTTTAACGCCCTAACTGTATTTCTATTTGTTTTTGCCCCTTAGCCCCCCCCCCCCTCCTGCTGCCCCACCTGGGGGCTGAATTTCTAAAATTCCAGAAATTGGTTTTCAGATATTTCCATTAGCTATATTTTAGGGCAAAAATTTCACGTATATCTATTTTTTTTTTTTTTTTGAGATTTGTAGGATTTTGTGAAATCACGTTTTGCTCCCCTCCCCCCCTTCGGGGGCGAATTTTGTAAAATCGCTTCTTAGTGGATGCCTACGTCATAGAAAGAACATTGTCACGAAATTTCATGCTTCTAAGTCCAGGGGTTTGGTCTGGGCAATGATGAATCACCCCCCCCCCCCCCCCTCACTCAGGAAGTACTCTTTTATATATATAGATTTTTAATCTATTATTAATGTTATGTATTAAATATTATATATTTTTTTGTTTTTAAGTGTTAAATTAATTCTTTTTTTGATTCTTACTATTAGTTCACACTCTCCCTATATATATCTTGTACAAATCTTGCAATCGAATTTTAACTAACTTTCCGACTAGCTAGAAATTTGAAACTTTCAGAACGCAATACTTCGAAGTCCGAATTTCGAAATTTTTATTAGTTTTCTTATAATTAATTAAAATGTTAAAATAATAACATCCTAATAGCGTTATTATAGCCATTAAAATGTTAGTTATAATTTAATTGTTGCCAAAAAAAATTGACGAGTTAATTTTCTTTCGACATAAAAATAAATACATTTAATTAAACGTGAACATTAAAAAATTATAAAAAGTTAATCTATTCATCTCACAAAAATTGACGTCAATATCACTTTAAAAAATTTATGCATATTGATAAGAGCTCTATGATTCATCAGAAAATTTAAAACATGGTATATATATATATATATATATATATATATATATATATATATATATATATATATATATTAATCTTATAATTATTTTTATTTCATTTTGCACGCGCGCTTTTTATTACCTACTTCAAAATCATTTAAAAAAAAAATTTTTTTTCGATAGTGTTTGTAAGTAGGAATTGACTTAATTTTTTTTCTTTTATATTACTTGCTCATTCTCCAAATCAGATTCATGGACATAAAATTACCAAACAGTGATAAAAATTGGTGTCCCGAGAAAACGGTGGGTGACTGGGAAAATGGGAGTCATATTCGTATTCAGGAGGTCATTTTACATAAGAATCACCAAAAATGGTATCAGAGGTCGAATTTATTTATTTTATTTTATTTTTTTTTTTTTTTTTATTTTTTTTCAGCCCAGTTATATCATGTAAACCAATGTTTAGTAATTTGATCTAACAAGGAGAAATAAATTCGGTAGTACAAGTATAAAATTCAAACGCTAAACTGACACAGACCGATTATTTTGAAAAAAGTTAGTTCAAAAATATTCATTTCAGAAATTTATTATATAATGTTCATAATGCATATATGTTTTAAAATATCACGTATGATCTATATATAAAATATTTTAAAACATAGTGAAAGCCGAGCAACAGATGAAACCACTTAGAATAATAAGAATAAATTTCCATCAAATTAAAATTACCTTAGAAAACTGCTGTTGAAAAAAGGGAAAAAAATGTTGAAAAAATTGTTGAAACAATTTTTACTTATTGATCCCGAAACAGAAAATACAAACAAGCAATGAGAAAATAAACAATTAAGACACTATTTTAGGCATGATTTAAGTAGGGGAAACTCAGAAAGGTGAAAAAAAAAAAAAAAAAAAACTCATCAGGGGAGTTTTTTTTACCCTATATATGTATATATATATATATATATATACATGCAAATTTTACGTTAACGCTTCTATGCATTCACTCTAACTTTGCAAAAAAAAAAAAAAAAAAAAAAAAAAAAAAAAAGACAATTTGTGTATAAATTAAGTCGTTTATAAAAAAAAAAAAAAAAAACATAAACTTTATCATAAATTGTTGCTGATAAAACAGTTTTTTTTTCCTAAAAAAAAAAAAAAAAAAAAAAAAAAAAATCTTGCATGAGTTTTACTGAAGAGAGGACTGTATACCTAATCTCGCTGACAACCATGGCCCATGTTATTCTATGGGAAAATTTGTTTTCATAATTACTCATTACCTAATGCATGGAGGACATTGCGGCCACAATGGATTTTACGTGCACTAGACACCATTAGTGTACACCACGGTCTTTGACCGGCTCGAGTATCGAACCAGCAATCTTTCAATTATGAGCTCGGCGATCTACCGACAGGGCTACCGCGGTCTTTTAAAATTGGGAATTGGATCCATTTCAATAGAATGAGTTACAATTTTAGAACGTTGGTTAAAATTATCAACCGACCGTCTGTGTTCTTGTAATCTAACTCTAACCGTACGTCCTATTTCATCAATATAAAAGTTTAAAACTAAAAAATATTCATTTGGCCAATTGTATAAAAATTAGTAAGAATATTATGATGTTTTAGCAAATTAGCAATAAGTTCGGAAGTAAGACATTTGGTGGGGTAACGTTTATAATATGTTCCTTTTTTACTGATGAAGAAATTCTGGATAAGTTTCGAAACGTTTATTTTAACTTGCTTTTATTTGTATATATTTAACTGAATGTTTCATAATAAAAATTATCTCATTTTTTAATTAATGAATATTAATGAGATGGTATGGTGTTGATGTACATAAAAAAAAATCTCATTTAGTAAAACACCTATAAATTTATATGACAATTGGTTTATGAGCATTATCACTTTAGATTTGTCAAAATGGTTCTTAGACAAATGTAATTTGAGATCACTGAATGAATTTCTAAAAATTGAATAATATATAGGACATAAAATTAATAAAACAATGCTACGAAAAACTTACATTTCTGAAAATTTTGAGCTTAAGGATATTTAAGGAAATTTGAACTTGTTAATAAAATAGAAGCATAGCTTTGCAAAAAATCTGTCCTTTATACACAAAAATTAATTTTTAAAAATCGTTTCTATTAACAAATTGTTGAAAAAAATATATCAATTTTAGTTAGTTAGACTATCTTTGTATAAGATAGATGATTTCCTCTGTATTTGTTTTAGAAAGTTCAATTTTTTTTTTTTTTATCCACTAACAAGGTTCCATACAACAAAAGTTTGTAGAAAGCTCAGTCGAATTCAAAAATTCTTAGTCCGGATGAATATCAATTCATCTGCAAACTCTCTCACAAGCCAATTACTTTTACTTTAATGAATATAGATGTAACCTTTGTTTGCCTGGAACACGATAGATGATCTCTTTGTATTTCTTCTGGTTCTTATTAACTCTTGCTCCGGCAGTTATTTATCTTTTAAAATTATCGAACTTTTTTCTTATTTTCCTTCAACATTACTCCGCCATTTAATAAAGAAAAGAGTTTATCTTTGTTTTATACCATATAGTTTGTAACGTAACTACGTTTATTTTGAAGTTAGTTTGTTGCAAATACGGGAAAAAAAAAAAAAAAAAAAAAAAAAAAAACGATTATTGGTACATGAACTGTGGAATAATAATAATTAATATGTATAAGTATTTCTGAATTTATTGGTTATAGGTTATATTACACAAACATTGATTTATTGTAGGTTAAAACAAAAAAAAAAAAAAAAAAAAAAAAAAACTGTAATTCTTAATTTAAATAAGAAAATACCAGGACTTAGAATTTGACGGAATAGAATATGAAAAAGAAAAACAAAATACATAGCAAATTAGATTAAAGTGTCTAAGAGAACAGAGAAAGGTATTTGGTGAAGCGTTTCAACAGTCGTTTGGACCCTGGCTACAGGGCTACTACAGACAAATTTTTATTATTATTAAGATTATTTTCGTACTAATATTTTAATAACATAAAATTTACAATAAATTTATGCAGGCAAAATGCAGATTAGCCTGTGAAAATATATTACAAATTTTATTTTTTAGAAATAGTTGCACGAAAAGAATATAAAAGTAACCGCTTATGGCAGCTGTGTGCCTATCACCAGAATTAATTGCTCTTATCCCAGAACTCAGAGCTCGATGAAGCCAAAAGTGGGCACAGGGTACAATAAGCATTCGAGCCCCCTACTTATTATTTTTCCCATATTTTTTATTACTCTTTGAAAAAAAAATCTTAAATTTGGTGTCGTGCTAAAATCGGTTATCTAGAAATAGCTACATATGAAAATCGGTCTCTCTGCTCTTCCTCGTAGTAAAATCGGTCACAAATACTTTTCAGATATCCCGTTTTTCAGATCGACTTTGGAAAAAAAATCCTCGTACCCATGGTTGCCCTAAACAATTTTCATATTTGTACATTATCCATGTAGAGTGTGGTAATATAGCACGTGAAACTAATCTCTTCCTAACAATTTCAGCATTATTACCTGATAATCGAGAGAGAACATATCGCATTTTATTCAATAAACTAAACAAATTGTGCGTAGAATGGCGTCCATCTATAGTAGATTTTGAATCATCGGTAACGCATGTAGAACAGTATTTCCCGACATTTCACACCAAGCTGCTTTTTTCGTTTTACTCAATCTTTATAGTTATTTGGAAGATATTCTTCTGGAGATATAGAATGTGCCTGGACAATGCCATCGAACTAACAATGCTGTCGAAGGGTAGAATTCGAAATTAAACACATTTTTCATAATAGCAAAAATTCATGGCGATATGAGTGTGAAAAGAAGAAAACAATTTGTAGCATTTGAGAAGCGGCTTGAAGATATGACAGAGTTTAATAAAATAAATAATTAAAGAAAAATGTTTGAATGCTCTCAGCTACATCACAAAATTTAATTAAAGAAGAATTTTAATGTTTGCTTTTTTATTTTCTAAATTTAAAAATGCATATTTTAAAATAAATTAATCAATAAAAGGAGAGGCATAACAGCAAACTGCAACCCGACTAAATGATTAACTTTGTTTTATTTTCTTAAATAAATAAATAAATAAATAAAAATTTCTAAATTATTTTTTTTTTTTTGTTCTATTCGTTAACACTTTATTATTTAATTTTCAAATGAAAATTGTACTTCATTAATTCATTTTTTCAGTGAATTATGCAATATTTATTAAACTTTTGAGTATTTGCCTAAAGCCAGGGTACGCAAACAAATTAGCTACACTTTTGGGTTGCTGAAAGCAGAGGGGGGGGGGGGTGAAATGATACCGTGAAAGGGTCTTTTGACGGAACTTCTTCACTGGTATTTTTTAGCAATAATCTCTATCCTATTTAATCGAAAAATAGTAGAGTAAAAATACACTGAAATTTTCTAAATAAAAATAGTGGTGTTGAAGATGCTGACCGATTTCACCACTGGCTGAAAGTAATATTTTTATCTGATCGTTTTTCTAAGATTACTTCTGACTGACCGCTTTTAAACGACCGATATCCGCACATAACCTTCTAATTCACGTAAAAATGCTAGTGGAACAAAATATTATTTCTGAAAAAAATTTTCATTTTGCTTTTAGAAGTAAAATTTTCCTGAAGTGTTATTTTAAAGGGTATTTTTGCATATTTTTAATTAATTTTTTTTTTAAATATAAAAGAAATTTCGGAGTCCTTAAGTCAAGGGCCCCTGAACCATGGCCAGTTGGTCCTGCCAGAACTGGTATGCGCTTTGTTAAACACTATGTATATTTATATATATAATCTTTAACTCTAAGAGAGTCACAAAATTTACTTCCTGTCTAACGTGTATTGTACATGTACATAGTCCCCGTGGCAGAAACAGGGCGACACGGCGACAATGTCGCAGAAACAGGAATGTTCTTGCAGAAAGATTTTACATAAGTCAAATAAATTTTGCCATTGTGTTAAAAAAAAAAAAAAAAAAAAGAGAGAGAGAAAGAGAGAGAGAGAGAAACTCAAAGAATGGTTTATAAACTGTTCTGCAGAACAAATTTTCGTTTCTGCTGATGCGATTGCCTCAATCCTGAATAAGGAGAGGAGATAAAGCGGATGTAACTCACTTGGGTTAGCTTTGATAGGGCATGCATTAGCGATTCGTGATGCAGTGATATGATTCGGTGTATCGACACTTTTCACTTGTAACCTTTTCACAACGGAACCTCTTCACGAACTTTGCGCCTGCCGCTCGTGTCGTGTGTATTTATTGTATTGCAAAAAGATGTTTTTCCGAAAGAATGTGGCTTTGCGACCATTTTCCGAATTTCATATTTCATGCATTTTCAGATTCATGCATAACAAAATAGCTGCATGCAGTGATTTTTTTTTTTAAGAGCGTGAAT
This sequence comes from Salticus scenicus, assembly GCA_963930645.1. Lineage (NCBI taxonomy): Eukaryota > Metazoa > Arthropoda > Arachnida > Araneae > Salticidae > Salticus > Salticus scenicus. The sequence goes on along the minus strand of OZ005653.1, from coordinate 270,697,419 downwards.
GCTGCTGTACCGATTTTCACACATTTTCTGATTTACGCACGACAAATTAGTTGCATCTAGTGATTTTATTTTCTTTAATGTATGCGTAGCATGCATACGTGCGTGGTAGTAAATACACGTAATTTTTTAAAGCTGCATTAATGTTTCGTTCAAACTATGCAATACATTTCACAAATACTTACAGAGAAAAAAAAGAGAAAAAAAAGAGAGAGAGAGAGAGAAAAGAGAAAGAGAGAGAGAGAAAGAAACTCAAAGAATGGTTTATAAACTGTTCCGCAGAACAAATTTGAGGAATTTCTCTCTCTCTCTCTCTCTCTCTCTCTTTTTTTTTTTTTTTTTTTTTTTTTAACACAAATAGAGTATGGGGAAATTTGTAACGTCTGTAGTTATACGCAAAATAAAAAATGAAGCTTCAAATCTTGCTTCAAAGAATAGAAAATTAAGAAATTAATCTTAAAAATACTTAATTGATATTTAGCATTTTATATGTAGTAAAAGATCTTAGCAATAAATATTAATGGGTATCTTAAGTTATAAAATTGGTAACTTTTCTAATTTTTTTCTTTACTAATCATTAATTATTTTAATTGCGATTAAAATTCTTAGTTTTAAATTTTGTTGTAGCGTTAAAAAAATTATTAATTTATCTTACAAAAATACTCTTATCATTAGTTTCTACAGCTTGTTCATTTCATTTTTTAAACATTTGAATTTTAAAAAAATGTTTATTTTTTTAATTGAAATATTGCAAATTAGATAGTTATTTTGAATAAAAATCAAACCAAACGTTTTGTTGAATATATATATATATATTGTAAGCAAAAGAAATTTTATCTAATAGTAGTTGTTTTGAATAAATACTAATTAAACAGCAAATGCTTTTATTTATTTATTTTTATTTACTTATTTGTATAGATATCAATATCAAATATTACTTTTAATTGATTTCTATTCATTTCATTCATCCGTAATCATTATTTTCTATTATAGATTTTATCCATGAAATCTGTTACATTTCCCATTTCAACATTTCCTTAAAAATTAAATATTTCAGTTGCCTCAATCTTTATGAAACTATTTCGACTATGCTTTGTCTATAATTGTGTTACTTAGATCTTGTATTCTGTTTTACTTTATGTATTTAAATGATGGTATAATTATACATTCTGAATTCTTTAATGTCAAATCACATTTTTTAAATTTCAAATACACATCTTTATGCTATTTGTATATAATACAAAAAATGAATCTTGTGTATTAGAATGTTATCGTGCATCTTTCTAATAATCTCAAAAACTATAAATAATGTAAATAATTTATATTTCATTATGATATTCAGTATTCTATATTAATTTTTACTTTTAATTTGTTGTATTTTAATTTTGAGTTCTGTATTATATTTTATGTTATTTGGTTTGCACCTTATGAAGTAAGTGCATTTGTGTATTTAAATAGATATATTTAATATAAAAAAAAAAGTAATGAAATTTTAAAAGTATTTGTAACATTTGTTTAATTTAGACATTTCATGATTTAAATGCAAACAAATTTGCAGATTATTTTTGATGTGTTATTGCATTTTATGGTTTGAATTCATTGAATATTTTATAAACAATATTGTATATTAATGTGAACAAAAAATCTGAAGCAATTAAGACCAATAGATTTATTTTCACCTTTCTTTAACCAAAAAAAAAAAAAAAAAAAAAAAATTCTTGCAATAGTGCAGATATATGTAATTATGCCTAGTTAAAATTTAAAAACATTGGTTATACTGAATATTATTTACTATTTAAAAATAATTTATTTTGAATTCGTAAATGTTAACTTCACAAACTATTCCTGCAGAAAGATTTTGGTGTTGATGAAGCTTGTCGCAGAAAGCATAATAAATTTCTGCCACAGGGTACATAGTATACTACAAAGATAATACAAAAATATTAAATAAACAGTGAAAAGTGAGCATTTTTACTAAATAGTTTTTAACAACGCGTGGCCAAAGCGTTAAAGAAATTTTCATTTGCATAATTTGTTATTCAAACGTATTTATATGAAAACTCCAAAGAATTATCTTGCAAATTAAAAAAGTTATCGTCGACGGAATAAACTCAATTCCAATCCCTTTCTCAAAAATAAAGAAAGAAAGAATAAAAAAAAAAAAAAAAAGGAAAAAAATTATAGTTTTTTTTTTTTTTAACCAATATTTATGTACAATCAACGAATACTATATTTCCACCAATTGAATCAAAATAACAATATGAGTAAAATGATAAAACCCCTTATAGACGAGACTTTTTTTTTTTTTTTTTGTCAGAACTGAATATTGTTTCATTCTGCCAACGATAACTTTTTGAATTAATATGATATTTATTTGAAGTTTTCTTAGCTGAATACTTTTGGCTACTAATTTAAGCAAATGAAAATTTTTACCACCTGTTCGTGTGTAATTAAACATTTAGCAAAAATACTCATATTTCATTAGCTATATTTAACATTTTTTATATTATGATTGCAGTATGCTATTGCTATGTCTAATACAGTTTGTCAAGTTTAATAAAAATGGCTTTGAATTGGGTTTAATACCCTACATGTTATAATTAATTTTTTTTTTTTTTTTTTTTTTTTTTGGTTCAATTTTTTATAGAAACATTTATATCTCTATGAACATATCGCCACTCTTATATAAGTGAATACAAATAAATAGAAGTATCCACATAACCACATGCTACAGCCAGAAAGTATTTCAAGCATTACTTTCTACAGAGTAATCCCAAACATTTTGATTTTTCTTTAATTTGTACTTTATACATCCAAAGTTTCAGGATAATGCGTAGGGATTGTTTCAAGCTATCTGAATAAACGTCTCCGATCATTTACGTTAGGACAATGTATATGAATAAGCAAATTCTCTGGACGGCATAAATTAACCAAATGGAAAATTGCAAATTATTTTTAGTCTGTGCATACTTTAAAGAATGTAATTTGTTTTAGCAATTGCCGTAAAAGAATCTTTTATTTGATATCTATTAGGTGAGGGAAAGTTCTGTTGTTTTTTAACACGTGCACTTTTATGCGTTGTCAATTATCGACTGAAACCTTTTTTTTTTTTTTTTTTTTTTTTAAGTAATTATTTTCTTTTATAATTCTTCTAGAAATACCCAGTTTTGCGAATTCCAATTTGCAAAAATTAACATTGAAAAAAAAAAAAAAAAATCTCTCAACTTATTCAATATTTCAAACAAATTTATTTGTACATATTCTTTACTCTCAATTGGTATTTTTATTTATTTATTTATTTATAATAATTATGGATAAATTTTGTTTTACTTGAAACAGGAAACATATCTGTGACTTTTTCTACACTGGTGTTCAAAATTAAAGCAACAACCTATTTTTTAGTTTTCTTCTTTTGCGCATTACTTTTAAACAATTAAACATATGAAAAAATGTTTTTGAAGAGAAACCAGAAAACAGGTTGTTGTTTTAATTTTGAACACCAGTGTAATTCGCATTAATTTTTGCTCTTTCATAGTTATTTTTCCTTTATAGTAATCGAGAATTCTTCATATCTTTCTTTGCTTTTTTTCAGTCATCATTTTAGTTAAGGTTACATCTATGAGATTTACTCTTTTTCCCTTACCATGTATATTTCTATGCAATTCTTGTTGCTTTATATTATAAGACTATCTCCTTCAAAAATGAAGATTTTTCGAATTCTGATTTTATGAATTGCAGGCTTTGAACACGTCAGCTTTTAGCTAAGGGAGCACCTTTTTCTTTTTCTTTCTTTTTTTTTTTTTTTTTTTTTTTTTTTTTTTTCCGAGAAGGAAAATTAGAACCTTGAGTTTACTCAAGGAAATAAAATATTAAAATTTATTTTATTTTATTTAAATTTATTTATTTTTCTTAATTTGTCATTAAAAAAAAAAAGGCGATATGTCCAAAAAAGTGGAACTGAAAACGAGATTTGGAAAATTTCTATTTTGAATGAAGTATCCTTGTAATTCGAAGTAATGAAAATACCATAGGATGACATGGGAATGGAAAAAGTGTGAATCTGACTGATGTGCAGTATTAAAGGGATTGAGGAATATATACATATTAATAAATTACTGCTTTAGAGAATTATGGAAATCGGCATGCATATGTATTGAAGTATAATAATACCAAGTATATCAAAATTTCTTGAAAACTATTCAAATTAAATATATATACATACATACATAATTAAAAAAATTTAATTTTTTGAAAAATTTTAAAATGTTTGATGTTAATTAATTTTTAGTTCTCTCTCTCTCTCTCTCTCTTTTTTTTTTTTTTTTTTTTTTTTACAGTAATACAGTTTGAAAATATATCCTTAACGCATGTGTGTATATTTTGTGTAGCTAACTTAATTCTTTAAATATATTTTCATGTGTTTTAATGCTGAAATTTAATACAAATTTTTATCAATATTTAATTTTTTTTCCCGAAATCAAAATGATTATTGGTTGATTGTTTAATACAGATTATTTATTAAACCTCAACCAAGTGAAAGACTTTATTCCGATCTCTACACAAGAATTTAGTTTGTCTCAGTCGTCCAGAAACGTTTCTTCCAGCATCTCGGTCATCTAAACATCTAATTTTACGCGGAGGAGGAGTCACTCAAAATGCCTTCTTTAAAAGTTAACTTCTCGTGCAACAACTTTAAGGGATGCTCTAACTCTAAAGAGGTTCGGCCCTCGATAAATATTCATCTAAAGACCGAGGTAAGAGAGGCCTTGACAGAAAGCTGTACACGACAGCGACATGTAAATCATTATACGAGATTCGGCTCGTAAATAACCTTACAAGCATGATGTTTTCTGAATAGCGTGCTATCTAAAGACAGAGGGAACAGAAAGGTAGTGGCTTCAATGGACATTTTCCCCGACATCCATCACGTAATGCATGGATAGCCATTAATAGCATCAGTAATTGACGGGCAGAGTTCTGTGGCTGCACGGCCAGCATGATGACGAGGGCTTAATTATGGAGGAGCGCAGTCCACGCAGTAGGGAGGGGCGCATTCCTTTTCTAGACTTTATATAAGTACCGTACGATGATGGGATTGGACATTGATGAGCTAGCTGATTTCTTTCTAGCTGACGTCTGCAATTTTCGATGCAGGACTAGAAGTCCAGATTTCATATCGATATAGGGATAAGAGCATATAGAGGTAAAATAACCAAACGTAATCATTTCACAGTCGTCAGGAGCGGAACTTAGCTGTGACCTGTAAAATTACTCATCATTTTATTTCTTTGTTAGTCATTTGAGTAACCATGAGATATATTCAAACAGATTTTTAAAATAACACACTTTGATTTTAGTTATAATTATGAAATAAATATGCAATGTACATATATGAGAGAGACAGTATAATATACAGACCAGGGCAGTATAATATAGATAGAGCAAATTAAAAAAAAAAAAAAAAAAAAAAAAAAAAAGCTGTTGCTGGAAAATGTGTTGAGTTGAGGTGTATTTTCATCCCCCCCCCCCTTAAAAAAAAATTCTTTTTACGCTGTTTATTAAAAATATTATGACTATTTTTTTTTTTTTTTTTTTTTTTTTTAAATGGCTACACAAAAATACAGAAATAAAGTATAGTATTACTCAAAAGTCAGTTTGATAGATAATAATTTTATTTTTCTAAACCAGGTTTGCAGATTGCAATAGATATAACTGATATGAGCATTTTGACTTTCATTATTTGGGTGGGATCTCTAAATATATCGTCATAGCCGAACAGAATCACAAAATATTAAATATGGAGTTCCTCAGTGAGGAAAGGTATAGTATCTATGAAAGGTATATCTGTAAAAATTCTGGTATAAAAATTAATTTTACAAATGTTGTAATTGTAAATTATGTAATTTTTTAATAGTAGAATTAATTTTAACACCAGAAATTTTCAAACTTTTCTAAATATTAGTGTGTAGCTCTGCATTAAATATCTCAGAAAAGGGAATCATTTCATATAATTTAGAGAATCCAGACTTTTAGCCAGTTTGTCCTTTGATGCCAGTAGTGTCCAAAATTACACTGTTTCTATATATATTTTTTTTAATCTTCAACTAATTAAGTTTTATGTTTAATAATAATATATAAATTTTCCGAGTTGTCTTCAGATAAAGCGGCCAGTGAGGGCTTGCAGTACTGGGATCGAAGTTGCCGGTTTATGCTTTCTCTCCTATGGAAAGTTAATCTGCAATCTCCCCAGCCCTGCTACTGTCAATGCATTGCATAGAATTATGTTAACAATTTCGTCTCAACGGACGAATTATCTCGTCTTCCAAGGTTATTCTCTGTGCCCTAAGGACGAGGTAACAGGTCCTCTATACAATGTTTATATAAATAATGTTTCCACGTGAACAGTGACTTATTTACTAAATGAACTTATTTTAATTGTTTATTATTTTAATTAATTAACTTACTTGTTTACTTAGGATGAATGCACGTTATTGCCGCGATGAAAATGCATACGTAAATAAACTATCATGGCTATGTATTGGCTAAATAATTATTATTAATACTTTTACGAGAACAACTACCCTTTATCAGTTCTGATTTCTTAGTATCAACTTATCTCTATCAGTTCTCAGTTTTCAGCTCAGAGATTGATCAGACGTTTGATTCGTTTTTCAAGTTCTTAAAAGGATAGATTTTCTTTAATAGAGATTGAATGAATTTTCGCAGTTTTAACAGAAAATGAAATAACAATCCCCTCTCTCACCTCCCCAACTTCCTTTTAGAAAGAATATGGCTTAATAATGAATGTTGAGTATTCAAATTTGAATGTTTGTCATTGTTCGCCCCTGTCATTGAAACAGATAATATAATAAGTCATGCTTTATAATAAAAATTGTAATTTACATCATTAAAACACGAACAATAAATCAGAGGTTTCCGTTCAAAATATAACAGTATCATCGACCAAAAATTTATAAATGGAACTATCCCCCCTTAACGTCGAATAAATTGTTCGCCTGACCACATGCCACAGGACAGGCGTTTTCCAAAATTTTAATACTACCCTTGTGTTGTCGTCACAAAAGGAGGAATGGGGCGTGACCGAACATGTATTCGTCCCTCTCATCATTCGGACTATACCGTATCTTAATTAAACATTATGTCGACCATGCAGTCCGAGAGATGTGTGTATGTATGTCTGTGCTGTTAATTATGGAGGCTATTAATTACAATCCGTGCGTGCGTGCAGTGATCAATGCGCGGGAAAGTGGAAACGGGCGCCACTGGATTCTGTCCACTGATAAGTCAGGATCTCAGATTTTCGGGAGACGTGTCCACAGCCTGTGTAATTTCCCATCTGCAGTGAGTGATGTCACCCACTGCGCTCATCCTGGATCAAAGGCAACCTACTAAGCTTTATTGCGACAAAGCGAATGGCTTTTATCTCTGTAGAGAAAAGTCATGTGTCTTTCAGTAGGTGATTTTCTTCAAAATACACTCATTATTGAAATTTTGAAGCAAAGTTCATCATCTAATAATTTTCTCTTGCACGAAAGTCGTGCTAGTATGTGCGAAATTTTCCTTTAACACGAACAAGTGCATTGTTCTTATAAAATATTGGATTTGTATGTGGGAAATGCACACTAGAATTCGGCCGTGGACGAAGAACATTTTTATAATGAATTTTTAAGAAATGTACTTAAAACAGATCCTAAGTCACTTTTCTAATCTATCATATTCGAGTTTTATTTCATTAAATTAAATTATTACAGTCAGTGAATAAGATTTTTGGTTCCGGATAAAATATTTCTAGAAAAATATTTTCACCGACAGAGGTCGCACTTTGGCACCACTATTTACAAATAATATACTTTCCCTTATTTAATTACAGAAAGATTCTCTGAAAGATTTCTGTGCAAAAATTAGGGCTGTTGAATTTTTGCCAGAATGCAACCCTGTGCACCCCTGAAAATATTTTGCTTGCAATAAAGATATCAGAAACTTACGGCGATTCTCCACTCTAAAATGTTCGAATAATTGAGAAAAAGTGTATAATTTACAGTATTCAATGCATGTCTCTTTAGATTCGGTACCTGAATTGAGGATAAGGAAAGAAAAAGGGGGGGGGGGTCAAAGAGAATATTAGTAGTTGAATGCTAGAAATGTCATTGTCCGTAATATTCCATTATCCATACACACAAGCACAAAAATAAATAAATAAAAATAAAAATAATAAATATATTATTTTTATATGATTCAATAAAGTAAAAAAAAAAAAAAAAAACAGTGGTGGTGAATGTTATAGGAAAGACAACACTGGTTCTACCATTCTCTGATCTAAAGTAAATTCCGTCAGTAACTCAGGAACATTTTCTATTCTCTATATATTAATTTGAATATCTAGGTGAGTAATAAGCATAATCTATGTCTTTATACCGAGACTTACGATTTCAGAAAAGTGCATTAAAAGAGCTACCATCACACGCATTCTATTGCGTTTTGGTTTTCGATGTAATAAGCACGAGTGCCCCTTGCTGCTTTGATGTTGCACTCGTATGTAGGTTTTTCACCTGATGAAAGGTCGTACTATCATTTTTACCTAAAACAACTGCTGTGAGTGTTTGCAATTTATAGTGTTTACTTACACACCTATTTATAAATTAAATTAATTATCATTTGAATTGAATCAGGCTGACATATATATGTATGAAAATATAAATTTCTCAAAAATTAAAAGTGCTAATTTTTAGTTTTTATACATTTCTAATTAGAAATGTCTCTAATAGCCAATTTTTAAATTAGTTTAGCAATTTTCAAAGGGAAATATCTGTTCTGTTAAGTATAAAGGATTTAAGTCCATATTCTTGATTTTTCAGGAGATGAAAAATAAAGTTAGACTAACTAAAAACTAATCAGAAGAATCGATTAGGAAAAAGGGATCAGGTTTATTTATACCCTTTATACCATTCAGTGATTGTCCATCTTCATTTGATAAAGGGAAAAAATTGAATTAAATATTTTATACTAAAGATTAATGCTAAATTTCTGACTGGAATCTTTTTTTACCAACGGATTTTCTCAAAGACTAAATGACAAAAATTTAAATCCTTTATACCAATCGATAGAGAATTTTTATCTGAGTCTGACTATGTACATAACTCAAAATCGACATTTTTGGACTTAAATCCTTTATACTTATCAGTACAGATATGTAGTGAACATTAAAGGATTAAGCAAAGATATACTGTGTAAGACTTTCTGGGAAGGTTATTGCATCTAATTGTTTAAACAACGATAACTATTATTTATACAAATATTTAAGTGAGACATCAATTTCTGAACTTTCTATGCTTTGAAAATATCTGTATCCACTTTTAGCTTTGTTGAAGTTTCAAAATAACCTCCCATACACAGAAACCAAACCGTAAAATTTTATACACATAATACATCCATTCAGTACGAAGCAATAAAAATATACGATTTCAATTCAACGTTGCTCTCTTGCTACGTTCTCATCTCTGGAAACATAAAATTCAGGAAGCCATACTTTACACGAAAAACATGCGTGTAAATGCAGAAGCAGTAGTCTGTCTTAGCTGGCACATCGAATTACGTAAACGAACACGAAACCGCACAAAATTCTCCATAAAGTCAGGGAAGCTGTTCAGATTGAAATTCTAGCGGGCTGTGCACCTCTTCCAGAACGTATATTGCTGGAAGAAAGTAGGGTTTTCGCATGCAAACAAGAAGCATGAGCACCTTTCAACTCCTACGGTTTTAAAGGAATGGGAAAGAATGTTTCTAAGGTTTCCCCCGAAGGCTTGGAAGTTTGTATGAAAAGACGTTTTATTAAGGTTGAGTTAAAATGCTGGATATATTTTAATTAAGACTAAGTTGCCATTTATTGAAAACAAATGCAATTAAAAAAAAGGGGGGGGGGATTATAAATAAATTTTTAACTATCGAATCGATATTAATTAGTGCATCATGAAAAGCGAATACAATCTTCAGACAAATTACAAGCCAGGTATTTTGAAATTACTTAAGTTTTATGTTGGAAGTCTACAGTGAAGTATTCTTAACCCATAAGTACCCAGCGTCCTCATTTGAGGACAGCTAATAAAATGGCACGTATATTTTTGTGGTTTCTTGGAATGATTTCTGCTTTTTAGTGACAGTTTATAGCAATAGTATCACTCTAAATGATCCCTGAAAGTTTTATGTGCCTACTATTCATTATTATTTCATAATTTGGATAGTTATTTTATGATTTTTCATTCGTCGCACATACATTTGCATGTTGCGCGCAGGTATACTAACTTAAATCAATTTGAATAATAGTATATATTAAAATACTTTATTTTCGAGATCTTTGTCAACATATAATAGGAAATTAATCTGTTATATCAAAGTATTTCTATCTCGAAGTTTTCTCGCTAGAACACTAAACGTCATCAAATGAGGATAGGCTTTAAATTTAAAACAGAAGTGTTTTAAATTTAATATATTTCACTCTCAGTTGTCAAATTAGTTTAGAATTGAAATATTCATCAAAATATATTTTGCAAAATTAATTTGGGCTCTAAAGGGTTAATTTGAAATTCATTGTGAAAAATATTTATGAGTTCAAAAAATGTACAGTAAAACCTCTCTAAGTTGGACACCTATGGTTCCAAGAAAAAGAGTCCAACTTAGAGAGGTGTCCAACTTATAGGGGTGCTTACTTTTCTTGATTTAATTAAACTGTATCTATGCATGCTTTTTAACTTTTAATCACATCTACATATAATATAATTAAGTATCCACGAATTATATACAAAAAATAATTAATTTGCCGATTTAAAATTTAAATTTAAATTATGCTGTGGCCATTATAATACTTTCTTCTATAATTTTTTATATAACAGCGATACCTACCAGTTAACATGCATGAAAATTTAATCAATATAGCTTCTCACAATAAAGATTTTGTACATGCATTTTGGTGCAATTTTATCCAATAGATGCTGAGATAGTCTTGTGGAAAATCAGAAAATGTGAGTAAAAGTAGCACCACCTGCATGCTGATCTACACTCAAATTAAGCTGATATTCATTTTCATAACGGCCATCTCACATATGAAGTTTGGCGAATTTATTCACTCTAGAAACTGAGATATAGTGTTCCGGTGAATGGGGAAAACGGAAGCATAGCAGCAACACCTATCAGCTCAGTGGCGGATTTAAGGGGGGCGGGGGGGGGGGCTCCCCCCAAAACACTGACATTCACAATTGAATATTGCAAATGTAAATTTTTTATTGGTCTAGAATAACATTTTGAAAAGTCTTAGTCCCCCCCCCCCAAAAAAAAAAAAAAAAAAAAAAAAAAACGTTAAGTTCTGGATCCGCCACTGTGTCAGCTGATATGCATTCAAATTGAATCAGCATCGTTTTTCACAACAGATCTCTTTCATATTAAGTTGAGTGCAACTATACACTCAAGTTATACTTGGTAGGAAAAATAAAAGGGGTAAATGAAGAGGTACTCTACCAACCAGTATTTTCTAAAAGCCAATTTTTAAACAGTCTAAGTCAAAACATGTCTGTAAGCTCTCGGTGGAATATTAAAAAAAAAAAAAAAAAAAAAAAAATGCAAGGATAATTCATGCAATTTAATAAAAAGAAAGATTCTTGCATTATTCACTAAATTACAGTAATTTGTGAATGTTTCAACTGAAGAAACGAAGTATTTTTTATAAGATAAGACAGAGGTAAATATATTGTGACAGGAAACATTTTTTTTTCTTTTTTTTTTAGATAGTTGCAGTTTTTTCTACAAGGGATAAATAAAATTTCTAAAATAAGAGTGAGAAAATGGAAGATTTATTTCTTTTTTTTTTCTGTCTCATCGGGTAAAAGTGTCCAACTTAAGACAGTAGTTCACTGTCCAACTTCCAAGTTAAAGGGGTGTCCAACTTATACAGGTTGGACATAATGTTAATCCTATGGATACATTCTGTTCCGAGAAAAAGCGTCCAACTTATAGGGGGTCGAACTTGAGAGGTTTCACTGTATTAAAAATAAATAAATAAATAAATAAAAATCTGATTTTTTTTTTCTCTATTTCAAGAATCCCAGAAGAAATTTTTAATATAAGTACAACTATTTTTATTTATCCATAATATAAAACCAAGCGTCACAAATTCAAACAAAAATACGTGGACTTTCTACTTATCGTCCCGGAAGCCAAAGTCAATGTTATTCTATGGAGAATTTAACCTCATTATAACTCTTTAACTAAAACTTTTTTTTTTTTTCGTTTTATTATTCAGAAAATTCACAACTGTTAAACAATTTATCTCTTTCTAAAAATTTATATTTTATATTTTTAATGTTTTATTTTGAGGTTGAAAAATGCGAATTTTTACAATGTGAAATTTTGTGCTTTTGAGCTTAAAAATGAAATCTTAAAAATTAAAAAAAATCTCTTTTTACAAAGCGATAAATTGTTTAATATTTGTGAATTGTCTGAATTAGAAAACGGAATTTAAAAATATGTATTAGTTAATGAGTTATAATGGGGCAAAATTCTCCATAGAATAACATTGACTTTGGCTTTCGGATACGGTAAGTAGAAAGTCCCCTAAGATGAAACCGTCATGGAGGACATTCCCCCTAGGTCCAAGTTCCTACTTTAGACAATTGGCCTTAACCCGAACACGCAGCACAGACTTGAGCGAAGTCATATGATTTAACACTTATTTATCATGTACAGTATATAATTTATAAGAAATATATACCTTTAATTAATGAAATTAAAAAAATTCAAATATGATACATATTTCAAGAAAATAGAATTATTTCGAACGGTTTAAATAATAAACTTTAACAGTAAGAAAATGTTCCAAAATAGTCACATTGTATCGCGTATTCGAAACAGTATTGCAGGAATCACTACTAAAGATATAAATAGTAAAAAAATATGATTACAAAATATTTGAAATTATAAATGCGTTGAATAAATTAGATAAAAACTGCCCCCCCCCCCCCCCAAAAGAAAAAAAAAAAAAAAAAAGCAATAAATAAATAAATAAATAGAGTTTTCATCAGGATGAATTTATTGTAAATGAAAAAATAAAAGCGACTGTTTTCTAACATAATGAAGGATCCAATATTTCGTGAACAAGTCCTCAAAAACATAATAATGATAATAAATAAATAAATAAATAAATAAAAAATAATAATAAATAAAAACAGGGAAAACAGAACAAGTGAGTAAATAATTTTATAAAAAAACATAAAATATCCAGCCACGAAAACCATAAGGTAGATATGGTTGCTCTTTGGGTATCATATTTACTTTCTCTTACCCATAAGGTAGAGAAAGTATTGTTTTTGGGTCAAATTTTCGAACGCGAAATTTTGTTATATTTACACGTTTTGAGGTCCCCTGAATACGAAAATCATGTTTTTAGCAAATGGTCTGTGTGTATGTCTGTCTGTGTGTGTGTGTGTGTCTGTCTGTTATCAGCATATCTCAAAAACAAATTATGGCAGAAAGTTCAAACTTGGTATTCTAAATGTGTATCATATAGGGATGCTACAGTAAGCTTTTCGTTAAGATCAAGCAAATGGTTCGTGTACAGGGACAATCAAAAGAATTTTAATACATTACGTCTATGGGGGAAATTGCAGGTAAGTAGAGTTTAACGTCTATAGATTGCACTAAACCAAATGAAACGAATATATATTTTTTGTAATAGAGATAGTTAACTGGGAAAAAAAAATGTGTATGTAGGAGCCTCGCCTCCCCCCCTGGGGGGGAAGACCCCTCGAGGGGAGTAAATTTTCATGATGGGTATCTTTCAAAAGAGCTCGCTAATACCTTTAAAACGAATTGTTGAACCATCGATCTGCGATAATTTAAAACAAAGTTATCGATTTTTTTTACTTTTAACAAAAAAAAAAAAAAAAAAAAACAGAAAAAAAATCGTATTTTTTTTTTTTTTTTTTTTTTTTTTAAATATTGAGAATACGATGGACTTTTTTTTTTTTTTTTGGATATTTGGTGTTATACTACTTCTCTAATATGGAAATCGTCTGCATTATCATAAAAGATATTTTTTTAAAATAATATTTTTAATAAATTATTTTTTAAAAACAGAATTATTTTTTAATAACCGAATTAAATTCTATATAAATGTAGGTACATTAATGAAACGGGAGGTTGAGGGGGCGGTAGCCCCCCCTCACACAGAACTAATTATCATATAAAACTCTTCAGAAGCCTAATATGAATTGTTTAACACAGGTTTACATAACAGTACTCGTTATCTTACCTTTTAATCTGCAACCTGTATTTATAGTAATAAATTTCAGGGTAAGAGAAAGTCGTGTGAGTGACACACCAGATTATTTTCATATGTATTAGCCAACCAGAGTCGAGTTGTTTTGAAAAACTGAAATGAAAGTACTACTTTCGTGTAATAAAAAATAATATTTATTTAGAATATCATAAAAGCTGCTTATTATTTTGTTTTGGAATAACAGATGTAGATTTTATTAATGTTTCAGAAATGTTTGAAGAAAATTACATGGAATGTAGAACTGATTCCAAGAAATAAAAACGGAAATATATAGGATCATTTAGAAAATTTCTATAGTTGTGTATTTTAAGAAATTTCTCAGTAAAAATTTTGAAGTATTTACTACTCTATTATGTGCATGACTACATACGCACTTATTTAGTGTAAAGTTTCTTTAAAAGATAGATTCTAACAAATGGAAATATGCTGAAACATCTGGAGTATTGACTTTTATTCTGTGATTTTTGAGTTATAAACAGTTTTGCGTCAGACGATAGTAAAGTTCCTCGGGAATCCTTTTCAAAGCAGTCATATAAATTGTTTGTTTAGGAAGCTGATATTGAGAAATCTTTTCCCCCTTACTCCTTAAAAGGCATAAGAATGGATTACAATAGAAAGAAAATAAGAATAACTACTAATCAATATTAATACCATGTTATATTTAAAAAAAAGAATTTAAGGATGCAAATATATATATACATATAAACACACACACACACATATATATATATATATATAATTTGAATTATTTAGTACCATTGTAACACTCAGTAGACAAAAGATAGATGAAGATACCAACATAAAATAAATTTTAATTGAGATTATTTCGATTAAAATTAGTCACGGTAATAATTTAATTTGAGTACCAATGATTAGTAAAAACAAGTTAAAGTACTTACGCAGAAGAGAAATGACACTAACATAACACATAAGCCTAACGATGAGAGAATTTGCAAAAACTATGAATTATTAGTAACAGTCAACATTTGAGAGAATAGAGAAAGGATAAAATCACCAAAGAGTTCCGTTAAAAGGGGGGAAAAAATGGAATTCATGAATTGAAAATTGGAATTTTAAATGCTGTGATATATATATATATATACATATCTTTATATATATATTTCTTTTGTGCGTGTGTATGTCACTGAACTCCTCCTAAACGGCTGGACTGAGTTTAATGAAATTTTTTGTGTGTCTTCAGGTGGATTCGAGAATGGTTTAGATTTACAAATGAAAGTTGTAACTTAATTAGTTCTTTCTTAATTAATTTTTAACCAACTCTTTCAACAACTTTTCCACCTAGATGGCGTGAGTTGTCGTAAACACGATGTCAGAATTTATTTAATGTTGAAATGAAAAATGAATTTTTAACCGTATCTTACGAAGTGTTTAAAATATTTTTTCAAAGTTAATATTTTAGAATCGTAAACACGATGTCAGAATTTATTTAATGTTGAAATGAAAAATGAATTTTTAACCGTAAGTGTTTAAAATATTTTTTAACGTTAATATTGTTAAAATGTTAAAATTAGTTAAAATGGTATATTCTTTTAAAAAATTCGTCAATATCCGACGGAGTTATTTTATGTTAAAATGAAAAATGAATTTTTAGGCCATTATTATTTGTGCAGATGGAAAATGTACTAAAAGTTTTCCGAAAAATTTCACGATCACAAATGTTGACGGATATCCAATATATCGTCGAAGAAATCCCGATAATGGCGGACAATCTTATCATCTATGGCGGTCATCTATGTCAACAATATAGATATTGACATTGATAACCGTTGGGTGGTCCCATATTCGCCTCTGCTGAGCAAAACATTCAATGCTCATATTAGTAGATAGAAATTCAAACTTCTTCACACACCATAAATTTTAAATCAGCACAACCGGTTTCGAAAGGACGTAGCCTTTCTTCATCAGGTGCAAACACGTGCAACTGCCTTGGAGGCAAAAGCAAAACTGAAAGCAGGACAAAATCCAGAGGGGGAGGAGCAACACAAACAACCAATAGGAAGCAACATGCAGGACAGGACCAATCAGAGAGGAACACACGTACACACACACCACAAAATGAGGAGGGAGGAAAGGAGTAAACAATTATTATTATTATATTTTTTTTTCAATAATATTAAACTAATAAGTAAATTTAATAAAATTTATCCATTAATTATTATTATTTTTATTTAAATTAAAATTATTTTATTATAACTAATATGATGTTATAAACATAATGGAGGAAAATATTTAATTGAATTAAACAAATTTTTCCAGGCTGTAGACAGCAAAGTGGAATCAGATTTTTCATTGACAATTTTATCACGATTAAGGTAAATAGCTAAATTTTCTAAAAAATCCAGTTAATGTCGTTTACGTGAACATTATCGGTATGTTGTTAATCAAGAAATTTCTAAATCTTCAGTTGCGAAGCACAGTTGGGAATTTGATCATAGTTTTAATTTTAAGAGTGCCAAAATTATCTTTCATGCCAAACGCGTTTCCGAACTTTTTAGAAAATTTAGCTATTTACCTTAATTGTGATAAAATTGACAATGAAAAATCTGATTCCACTTTGCTGTCTACAGCCAGGAAATATTTGTTTAATTCAATTAAATAATTTCCTTCATTATGTTTATAACATCATATTAGTTATAATAAAATAATTCTAATTTAAATAAAAATAATAATAATTAATGGATAAATTTTATTAAATTTACTTATTAGTTTAATATTATTGAAAAAAAAAAAATAATAATTGTTTACTCCTTTCCGCCCTCCTCATTTTGTGGTGTGTGTGTACGTGTGTTCCTTTCTGATTGGTCCTGTCCTGCATGTTGCTTCCTATTGGTTGTTTGTGTTGCTCCTCCCCCTCTGGATTTTGTCCTGCTTTCAGTCTTGCTTTCGCTTTCAAGGCAGTTGCACGTGTTTGCACCTGATGAAGAAAGGCTACGTCCTTTCGAAACCGGTTGTGCTGATTTAAAATTTATGGTGTGTGAAGAAGTTTGAATTTCTTACTATTGTCTGTACGCCAGTTTTTTTAATTTATTTTTGGTGCTCATATTAATGTTCAGTTCTGCAGTTCAGTGAAGAGCATCAAATACATTTGCAAGTATGTGAATAAAGGCAGTGATATGGCTGTATTTCGAGTTGAAAATACCAATGTGAATGCTCCTCCGGTGAATAACAACGATGAAATAACACTTTACCAAATTGGCCGATACGTCAGCTCCAATGAAGCTGTTTGGCGTATCTTTGGTTTCCCAATTCATGAACGGGATCCAGCAGTTCTTCATTTAGCCGTCCATCTTGAAAATGACCAGCGCGTATATTTCACGAGCGAGACAGCGATTGATCGTGCTATAAATTCACCAAAAACTACACTCACCGAATTTTTTGAAGTGTGTAATCGTGCGGATGCTTTTGGTGCTTTTGCACGGACATTACTCTATTCAGAAGTACCACGCTATTTCACATGGGCTCCAACAAAAAAAATGGATGCCCCGCAAGCAAGGCACGCCGATTTATGCATGTCCCGGTTTATTTATATCAAACACCTTGGGACGAGTATTTACAGTCAATCCAAGGCACACTGAGTGCTTTTATCTTCGACTGTTATTGGTTAATGTTATCGGCCCTTTGTCATTTCAAGATTTACGTAAAGTGAATGGAGAACAGTATCCAACGTATAAAGATGCATGCCTTGCACTCGGCTTGCTGGAAGACGACAACCAGTGGGAGTGTATGCTTGCTGAAGTAGGACTGAACTGTACAGCAAAACAAATTCGTCTACTATTCGCTATAGTGTTGCCTACATGTTTCCCGCCCCGAGCAGAGACATTATGGGATAATCACAAAGATTCAATGACTGATGATATATTGCATCAACATCGTTCACGGTGCAACGATCTAACGATAGTATTCAGTGACGCTATGTACAATGAAGCATTGATTGCTATTGAAGATCTTTGCATTATCATTGCCAACTTACCACTCAGTCATTTCGGTATGCATTCAACAAATCGAAATGCATCTGATTTAATAAGTACTGAATTGAATCGTGAACTACAATACAATACTGTAGAAATGGCAGCGATTGTTTCTCGCAATGTCCCACTAATGAATGAAGAACAAAGAACCATTTACGACCGCATCATGCTCGCAGTTTTGGCAGGACAAGGTGGATTCTTTTTTTTTTTTTGGAGGGTGCACCAGGTGGAACTGGCAAAACATTCCTTATTTCGCTAATTCTCGCCGAAATACGATCAAATAAGGGCATCGCATTGGCTGTTGCATCATCTGGCATTGCGGCAACTTTATTGGATGGAGGCAGAACAGCTCATTCATTATTTAAACTGCCACTAAATATTCAAAATAACCCAGACGCAGTGTGCAACATAAAAAGACAATCGTCTATGGCCACAGTGCTGAAATAGTGTAAAATTCTTATCTGGGATGAATGCACTATGGCACACAAACATTCGATTGAGGCGTCGAACAGGACATTGAAAGATATAAAAAACAACGACAAACTATTTGGCGGCACTCTGTTACTCTTTTCGGGTGATTTCAGACAAGCACTTCCCGTTATTCCGCGTTCAATGAGATCAACGCGTGCTTAAAATCATCGTCATTGTGGCGTAATGTTGAAAAAGTACAACTGAAAGTAAATTTGTGCGTTCAAAAGCTTCAAGATCCATCCGCTGGAACATTCTCAAAACAATTGTTAGATATCGGCGATGGAAAAGTTACTACAGATGAAAATGGATGCATAAAGCTATGCCCGATCATTGATTCTCAAGATGCTCTTATTGACCAGATATTTCCCGATGTACACAGACGATACACAAATCATGAGTGGCTGGCAGAAAGAGCAATTTTAGCAGCAAAAAATGTGGACGTTAACGAATTGAATCTCAAGATACAACATTTGTTACCAGGAGACTTGGTGTCATACAAATTCTAATGATACAGTTTGCGATGCCACCGAAGCTGTAAATTATCCAACAAAGTTTTTAAAATCATTGGATTTACCAGGCATGCCACCGCATATTTTACAACTGAAGGTTGGATCTCCGGTTATTTTGCTTCGTAATTTGAACCCACAACGGTTGTGCAACGGCACGCGATTAGTCATAAAAAAATTAATGAAAAATGTTATCGAAGCCATCATTTTAAATGACAAATTCCGAGGTGAAAATATATTACTACTGCGAATCCCTATTATACCCACAGATGTGCCAATTCAATTTAAACGCCCTCAATTTCCAATTAGATTGGCATTTGCAATGACTATCAATAAGTCTCAGGGCCAAACGATGTCTGTCTGTGGCTTATATTTGAGCACATCATGTTTTTCACACGGACAATTATACGTGGCTCTCGAGTGGGCAAACCATCCAGTTTGTTTGTATTGGCGAAAGATGGGATAACTAAAAATATTGTACCCTCTGTTGCATTAAGGGATTGATATTGTTTTTTAGTAATGTTGTTTTAAGTAGCGATATGTATATAATTTTAAAGAATCAATTTTAATAAATTAAAAAAATAAATCATTGGTGTTTTGTTATTTTTATATTCTTTCACCGTTCACAGCGCTCCATACATCTTCCACTTATATACCACATCCTTACACACTTACAATAAGTTAGTTATTTTTTTCTAGCAAAATATTCTCTAGAAATAATTTATATGACAAAACAACGTTTGTCGGGTCAGCTAGTATATATATATATATACACACTTCCTTTCATAAACTTAATTTCGCATGATATATTTTGAATTTAAATTAAAAATAGTATTTGATGTTACACAAAATTTCTGATGAATGATATAAAAATTTATGGATAGTTGCAAACATTTTTATGATGTTAAAACATTTTTCAAAATTTATTCAAATTCTTTACTAAAGTAATTTTTTTGTATTAATTACACTGCACTGCAAATTTTTTTTTTTGTCAAGCTCTGATACCATTCTTGCCGATTCTTATGTAAAATGACCTCCTGAATCCGAAAATGACTCTCATTTTGCCCTGTCACCCACCGTTTTCTAGGGACGCCACCCCCTCTCTCAATTTTTATCACTATAAGGTATTTTATGGCCACTAATTTGATTTGGAGAATAACAAAGAATTAATTCAACACCTAAAAGCAAAAAATTGAAATGTTTAGTAAATAACATTAATAATAGATTAAAAAAATATAAGAAATGTAATACATAATTTCAGTGGCAAATGTTCATGCTTTAGAATTTTCCAACTCTGTAGCCCTCAGAAGATACTTAACAGTTAAAATAATCCTCTCCTCCCCCCCCCCCTAAAAAATAAAATAAAATTTATAGCCATAAAATCCCCGAAAAGTGATAAAAATAGGGGTCGTCTCTAAAAAACGGTGGGTGATAGGGCAAAATGAGCGTCATATTCGGAATCAGGAGGTCATTTTACATAATAATTTGCCAAAATGGTGTTGGGGGCAACTTTCATGTCGAGCAATGTTATTTTAATATCAAATTTATTAAGCTTGTGAAAATCAAATCTTTTAGATATAATTAGCTAAAACATATTTAAGAATGTATATTACATATCTCCAAAAACTTAACATCCTCGAATCACAAATTCTTTAAAAAATCTAAACAAAATTATATTTACTGTTTATAAGACAGTAACTTTTCCTTGGCAGGATAGTGACATTTTTGCCTGCCAGAAAAGTGGCGTTTTTCTTATATTAAGTCTGCTACTCAGGCTTAGAGCCAAATTTGGGTTTATGAAGGCTTGTCTATTATTATTATTGTTTAATTACATAGAATAACAGGTATTATTTTCGAAAAATCTTTTATGTATAATAGAAATGTTGTACAGAAGAGTGACAACCTAAAATGTTACATGCTTCAATTTAGAACTTTAAAAACTATGATAAGAATGCTCTGTGATTTAGATCATCAAATCATTCTATGAATCAAACAAAATGGTAGGAAAAAAAAAAGTTTTGTTATGCACCAGGCTAAAAATTTCCGCTCGGAATCTTGGGAACCTCTGAACAGTCCATTCCTACCAAGTTTAACGAGTTTGATACCATCCAAAGATCACCGCATGGCTACCAACTACTGTACGAGCTACTTGAACATCCCATAGAAATGAGCTGTGTCCAGTCCGGACAGACTTCTAACTGTAGACCTAACTTACAGACAGGACTTCATCAACGCGGTTTCATTTTTCAGAGTTTTTCTTGGACACGTTACTCGACGGCCAGGTTGCTGGAATTTTGAATTAGGTGCAGATATAAATAAATAAATGATATAAATAAATAAAGATATATATATATATATATTTATTATTATTATTATTATTATGTATGACTGTATATATATATATATATATATATATATATATTATATACACTGATGGAAAAAAAAATCCCAACACCAGGAAGGAGCTGTACTAGATAAACGAAATTTGGTAGGCGTGTTTATACATCTGAAAGATGATGTCGATTCAAATTTCGAGCTACGCGCATAAGATAAGTGTGGCGCTAGTATCGTCACTATGAACATGCAAATGAGGTTTGCTTTAAATAAGTGCTGTAAGGTTCGTGATCGTTATTTACAGTTGAGATTTGACGTAGTGGGTTAATGTTAGTCAAGGATGCCTCTAAGAAGACGAAGAAGCCATTATCAACAGCTCACTGAGTTTGAACGAGGTCGTGTAGTAGGGCTACGAGAAGGTGGGTTTTCTTTCCGCGATATTGCAGAAAGACTTGGCAGGAATGTATCCACTGTGCCTGAGTGTTGGCAGCAGTGGTCAAGGGAAGGTACTGCCTCAAGAAGACCGGGTTCCGGGCGGCCACGTGGCACTACTGAGAGGGACGACCGCCGTGTCCGGCGTATGGCTGTGGCTAATCGTACTGCGTCTGCAGCTGAAATTCGAGCTGCAGTTGGCACCACAGTGACACAACGAACTGTTACAAATCGGTTACTTCAAGGACAGCTTCGAGCCAGACGCCCTGTAGCGTGCATTCCACTGACTCCAAACCACTGTCGTTTGCGACGTGAGTGGTGTCAAGCTAGAGCTCATTGGAGGACGGAGTGGAGATCTGTTGTGTTTTCTGATGAAAGCCGGTTCTGCCTTGGTCGGAGTGATAGCCGTGTGTTGGTTAGAAGGAGGCCAGGTGAACGCCTGCTAGCGACCTGTCTGCGGCCTAGACACACAGGGCCTACTCCTGGAGTTATGGTTTGGGGAGCAATTTCGTATGACAGCAGGAGCACTCTCGTGGTTATCCCATGCACCCTGACTGCAAATTTGTACGTCAGTCTAGTGATACAACCTGTTTTTCTGCCATTCATGAACAGCATTCAAGGGGGTGTTTTCCAACAGGATAACGCTCGCCCTCATACCGCTGTTGTAACCCAACATGCTCTACAGAGTGTCGACATGTTGCCTTGGCCTGCTAGATCACCAGATCTTTCTCCAATCGAGCACGTATGGGACATCATTGGACGACAGCTCCAGCGTCATCCACAACCAGCATTAACCGTCCCTGCATTGACCGCCCAAGTGCAACAGGCATGGAACTCCATCCCACAAACTGATATCCGACACCTGTACGACACAATGCATGCACGTTTGCATGCTTGCATTCAAAATTCTGGCGGTTACACCGGTTACTAATGTACCAACATTTCACATTTGAAATGGCTCTTCTTGCCAATGGCTCTACCTGTGATCTTGAAACTTTAATCAATTAAATATTTTACCTAGACAAATATTTTGCTGAAATTTCATTGCTGTACAATAATTTTTTCTTGGTGTTTGGATTTTTTTTTCCATCAGTGTATATATACAGTCGGTTACAAAAGTGTCCGAACACTAGCAAAAATTCCTGTATGAAAAAAGTATAGTTAATACTGTTTGTTAAATAAATCCTTGCCGAATCACGTTCTTAGTCCTACTTTTTTTATATAGGAATTTTTGCTAGTGTTCGGAAACTTTTGTTACCGACTGTATATGTATGTATGTATATGTGTATATGTATATATTATTGAAAATTATGGTTGAAAAAAAAAAGATTTCGACAGGCCAGGAGAGTGGCAATCCAGGCATTTTAAAATTTTTATATTAAATAGTAAATGATTAATCTTTTTTACATGCATGGGAATACACTGGAAAAATTGTGTTTTAAAGTAAAAATTAATACGAATTTTATATGTTTATCCATTCTTGTAATATTTCGTTCGGACATGATATTGTCAGATTTCTGGAGATACACACATATAAATGTATATATAATTTTTTCTATATTAAAGTTAAATTTAACATGTTAAAAAAAATTCAAACAATAATTATTTTTTTATAACTGTTAAGAAGATAGTCACGAATAAAATGCTAAATAATAATAATACATTTGTCACCGTATCATTAAGTTTAACTACATTATCAGACGTGTGTAAAATATAATTTTTTATTTATTTATTTATTTATTTTTTTTTTTTTATTGTTAAATGTATTTGCTTTTGATAAATTAATTTAAAAAAAATCTCTTGTTTCTTTTAATCTTTTTGTTTCTAGCAATCGAATAAAATAATGTAGAGAGTTCTTAAGATCATGTTAAAATACAGGGTGATTATAATTAGTTACGATTTCAAAGCGCTATAATTTTAAAACTACCCATCAGAGTGATTCGATATTTTACCAGAGCAATTGTGAGGCAATGCAATTTTGTTTGGCAAAAAAAAAAAAAAAAAAAAAAGATTCCAAACTGTGCCGTTAATTATCCTTAAAGTATTTGTTTCAGGAAGCTCCTCTTTTTCTATTTTCACTTTGACTGTTTCTTCTGTAAACGCGTATTCCTGTCTTTTTGCTACAAAAATTGTAGTAAACCCTTGAAGTCTATTGTTTTCTTCTATTCCATTGTGCTGCTAACAACATTCCTGTGAGTCCATTTAGGAGTTTCCCCTGAGATTACCCTGATAGCGCCATCTATAGGAACATGTTGGAACTACTTTTTTCCTCTCCCAAACAAAATTTCATTGTCTCACGATTGCTCTGGTAAAATATTAAAGCGCTCTAATGGGTAGTTTTAAAATTATAGCGTTTGAAATCGTAACTTTAATTATATTCACCCTGTATATTAAATTATACTATCACAATTGCTATATTTCTCAAATTCCACAAAAAAAAAAAAAAAAAAAAAGAAAGAAAGAAAAAGTTCAAATTCACCCTATAAAAATAACAATTCAGCCGGTTATACATAAACTTTGTATTATTAGTGACCTTGCACTTTGATTCTTTCATTAAGTTAATAAAACATCTAGTTGCGCACTAGTTACTTAAATTTCAAGTTTCATAAGATTAAACCAAGAGAGAAAAAAAAATTGGTGAACAAATTGCCAGGAAACCTTTTAACTCTATTAAAAAGCTAATTAAGACGGAAAAGATGATACAAGATTTTTCTTACTTAAAATTTCTGCTTAAAGGAAGCGGATAAGTGTACGGATTAATTACATGCGGGCATATTTTCTCAAAGATTCACAACTTTTCTTCAATTTTTTACCCTCAAGGGATATTTCAAGTGATATCAACCGTGCAATTTGAATTCAAATAAAATGAGTAGTTCATGAAATAAGAAATGAAAAACCACTTGGATTTAAAAGGAGAAGAAAAAAGATAAATATTCTAAAAATTGGTATCTAGAGGTTCATTTTTGATAACCCATATTGAGTGAGTCGGAATATTTTTAATGCCGTAAGTTGACGGTAACTTTTGATAATATCTTAAAAAATCAGTAAGGTACGTGGATTTAAAATCATTTCTGATCCTTGATGTTTAAAACTTCTACCAGTAATGTTTTAAAGTTCATATGTAGAAATAGACGAGGGTTAAATCTTAAATATCCATTTAAATTTTCTTGTAATTTTTGTAAGAAATGCATATCGGAATTATACTGTGAAAATGGAAATGATTAAAAGTTACCTTTTTTTTTTTTTCTAAATATAATTTTAACTTTAATAGAGTATATGATGTAAAATGAAACCATTTTGAGATTTTGAAATTTTTGATAACTATATAGAATAAGTTGAGATATATTTAATACCGTAAAATGACGGTACTTTTGATGAAAAAAAAAATAATGGTTAATTTACGTAAATTTAAAGCTATATCTGATCCTGCGCATTTCAAATTTCTATCAGTAATGTAAATGCTATGGCGAAGGGTTGGTAAAGTCTTGGGCCTGTGTTAAAACTCATATGTACAAACAGAGGTTATTGCTACTAAAAGCAGTTATTGATTGAGATATTTATTGAAAAAATTAACAATATTTTGTTAAAATTTGAATTACTAAAATTCCTTCTTTTTAACACGCTTTTATTAGCTTCACCTGTATGTATGTATGTTTGTATGTATGTTTGTAACCGCTCTGGGAGCAAACAAAAAATGTATATTGTAAAAAAAGACCTTCCCCATGTGAACGCCGTGGCGTTGAGGTATACTCCGCGCTACGGACCTAAAGGTCTAGCGTTTGATCCCAGTCAGGGGAGATTTTTTTAAAAATGGTTTTTGTTTAATTCTAAATTATTTTAATTAAAGGTTTAAATGTATGTAAATATTATGGTGTGTCCCTCACACGATTTTCTCTTAACCTGCATTTTAATACTAAGATAGATATTTTGTGCTTTTTAGTTCACATTTCTATAAAAGCGTGTTCTTTAATTTTTTAAAACTATAATATTATTCCTTATTGTAAATCTTATAAAAAGGGTGGCATTATTAAGATATAATTAATTTTTTTTTTTTTTTTTTTTGATAACACATATTGAAAGAGTTGGAATATTTTAAATGCCGTGTGTAGACGGCACTTTTGATCATACAGAAAAAATTGGTAAGATACACGGATTTTAAATTAATTCTGATTTTTGTTATTTAAAAATTCTACCCGTAATGTAAATGCTTTAGCAAAGAACTGTTAAATCTTCGTGGGCGAAAGTTCATGTGCAATAATAGACGATAACTGAACAATTAATTAAACTTTCTTAATGTTTTTGCATTAAAAAAAAAAAAAAAAAAGAATTTATCAAAAGTTACTATTATTATCTAATAATATTAGAGTAGTAATAAGATAAAATAATTCATTTTACGTTACATTTTGAACTTTTTTTTTTTTTTTTTTTTTTTTTTTTTTTTTAAGAATGAAAAGTTATACGGAGAGCTAATAAAATTTTCAAACTGCTATCATTGAATAATTTTAAATAATTTTAATAAACGTAGTGAGGACGAGGGATTTGCCGTAAAATGAATACAATGAAACCAATGAACGTGAGAAAGTTTTATGCACTTACGTAATCAATTTGAAATTTACAGAATATTAATTATTACCATAATGACCACAACAACTGTTTACATAGTTGAGAAATTTTTAATCTAAACAGATTTTTCCTATAAATGGGTTACATTTCCAGTGAGTAAATTTTTCTTATGACAGTGTGATAGAAAGTGTTACCGCTACGTAGTATCGGAGAAATCGGTTTTATTCAACAACTTCCAGACGACTTTCTGAAAATCCCTCTTCTTCTTCTTCTTCTTCTTCTTTTTTTATAGTAGAAAAGCAAAACACTATTTGGTTTTATAACATTTGTAATAAAAATGCATTTATACTTAAATAATTTGTAAATAAGAACAAATTTAATAGTCTAGTAAATATGAATGTTTTTGGCATATAAGTAACTTCAAATTACTACGATGCCCTAACAGATAGACATCACGATAAATACTTATTTTTATTTTATTTTATTTTATTTTTTAATTCATTCTTTACTGCCGCTGGAAGATAAATCCTATATGTTCTTGTACGTTGAAATTTGTTAATAGAATTACCCGTTATTTAATGAATTTAAAAAAAATTCTGTTTTCACATTTTGAAAATTCCCAATCGTTACATTAGCACTCGTTTTCCAAAAATTGTTTTTTAAGAATTTTTAAATATTGAATTTAAACATATGAAAATTTAACTAAGTACATTTTTCGCATATTTTAACTGTTAAACGAAATATAAAAAAAATTAAGTAACATATTTTTGGAAAACGAAAACAAGTTTAATGTATGGGAATTTTCCAAATGTTAAAAGAGAATTAAAAAAAAAAAAAAAAATGTAATGAGTAATTTTATAAACAGATTTCCCCACTGAGTTACATAGGATTTGATGACCTTAAAAGAAGTAATCGCATGAAAAAGAGAAGAGCTTGGTTATTTCTTAGTTGGTAATAATTAAAACTGCAAGGTCGAATAATACCTAATCTAGCTGACTGCCAATGCCCGTATTATTCTATGGATTTTTTTTTTTTTTTTTTTTTTTTTTTTTCCACAATGACACATTACCTAATTATACATATATATTTCCGTTTTCGCATTCAGAAAATTCACAATCGTTAAATTAGCACTCGTTTTCAAAATTTTCATTTTTCAAATTTTTAATATTTTCTTTCACAGCTAAAAATGTATTTACTAACTTTAATTTTTTTTTTTTTTTTTTTTTTTTTACTCAAAAATAATATAGTCGAACCTCGTTAGCGTGAACACGCCTAACATGAATTACTTTTAACATGAACTGTTTCCACAACCCCCGTCAAAATGAAAGTTAGTTTAGTTATATGAAGATTAATTACTGATAGCATGAACTACTGATAACACGAAATTTTTTTTTCTCTCCTTTAGATTCATGTTAACGAGGTTCAATTGCATATATATACATATATATATACATACATTTTGAAATCGAGTACTAATTTAATGGTTGTAAATTTTCTAGATGTAAAAATGGAATTAAAAAAAAAAAAAAAAAAAAAAAAAAAAAAGGCGTTAGGTAATGTGTTATTGTGAAAACAAACAATAACATGGGCCTGGGTTGCCGGAGAGATTAGGTATTCTCTGCTCTTAAGTCTACGCACACAAATAAATAAATAAGATGTTTTCTTGGAAGAACAAAAATTTTTTTAAACTCAATATTTTTATTTATTTATTTATTTATTTTTAAATAACTCCAACAAAAATTTTGTTACAAAAATCCATAGGGGCATCTTGCTTGTTCATTGGCTGTCTACAGAGAAGTATGTATGGTGTAGTTTATCGGACGCGCAGGTATCGCGCAGGTATCGA
This sequence comes from Salticus scenicus, assembly GCA_963930645.1. Classification (NCBI taxonomy): domain Eukaryota; kingdom Metazoa; phylum Arthropoda; class Arachnida; order Araneae; family Salticidae; genus Salticus; species Salticus scenicus. Next base: position 270,668,937 of record OZ005653.1, on the reverse strand, counting down.
ACGCGCCATTTTTCTTAACCCTTTTTTTTTTTTTTTTTTTTTTTTTTTTTGTCAATCGAATTAATTTGGTTTGGTTAACAGCACAAAATTATTGTCAAGTAACAAAATAAATCTACAAAATTAGTCAACAAAATAAATCTGTTCTCCTCCCATCCCCTCAAACAAAAAAAAAAAAAAAAAAAAAAAAAATGGGTAAAATGCCTTAAAAAATAAATGAAAACATTCAGGACACCCAAAATTTATCCAAAACAAGCAGATGAAGAATTCCACTAATTAAATTGTTAGTTTCGTTCAAATTTTTGTGTGGGTAAAATAGAAATTCACTAAAACTAATAATGAGTGAATTGGGATTGAAACAATTTTAAGTCATGAGAATAAAATACCATATCCTTTTTGTCATAAAACAGATTGCTGTTGATGGGTTTTTCTAATAAAATATCACTAGTAAATTAGATTACTGAAATCGATTATTATTATTATTATTTTATTATTAAAATTAATAGTTGCTTCTTTTATGATGAATTTGATCATATATAATTTATAATTAAGATAATATTTCCTATGTATCAACACATCTATTCTTTTTCTTTTGGAAGCATTTAAAAGCTATTTTTCCTCTTACAAATTTCCCAACAATTCTTTATTTTCTTTTTACTTTTTTTTTTTTTTTAATTTGTTTTCTAAGAAAAGAAAAATTAGTAATTTTTAACAATTTTGCTTTTAAACGTAAGGTTTTAATATTTTTCCTAGATGCTTCAAGTTGTTTAAAAATAAATTACTACATTGAAAGGTATTTTTTTTAATAAAAAATAAAAAATAATTCTTTTAAAAGAAGTGTTACTAATTACAATAAAAAGTGTATAATTAATATTGTTTTTAAAGTAAAATAGCAAGAATTATTTTTTAATGTGAAAGACATTATTTTATTATCCCTACTAAATTATTTTAATTTTTTCATATTTTTTAAATTATATAACAATAATAATAAAACGAATAAAATTATAATAATAATACAGAAATGAGTAAAAAGTATTTTTTTTTTTTTTAATTTATTTTTCATAATAATTTTACCGCTACCTGAAAGAATACGATCATTCGATAATTCACACACAGTGGAAAAGTTTATATATTTATATATTTAAAAAATAATAATAAGCATTTTATATAAAACATTTCAGTTAAAATTTCTTTAAGATAACAGTTGTAATAATAATAATAATAAATAATAATAAAAGTCGAAATGAAACTCACTCTCTATTTTTCATTTGTCTAAACTTGGTAACAACACGAGTTTCAGATGATGATTATAGGTGCTATGTAATTTTATTTACAATAGATATACATTTTTCCAAATATTTTAGAATTTTCAAAATGATCAATATTTTACTTTTTAAATAGCAGATAATTAGAAAAAAAAAAAAAAAAATCCCAAACATAATTTAAATTCCCTTTTTTCACTCATCATTGCGCATTTGTATACTCGATACTACTTAATAGAGTATTTTTTGTTATGCAAAATTCACGCAAGTGGTGATAACGCTTCTCACCTGCTTGGAAGAAATAAAACTTTGGTTCTAAACAAGAAAAAAAAAAAAAAAAAAAAAGTAAGACGAAAGTAAGAAAAAAAATTGAAAGAACAAAAAAAAGTGCCCCAGTGTCCGAATTTCTTAATGCTAGCTATTTTTCTTTAGAAATGCTTTTCTTAATCTTAAAATGAATTTAATTTTTCTGCTTTCTTTTCCTTTTTTTCCTTCCTTTCTTTTCTTTCTTTTTCATATTTATTTATTTATTTTTTCTAGTTGATACACCTGAATACATACATAATATATATATTATCTTCAGAGAGAGGAAAATGTTTTTCTTAATTTTAATGGCATCTTAATAAAAGAAGTGTACTTAAAATATCTCATCTCAACAAATCAGTGCTTTAGAGGGCATCTCTTACTCATTAGAGACGCTTTCCTCTCTCACAAATTTTAGCACATCCCCGCCCCACTTCCTCCCCCTAAATCACGATCTCTACGACGCATTTATTTTTTTCTTCAATTCGGCAGGGATTTTCTTCGACAACATCTATTAAAAACTAAAAAGAAAAATACTGAAGCAGGTAAAGTACAGCTTTACTTGTTTCATTAATTGGTATTTAAAATGTCTGTTTATTTGATTAAGTTGGAGTCATTTTCACTAACTTAATTTCATTATTTATGTATTTAGTATTTGATTAACATCTAGGTTTAATGTATCTGCGAATAATAATAATAATAAAAGTATATTATTTTAAAAATATGTTAGTTGTGCTTTTTATTTTTTATTTTTCATTTTTTTTTTATTTTTTAAATAAAATAATGAACATAAAACATAAATATAAACATAAATAATGAGCTATTTTTCTTTTCTCTAAATCTAGTAATATTAGAAGTTTTTATACGACAGTAGTTGCTAGACAATATTATTTACTTTATAGACTTTATAGACATTAACTTTTCTAAAAATATTACAAATAAGTGTTTCAGAGGGCATCTTTTATTTAATGCTTATTAAACATGCCCCCCCCCCCACACACACACACATACACACCTTCTCTCTTTCCTTTCTTTCTTTTTTTTTTTTTTATTCATCGCTTTCTACGATGTATTTTTTCTTCTTCATTTCGTTAGGGATTTTCTCCGACAGCATCTATTAAAAACCTAAACACGCATCAAAAAAAAAAAAAAAAAGAAGAAAGAAAAGAAAAGAAATACTGAAGCAAGTAAAGTACAGCTTTACTTGTTTCATTAATTGGTATTTAAAGTGTTTGTTTATTTTTTTACATTGGAATAATTTTCACTGACTTAATTTCATTATTATTGCATGTAGAGTTTCATTTGCATCGTATACATTTTAAGTGTCTATGAATTAATATATATATATATATATATATATATATATCTTTAATTACATTATTATTATTATTATTATTATTATTATTGTCATTATATATATATATTTAAAGAGTATATGAAAAAAGAATTACTAAGCTTATATTTCCTTACTTTAAGATGTTGACGTAGGTCGATGTAAAGTTAATATACTCACTTATATAATCACATTCCTTTAAATAATATTATTCAATTTAAAATTTGGGAGCAAGCTTATTCTGAAGTAAAAATTACTAAATTCACTTTCAAATTTCTTCAAATTTTTACTTCGCTTCTAATTTCATATTTTTAAATTCTTTCTAAATTTAAAAGAGAGAGACAGAAAGAACTTTTTTTTTTTTTTTTTTTTTTTTACAATTTTATCCTTAATCTATATAATCATAAAAAAAAAAAAAAAAAAAAAAAATGAGAAGAATAAAAATTTTATGACATTCAGTATTTTTCATATATTTTAGTTCCCCATCGTACTATAGATATGGGGAACTTAGATAATCGCGAAAATTTCCGACCTCGGTTTTTAGACTTTTTTACATGTTTTCAGGTGTGAGGAATCCAAAAATATCAAAGTGGGTATCGTGTTCGTCTGTAGTTTGTCTGCTAGTTTATTAGTGTGTTAGTACGTTAGTTTGCTAGTCTGTGTACACGACATATCACGATGAAATGATCGCAGAGAGGTCGGACTAGTTTTAAAATGTTATTTATGACACTGGCAAAAACCCTATTAATTTACAACAATATAATTAAAAAACTTTAGAAGTTATTCGAAATTTATGATTTTCTTGACATGGGAGAATAGGGCAAAGTTTCACTTAAACGTGCATGAAAGAAATATTTTTATCGTAAAGGTGTAAGAACAGCTTTTTAAATATCAGTTTTCATGCCAGGATGAACATCATTAACTATGTGCTACTTTAAAATTTCGGAAGTTATTGGAAACTTACGAATTTCTTAAAATGACAGAATAGAGCAAAATTTCCCATATATGTCCTTTTCGAGAAATGTTTTCATCGTAAAGATGTCAGACTTCTTTTAAAATATCATTTAAGATACTGGCAAGAACTCTAGTTATTTGTAGCATTAAAAACTTCGTAAGTTATTCGAAATTTATTATTTTCTTAGCATGGGAGAATAAGGCAAAATTTCATCACTTGTATAATTAAAATGTGGGGAAACAAATGTGTGATGGGGAACTAACTGCACAGAGTCCACCTATGCCAATTTGTTTTTAGAGAGCGTAAATTTAAATTAATTAATTAAATTATTGAATCTTCTTTTTGTTATCGATTTCTAATAATATACTATTAGTTTTTTCTCTTTCTCTTTTTTAGGTTTTCTTCACGCTCATTTAACGCAGATAAGCCTTTAAAAAATTTCAATTAAATCAGATATTTTTAAAAATGTTTATTCTTTAAAGCCTTATGTCAATGTTCCTATCATATAACTTTCTTTCAGATAAAAGGTTTAAATATAAATAATTAATTTAGTCGTGTCGAGATTCTTGATTTCTGAATATTTAATTCAAATTATAACCAACTTATTTTTCCTATATTAGATTTTTTTCCCCTTTCAAATGATCCCAGGTAGCACAGCGGTATTGCTCAATATTGGCTCAATGTTGCCCAACCACGGCAAGCATTGGCGTCAGTCGGTTGTTTCTTTTCAATATTGGCCAATATTACCCAATGTTGGAATGACAGTATTGAAATTCGGAACTATTGACATTTAGCTTTTTTTAACCAAAATTTTTGTTATTTTTCGATACGTAATGGGCAGAAATATGTTTAACAGTATTTTAAGTTCTATAAAATTATTAATAGAAGTATTTTATAATGTTGTAAAAATGGGAATATTGTTCAATATCGTCCAATCTCGGCAAAGAACGGTAAGAAAGATAAGGTCTGTTCTCGGAATTTCTTGCTCAATTTTACGATGAGCTCGTCATTGAAAATATTTAGCATTGTTAAAAAAAATTCTTGAAGGAAAGAAAAAAAAAAAAATCTGCTGGTTGATCTTGTGATCTAGATCGATATTGATGGATATCTACCAATGTTGTTGAGCATTGATACTACAACTTTCTGAAAACTCTAATAGCCAATCAGAGAGAAGCAAAACAAGCACCACACCAGCATAAGATAAGAAGCGAGATGGCGGTGTATTTGCTCTTCCATGTTTGTAAAAAGTAAGTAATTTTAAATATTGTTTCCGATATAGAATATAACATAACTGAAATTTACAATATTTAAAATTATAGATGTATATTGATTAAAAGTCTTAGATAATATTTGTGATTCAAAATCAAAACTTTATATTTTCGTACTCCGTGTAAACATGATATTAGTCTTAGCATTGTAAAATTTGATTATCATTTTAGTTAAGAATTAAAATCTGTAAAATTTAAACAAATATTATTTCATAATTTACTACAGAATAATAATTACGACCGAAGCGGAGATGACATTTCATATTTTTGTAATGGTTAAAAGATTTATTTTCTCATTTTGCTGTTTGATGCTTGGTTTATTTTTTTATTCACTACTAAAATTTAAAGTTTTTTTCTTAGGAGGAAAAAAGAATTTTTTAATGTGTATGCATTTACTTGAAAGTAAACAATGTCTGTAAATTATACAATGCTTTTTTAAAATGGGATTCTTGTCAGAATTGTTTGATTTAATAGTTATTTTTCAAAATTGAAAAGTTAATATTTGTCATAACTTTATTGTTGTATGAAGAGTCTCATTATCATGTCGACATGTAAAACAGTAACAAGAGCCCTCAAAATTCAAAGACTTTATTCGTGTCATTCACTAAAATAAAAATAAAAGCTTGCAGAATAAATTAGATTACATTTGATTACGGTTAGGTTTTTAGTATGTGGCAATTTTTTTTTTTACAGTTTACATAGTCATTAAAAAACTACATTTATATTCATAATTGATAAGTATTTGCTTGAATTTAATGAAAGATATTGTTTTTAAGCATAAAAAAAAAAACAACTCTTTTTTATAAACATTGTCATTACATTTTGTTTTATACAAGAAATAAAATATTTTATGAACCACAGCTTCTTATAAAAATTCATATTTTACTTACTATGTAAAGTGTAATTGTTATATGTATACTATGTACAAATAATGTATATGTATACTATGTAACAAATTTAGTATAATCAAGTTTAATATAGTATATGATTGTTAGTTATTACTACGAAATTTATTTATAACCAAGCTAGTACATATGAGGCATTGCAAATACAAAGCGCAATCTCAACAAAAGGAGATTTTGAGAAAAACGCATTTGAAAATAATTTTTTCTGCGTCATATGCTGGAAATATGCATCGTCCATGCATGTTTTGAGACGGAAAAGACCTGATGTCGAGTTCGCCCTTCGTATCCACAATGCCTCATGAGATTTTTTTTTTTTTTTTTTTTTAATTCATACACTATTAACATAACTGCAAAAATTTAAATGCTTTCTGGACATGCAGCAATTATTTCATATTTATTCCTAGTATTCAGTCTAGTACTTTGCTTTTGAGCTTAATATTTAGTTTAATTGCCCACAATATGTTGAATATGTAAATATCCTAAAATGATGAATTACTATATTTATTTGCTTTATCTAATGACATTTTTCTTTCTAAATTTATTAGTTGATGTAACATATGAATATTTATAATTTTATTAATGACAAAAAATTACAGATAAAACGATATAATAGTTAAAATTATTTTTGAATTCAGTTCAAATTAACATTATTTAATAACTTAATAATGCATATATAATAATGCATTACTAGCCTTATAACTTTCTTATGCACATAGCCATTTAAAATGTTAAACATTGGAAATTAGCTTTAAATGTTTTTTTAATTTAAAATAGAAAAATAAAATAAAAGCCTGAAAGTATGTGCATGAGGGCAATCAGTTAAGAGGACTTTCTACTTATTGTCGGCAGAAGCCAAAGCCAGTGTTATTCTATGGAGAATTTTGCTCCATCATAACTCATTAACTAATACATATTTTTAATTTCCATTTTCACATTCAGAAACTTTACAATTGTTAATAAGGTTATCCCTTTCTAAAAACTAGGACCCCTTAGAAAGACCCCCCACGGAGGGCATTCCCCCTCTTGGCCTAGGACACATCAGGAGTCAATCGGCCATAAAATCCTACAACCAACCCTTTCTAAAAATTATTATAATATATTTTTTGAAGTTATAAAATGTGAATTTTCACAATGTATAATTTTGCATTTTTTTTACTTAAAAATGAAATATTAAAAATAAAAATTAAGGAAATCAGTGTCTAAAAATTTATTTATTTTTCTATTAAGCATTTTATTTTAAAATATTTTCACAATGTGAAATTTTGTGTTTTGTCGTTTAAAAATAAAATATTAAAAAATAAGTAATCAATTTTTAGAAAGCGATAACCAATTTAACAGTTCTGAGATTTCTTATATTTTGCTTTAATGTTTATCTTTTTTATAAAGTTTTATTTATTTATTTATTTATTTTTTACACTTTTGTCGATTTCATCCTTGAATTAAAGAACTGTTATATGAAAGTGCATTAAATTTTATTGTAGCTAAAATCTTTCATATTCAGAACTCCTAAAAATATTCCATAATTGTAGTATTGAGTTTTCATTAAAATGATGTAAATGGTAATAACAGGATTACTGTGAGTTAACATAAATTTTTTTTTTTTTTTTTTGGTGAATGTTACCTAAGGCCTGCCGCACACCAAAGAGGAACTGGAGACACGGCCCAATCGACTTTTCACACTCACACCGAAGCGACAGACACATCCTGCGAAGGAAGCGTTTTTGATCACGTGTGCTTGTTGACTTTTGAGATTTCAGGTATTATTTATTATAATATAAGGAGATTATAATTTCTTAATCTATTATAATTTCAAGTAAAACAGAAAAAAAATTAAGTGTAATTAAGGAGAAAATAATTATTAAATTTAAAAATTTTTTTTGTTTGTTAAATTAATCAAATATTATATTCTAACTAAAAACACTTAATTTTTCTTTGTGATTTAAGGGAAAGTAATTATATTTTTGTGGGGGAAAAAGGGGGGTTAATGTTTTATTTATAATTAACATTTGATAAACATCTTCTAATAGAAAAAGCTGATTGTTTGCTTTAATTGTGTTACTATTGTTGTGTAAAAATAAATAGTCTATTAAATTATTAAAAAAATTTATTTCAACCTGGGGAAAAAAAAAAAAAAAACTATTATTATTAAATAAATAAATAATTTTTATATCACACTTTTTATTTAATATTTTATTTATTCAATTTTATTTATTTATTTATTTATTTATTTATATCTTTTAATTTATATTCATTTAAGTGAATGAATAAAATAAAAGAATAATTTAAGAGAAAATAATTATTAAATTTAAAAACTAATTTTTCATTGAAATTTAATTTTTCCGACTGAGTGAAAATAATGCCTGGACCGGGACTCGAACCCCGGATCATTGACTTACAAGGTCAAGGCTCTACCAATTGAGCTATCCTGGCCGACATCCCAGTCAGCATTATTCACTCAGACAACCTTTTTGGCAGGAACAATCTGGTCTATCATTTAGATAGCTCAACAGAAATAAGCCGCAGGAAATGGAAAACACCATTAAACAATGGGAGAATGAAATACAATTTTTAATAAAATCCCACAATCAACTGTGGAAGAAAATCATATTTATTGAAATTTAATTTTTCCGACTGAGTGATTGTGGGATTTTATTAAAAATTGTATTTCATTCTCACATTGTTTAATGGTGTTTTCCATTTCCTGCGGCTTATTTCTGTTGAGCTATCTAAATGATAGACCAGATTGTTCCTGCCAAAAAGGTTGTCTGAGTGAATAATGCTGACTGGGATGTCGGCCTGGATAGCTCAATTGGTAGAGCCTTGACCTTGTAAGTCAATGATCCGGGGTTCGAGTCCCGGTCCAGGCATTATTTTCACTCAGTCGGAAAAATTAAATTTCAATAAATATGATTTTCTTCCACAGTTGATTGTGGGATTTTATTAAAAATTTTAATTTTTCATTGTTGAATTATTAAAGTATTTTAACTTAAAAAATTGTTATTTTACTTTATCATTTAAATAAATGAATAATTTAGGGGAAAATAATTTTTATATTTCATTTATTTATACCTTTATTTTGTTAATGTTTTATTTAAATTTTTATTTAATGTTTTATATCCTGTTTCTAGCAGAAAACAAAGCTTGTCTGCTTTAAGTTATTATTGATATGCAAACAAATATTCTATAAAATTATTACTATTATTTTTTTTTTCAGCTAAAAAAAGTGTTTTTATTTATTTTATTTTTTTTCTTTATAATTTAAATAAATGAATAATTTAAGAAAAATAATTTTACATTGCACCTTATATTTTTTTTCTTTATTGTTAAATTTAAATTAATAGTTTCCAGTTGAAAACGTTGCTTTTAAATATGAACAGTTTTTAATAAAAAAAATTGCAAAATGATGCAAAAACCCAATAATTTCCAAGATGTTATTAACATTGTACTAAATTCCTATATTTGATCTTCCTCCTTTTAAATGAATATTTTTTCTCTATTTTTCCTTTTTGTTGTTTTTCTATAGAATATATCTATTTAAAAAAAAAAAAAAAGAAAAATAGTAGAATTTAATCATTATCCTTTTTCTTAAATTATTTTTCTACTTAAAAAAAAAAAAAAAAAAAAAAAAAATCTCCGGCGAGGGTCGAACCGAGTACCATTGTGACACGAGTTCAACCCTTTACCCCTAAGCCCCGCATCCCTTGCTAGTAAACTTGTTCTGTTTCTTTTATCGGAAACAGTCAAACGGATGAAATTCAAGAGCGATATTTTAATATATAATGGGGGTTATTGCATAAAATTGTTACCCTATAATTTGTTTTCATCCGTATTTTTTTTATTTTAATGTTTTTCCTTTCTGTCTGAACTTAAATTGATTGTTTGCTGTATATTACACGGACTTGAATTTGATATTGTCATTGTAGGACTCAGCGTAGTCACTTTTGTTTTAATAGTATTATTTATACAAAGCAATCTTCGTAATATGCAATCGAAGAAAAATATTGCAAAGGATTTTACTAAATATTTCTATTAAAGTTATTAGTATTGAAAAAAGCGACTGCGTTGAGCCCAGTGTTATTTAAATTTACCCACAGTTGTCAAATCTCTATCGCCGCCATGTTGCAACATGAGCAACAAGTGCGAAAAGTTGTAGCATGCGCGATTCGAGCAACAAACGGGAGACACACGCTCGACTAATAAGACATGACGCTTGTTTCTCTGGTTTGCATATGCAGTAAAGTAAAAGTTAGCGGCAATGCTAGGGATTGTCTCTTATGTCGTCCAAGTCACGCTTGTTTCTTTGGTGTGCGGCCTGCCTAACATAACATGTCTTTCATACACTTTAATGATAACAAATTAACTAAATAACAACAAAATTCTTAATTTAATGGATTAATGAAAAATTAAAAAAAAAAAAAATCTATACAATAAAAAAGTTATAGGAAAAGATTTCAGAAAAAATTTATACTTTTGGATTATGTACTGGAATATTGCAATCCATTTGAAAGTTCCATATTGAATTAGAATTTACAATTATTATTTTAAATAAAATTAGAAGTTTTATAGCTTTTATTGAAACTAAATTTTCTTTTTTGAGAAAACATTCTTCATTGGATGTAGAATCTTTTGTGATTAGAATTACTTCAACATTTTTCAATACTTCGATATTATAATTTTCAAAATATTGTATGGAGAAATATTTGCATGAAATTTTAAAATGAAAGTGTTTTTTTTTTTTTTTTTTTTTTTTTTTTAACTGTCTGGACAAATTCTAATGCAGCTCCTTTTTTATTTGATAATTCAAAATCAGTACATCTTGCTTTTGGATTTAGTATAAAGATAAGAAAATGATCTGCTATTAATTACCATATTATAACAAATACCATATTCATAAATTTTTTAAAGACCACTTTGTTCAGTTTTGAATAAAACAAAGTTGAGAGCAATTTTTTTAATTACACAATTTTCACTTTATATCTTATACAAAATAAATGTGCTTTCCATTATCATTTATTTTATTTTACTTTACTGCATTTAGCCTTAGACCCTTTCATTTAGAATTTTTTAAGATAATTAATATAGAGATTTTTCTTCTACAATTTCTAGATAATCCCCCCCCCATCCCCCCCAATATATAATAACTTATAAAGCCAGCCAATGCCAATCACACATACAGCATCGATAAAATTATAAATAAAACAGGGATGCCGCTTTTCCACACTTCTACTGAGCGGCAGATTTCCACTTTTAATAAATTTATTCTGTCTGCCTCTTCTCAAACTAATAATCGCCGATCCATCATACAATTTCCAATCTTTCTCTATCAATAACTAACATAAATATCAATGTGCACATTAAACTTAATTTACTGGATTCTAGAACCTTTAAAAAGATAGGATTGCTCGATATTTCTCATATACATAGTTATATTGTCCTCCTTCACCCAGTAGCAGAATTTTTTCTGTCAATCTGTGACAACTATTTAGGCATTAGAGAATAATCTGCAGCACTATAAGTAACACAAAAAAGGCTTGTGAGAATCAGTAAGTGTATTTCTGTCATAAGTTTGCATTTATTTAATACTAGCAGGTTTTGCCTGCTTCGCTGGTCGCCGGAATTAAATGAATCTTCAAAAAATTTTAATCACTATTTTTATTTTTATTGTATTAAAAAAAGTAATAAAAAAAAGTTGTTCAAGTAGCAACTTAATATGAATCTCCAAATACCAAATTTGGATTTCCTGTAATCATTTTGTTTTTAAATTATGCTGATAACAGATATAGAGATCAACTGCTAAAAATTAGACTTTCACATTCGAGACACCTCAAAACGGATACTATACAAAAAACCAGAATTTAAAACAAAACTAAAAAAATACTTTGTTTATAGTTGGTATAAAAAATTAATTATCCTTGTTAATGTGGGGAAGACGGGAGGGGGGTCATAAAAAATATGAGTGGGAGATATTGAGCAATTCTACTTCAATACATGTTTTAGAATCTAATATAGTAAATTGAAAGAATTATGGATGGAGAAAAATTGGAAATTGCAATACTACTGCAGAGCAATTGTTTGCTGTTCATTAGCAGGAGAGGGAGAAAATGGCGGGGGGGGGGGGGAGCAGCAAAAAAAAAGTGAGAGATATTGGACAATTTTTCTTCTTTATAAGTTCTGGAATCTAATTAAATGAGATTTTAAGTGAAATGTCTATCGCTGATTGTTAGCGAAGAGGAAGGGCGGTGCTAAATAATTACGTAAGTGAAAAATATTGAATAATTCTACCTCTTTGTAGCTTCTAGAATCTAATAAATTGTGATTAAAATGAACGTTGCCATTTATGATGTGGATGCAGAAAGATTAGAAATTGCAATATTTCCGATCAAAATTGGGAGACTTAAAATTTCTACACAATACTGTGTTGAAAATAATCTGCAGACTGAAAAAAAAAAAAAAATCTTCGACATACGTTTCGCATTTTCTACTGTGAGGTCCCTCACCCCCTTAAAAGTAGTGATCAGCCATTAAACAACCTGACGAAGCTCTGCAATGTTCATTCTTTTCCCATTCATAACATAAGTGTCAGTGTTCATGATAAACTTGTTTATTAGATTCCAGAATTTTAAAGAGGTAGAAAAATTTCCTTATGTGTAATTATTTTGTTTTAAATTATGTTAAATTAATGTTATTGCTGATCTACAGACTATGGTTTATTTAAAAACTTCTAAAATATTTTTTTATTTGTGATAAAGCATCATTCTTTTATATTGCTTAAAATATAACCTTTTGACTGCAAAGTAACTTTTTAAATTATTATATTCAAATTATATTTTATGTATTATTTTGTTATATATTAATTTACAGAATTCGCCTATAAAATTACACAATAATTATCACAAATTTTACTTCAGGCGTGATTTCCTCTTTCTTCGAATTTTTAGAGTGGCATCCCTGATAAAACTACTGTGCATGATGATCAACATTTGTTCATACATTAGTAAATTTTTTCTAGTATCAAGTGTGTCCTTAAGGATCCAAAACTGACTTCAAAAATCTAAAATGTGATTTTTTTTACTAGCAGCATCCTTTCATTTTGAAACCTGGGAGAAACTCTGCATTAACAACTGTATTAGAAGTCTTTGCAAGAGCTCCAGATTGTGATAGCAAGTAGGTTAAAATAAAACGGAAATCAGATGTAAAAATATCTGAAAATACATGTAAAAATATCTGAAAATTTTTGTAATTTTCAAAAACATAATGTAAAATCATGCAAATAAATTTAATAAATTGTTTTATGGAAAACAAAGTCTTATTTTATTTTAATTTTTAATGAATTTTTTTTCTATACTCAGTAAAGATATATAAAAATAAACCTACTTGAAGTTTAAGTTAAACTTCAAATAGGTTTGTCTTAATTTTTATTTATTTTTCAGTTTTGAATAATAAAAATTTTTATATTAATTTATGTAATAATGCTATTAAATTTCAGACATTTTAATAAAATATAATTAAAGAACTTAATCGTATATATTAGTGTTAATTAAAAATAAGCAAACAAATGAACACAAAATAGAGGAAATTAGTTGTAAAGCATGTGAAGTAAAAAAGTTTAAATTATTTTCCTAATCAGTAAGCATTTTTATGTTAAAAAAAAAAAAAAAAAAAAAAAAAAAAGATGCTTTCCGAATAAAATTTTTTGTTAAGGATATTCTGTATTAAAATAACAAACATTAGTAGCTGAAAATGATTGTGAAATTTCCTTCTACATTATTTATATTTATAAAATTCAAACTTTTTTAGGTATAAAATAAAATGCAAAAAGATAAAATAATCAGATATTAATTTATAAACAGAAGTTTTAATTTGTGAATTTCTCAGTATGGATCATTATTATTATTTTTAGATATGCATTTTTCATGTTTTTTGCCAAAAATAATGTGCATTTAAAGTAAAAATATTTAGTTTGAATGGAAAATCTGAAAATAAAATCAGATGTAATTTAAAGAATGGATTTTAATAACTACGGTTAATTGGAAACAAAAAAAAAAGCGTTCTTTGTTTTCACTTGGTATGGGACAAACTTTTTCTTCAGCTAGGCTAAGATTTTTTAGTCATGCCAGTGTAGGTTCTTATTTCATAAAATTCTATATGTAGATTACAGCTTTTTCTAAGGGGTTAATTGGGTCTTTATCATTTCGGATTGTTCTGGAAGATTTTTTGGTTAGTCTTTATCAGGGTAGTAACAGGTACATGCATGTAGAGATGTGATCCTGATGTGAAATCTGGACGCAAGGTGATGTTTTGAAATTACAACAGAAGAGAAGAAACAGTCAGTTCATTTGTGCATTTAATGAAAGCTGTGTGTAAACGATGTGGTAAACCATGTAGTTGAGTGTAAACTGTAAATCATGTAATAACATCGAACTAACGCGAAATGTGGACTAAGGTGACATTCTGCAATTACAACAGCAAAGAAGAAACGATCAGATTGTCAGAAAAATTGATGAAAACTGGGTACTCAGCAAAAAAGTTTGTGAAAAGAACTCAAGGTATTTGGATTTGGTGTTAAGAAAATTTTATATTGCAAAGAAAAACCCCTGACAGTTCATTAACTTCTTCTGGGATGATTTATTTATAGTAAGAAAAAAATAATATAACCTTTTTGTTTTATTACGATTCATTCATTTTATATTGATACAACTTAAAAAAAAAAATAAAAGTACTCAAAAATCCATAACATCTACATTTGTGACTGATGAAAATTATTTCATACATTCTGGGTATATCAGTTTTCCAAATATCTTCAAAATGTAATGAGTTTGTTTGTCTTACACAATTTCTGTTGTGACATCTTGAAAGATTATTATTTTATTTGTTATGATAATGACGCCTATACCATCAAGTTCCGATTTCAAGATCAACTAAGTTCAGCTTTTGGATTTTTTTTTAATTATTTAGTGCAGTTAAACCATAACATGTGAAAAAAAAAAATTATCTTTTTTTTTTTAATTAATTTTTTTTATATGTAAATAAATACAACAAAGAATTTGCACGTTTTCTGATTTTATTCTTATAGAATATGAAAAGGTAAAAAAATAAATACATACATTTTCTTTATTTGAAATCTAATTACTGATTTATAACAATTTTAATATCGCACTATTTACTCTATCGAGAAAACGCAGTATAATATATTGTGACGTCACTCTTTATGACAACAAACGGGAGTAATCGTTGTTTACATTCGATTTTGTGCTTTGCTTCTTGAATCAGTGAAATAGGTTTTGTATTTTATAATAATGACGGATATTAAAAAATCATAGTATAATTATTGTATTGTACCACTCTGCACTAATACAACGGCTGAATGCTTCTCAAAAGCTATTCTTTAGTATTCCACAGGATCCTATTAAACGAAAACATTGGACAACCTCCACGAAAAGAAAACAATTGAAAATAATAAGGAAAAATGATGATAATGTCATTAAATGATTATAAAATGAAAAAGAAATGCTCAGAAATCGCATAAATGATTGATAATTACGAAAGTTAAAATGAATTGCTGCTTGCTAACAAAATGTAAACATTGAGGCATCATGAAGTGTGACGTCAGACAGCGTTTTGAAGTCACATGATTTTTGGTTAATTTTAAAGTTATTTTTGAAATTAATGAGAACTTTTTTGCATTTTTAATAAACTTTTTGAAATTTTTGAGCCTAAAACTACCAGAAAAATAAGATTTTGTACAAATCCCCCATGTGTGCAAATTGTCCATTCTTCTTATGTAAAAGAAAAAAAAAAATGAATGTGTGAACTTTTTTGGAATCAGCCTAATATATGTTTAAAGCTAATATAAAGGTGTCTGTTTTCACATAAAAACTAAAAAAAAAAAAAAAAAAAAAATCATATAAAAAAAAAAAATTTTAAAAATCTATTACAAATATCAAAAGTTTAAAAGGATGTTGTAAAATTACAGTCAGCTGCAAAATTATTCGAGCACTAGCAATAATCCTTGCCAAAAAAAAAGTACACTTAATACAGCTTTGTTAAATAAATCCTTGTCGAGTCATGTTCTTAATCAGTCTGAGAACATGGTTCGACAAGGATTTACTTAGCAAAACAGTCTTAAGTGTACTCTTTAAATATAGGAATTATTGGCTAGTGCTCGAATAATTTTGCAGCCGACTGACTGTACATGCATTCTTTTATCTGAAAAAAAAAAAAAAAAATAATAATAATAATTGTACATGGCATACAGTTGGTAGCAAAATTATTTGAGCGCTAGCAATAATTCTTATATTTAAAGAAAAAATGTACAATTAATACTATTTTGTTGTGTACTTTTTTATATAGGAATTATTGCTCGCACTCAAATAATTTGTCTGCCATCTGTAGTTTTTTTTTTTTTTTTTTTTTGCAAATAGACAAGATTTGTAGTTAATATGGACCTGTACACATTACATTACAACACTAGCCAATGTCGAATATCAATATTGCCCATTACTGTTGTGATTTGCAATTTTATATTGGCCAGTGTTGTACACAATATTGTCGAGTATGGGATACCAACATTGGCCTATATTGGAAAAATTAAGTGTTTTATATTGGCCAGTCCAACTTTAAACGATATTGGCCAGTATTACATGCAATATTGACCAATACAGATTACCGATATTGGCCAGTATTGTAAAAAACCTTGACATTTTTGCACTGGCCAGTCCAGCAGAGTCCGATGTTGGCCGATATTGAAATAGTCTTATTTCCGACTTTGGCCATTATTGTTGTGCTACTTGGGATGTTTCATTTATTGATTTCTCTTCCTGTAGTTAAACAGTAAAAGAAAAGAAGAAGAAGAAGAAGAAAGGAGAAGAAAGCTTTTTTTCTAAATCTGTTATTTTCAGAACATCCTGAAAAAAAAAAATAATAATAATAATATAAAATGTTTCTTTCAATAACCAAAAACTTCTGTAATCTAGTGTATTTTTTAAGTTTTGTTTATAAAATTACCTAAAACCGAATGGTCTTCTCCAAATTTGTTACGTCGACTATAAGGCTGGTGAGGGAACACAGTCACAGAAAAATTCAAGTCAGATTAAGGGAAACGCCCGTCAACAGAGATTCCAGGAAAAGTCCGTAAAAAAAACATTTGGATGTATTTCCCCGTAATTTTTCGTTGTAACAAACATACCATTTTGAATTAGATTCTTTGAATTATATTAGAAAACCAACAGCTCTTTTATACCAATCGCTAGTTGTATATGAATGTATAAGTAAACTCTCTCAACAAATAAAAATTCAATTATATTTTCAGTTTCAAATACGAAGTTGTTCTTATATGCCATCGCTGAAAAGCTAAAATTTTACATTTGATGAGATTTGACTGTAAAAATACAGTTTGATAGCAGATTTCAGCAAATTACACAGGTTAACGGCTTTTGTCCATAAAATTAGAATGCTAAAATTATACTTTCATAATATCAATTTACGGACTTAACCAGCAAAACACTCATTTCCCGTAAAATTATACGGTCAAATCCTGTGATTTTACTTTTTTTTTTTCAATGAAGACAGAAGGAGAATATGACGACTTAAAAAGCTTATAATAATAATTTTCTTTCTTTCTTTCTCCTCTCCTCTTCTCCCAGAAATATGAATCACAAAAATCTCGTCTCTAACGACCACACGTCTACTCACTATTACACATATTATACTCCTTTAGCAATAATGTTGTCAAAAGATATAAAATTGACCTAACTAATCAGAACTCCTACGAATTTTGCTGTACTAATCAACAAATTCATACATCTAAGTACATCTTAATGAGAGTGCATCTGAAAGGGAGTGTCAGTATTTTTCTGACAAGGAAACATTCATAAGGCGTCGTCTTAAAAATATATTGAAAAAAATATATGTGATTCTACTCTTCATAAAACACCAGAAAGGGAAAAAAATATCGGCTGAAATGAATTACAGCGACCACAAAAAAATTATCAATATTTTGCGATTTCCAACCGTTAGGTTGATTGATTTTGAGTACTTGGCGGAGAAGCAAAACACGGTTCTGTTCGTACACGGCAATCTCGGTGCTAGCGACTAAATCGCCAAAAATGCTTAATTTTGATAATTTTTTGTGGTCGCTGTAATTCATTTCAGCGGATAATTTTTTCCCCTTCTGCTGTTTTATGAAGAGTAGAATCACATATAATTTTTTTCAATATTTTTTGAAGAGACACCTTTCGAATTTTTCCGTGTGAGACAGAAATAAAATTCAGCGATCTAAAATTGAGTTACTTAATTAAGATCCCTATCAATTTTTCCGTGGAAACTATTTTATACACACAAATATGCATTTAAAAGGGATTTTTTAAAGTAAGTTTGAAGAAAGCCGTTAGAAACATTTTTGAGATACCGAATTTTAGTCTCAGTTCCGGTTTCCCAGTATTCCCCAAAACTGCAGTACTTTAATTATAAAGTTCCATTGCTCTATGATAGTGAGAACTCCCCCCCCCCCCCTCCCAACACAAAGCCCTGAATTTTTAAAATATACTTTTTAGAACTCAGGGGATCTTAAAAAAAAACGCATGTAAATCATTTGAAAACTATATATAAAAAATTTTGACAGATTATAATATTTCCATTATCCATGGTAGTTAGGTAATGGAAATGAAATATGGTGTTCTAATACCTGAATTTTCACCAAAACAATTTGTACACTTGACATACAGGTCCAATAATAAGAAAGCAACACGAAATGGCGTTTTAAAGTAATGAGTACAAAAATTTGAATAAGCATCATAAAATGCAATGAACTCGCAACAATTGTTTCAGGTTGAAAGAACACACGACCCTTCGTCAGGCGAACAAAGCAGGCACGAGTGCTGCAGTCAAAGTGGCAACTGAGATAAATCCTGTTAAAGAAATGGAACAGCTTTGATAAAGGGCCCCTTTCGTGAAATTTGAAATTTTTTATACCGAAGTAACTCCGACATTTCTCACGAAGATTTTTATTCATGCAATTGCAGTAGAAATTTTAATTCATCGCCAAAATGGTAATAAACATTTAAAAGTCACGAAGGGGGTCCTGTACTAAAACTGTACCAAAGAAATTTTAAGAAATGAATATAGTAAACGATGCTAAGCAACGCAACGCTGTTATCATATGCCTTTACAAGGAAGAATAGACCTTGAAAAAAAAAAAAAAAAAAAAAAAATATATATATATATATTAAATTAAATTAACTTCTTATTAAATTAACTTCTGTTTGAAAACAATTTTATATCTATTAATGGTTTCGTTTTTAGGACTAGAAGGACAATTAGTTTCAATTTGAGTAAAAACGCCGTCGTCAGTTTTTGTAGACCAGTTTTGTGTAACACCAAAATAAATTAGAAATATCGGTACTATCGTTACAATTCGGTACCAAATGAAAGGGACAATTTTTCTGAATCCAGGGGTGCAAATAGTTCTTCGACACGACGATTAGACTTTTTTTTATTTTTTATTAACTAAAGTATGAAATTTAGGTGGCATTCATTTTAATTCATTTCAATCATTTTTAAAAGTACGTGGCCCAGTTTTACGGTAAAAAAAATGAAATAAAAAGTAAATAAAAAGTAAAAAAAAAAAAAAAAAAAAATAATAAAAATTTCACAAATTTAAATTAATAGTCTTCCGTACTAAACTAAATTCTGTCTTTGACAGAATTTTTACTTTATTATCATTATTATTGTTTATTTATTTATTTTTAGTCTCTTATCTTTTTTTTTTTTTTTTTTTTTAGTTTATTTAATATTGTAACTAAAAATTTTTTTTTTTTTTTTTGCCTGGAATGTCCCTGACATTCAGTTTGTGTCGCGGAGTTTTATTTAAGATGCTAGATGGAAGAGGAGAACACATTAGTTTTATTTCTGAAGTTCCTTAAACTCTTTTTTTTTTTCCTTCGAAAAAAAAAAAACATAAATTTTTTTATAATATATTTCCTATATAATATCGGTAAAAAAAAATTTTCTCTCTTTCGATAGACAAAAATGTTTTCTTTAATTTTAATAGCGTTATTAATGATAGAAGATCACTTAAAATACAAATCAGTATTTTAAAGGGCATTGCTATCTGAACTCTTTAAATACGCTTTTTTCCTTCTCTCCGCTCCTTATTTTTTTTCTTCTAATTTTCTTTTCAGGATTTCATTTCTTTTTCTTTCTTTCTTTTCTTTTTTTTTTTTTTTTTTTTTTTTTTTTTTTTTTTTAATGACTCTTTACGTGACAATTCCTTTCCGCTCTATAATTCGAATGAGGATACTCTTTTTTTTCTTCTTCTTCTTCTTTTTTACTTAAAGGAAAAAAAGAAAAAAGAAAAGGAAAAGAAAGACAAAATTACAGCTGAAGCAGGTAAGTGTAGCTGTAGTAATTGACATTTAAAAGTGTCAATTCGTTCAATTAAATTTGTAATCACACATGAAATTATTTTCCTTATTTAAGTGCATAACGCTCGGTCATGTGAAATAATTTACTTGTGTAAAGTTATATATAATCTATTTTTGCACCACTAAAATTTTCTAATAATTTTTACTGTTTACTTTCATTTTTTATTACGTGTGCACTTTGTCCTTTTTCGTTGCACACATTTATTTATTTTATTTTTTCCATCTCTAGGCAAAAGAAAAATAGAAACATTCGTTGCTTAAATGTTCTCAGGAATTTGATAAAAATGACATAACTCTCCCTAATGTGGTGTAATTATTTCCTTGAGTAAAAAATAAAATAAAAAACATATAGTGCGATTTAAGTTATTTATTTATTTTAATAAGTTCTTCATTTTATTTTGATGCAAAATATTTAAAATATTATGAAAAACCCTTCCAAATGGCCTATAAAATTAAATAGAACGCTTAATTTCAATTGAAACAAGTAGATCTATTTCACGGAAAACTCGGGATTTATAAGACTAAAAATGACTAAATTTCGTCTATCATACTTTCACTGAATGCACATTACTATCTTACTACATTTCAAGGAAAGATAACTTTTATTATCTATAAAAGTAACAAACACGCACAGTATGTTATGGAAGATATCCCTGAGCGCCTTCGATATTTCATGCCATTGTTTGAGAACCAATGGATAAGAGATTCCATGTTCGATTTCGAAATACTTCGAAGTGAATTGTTCTCTCGTAGATAAAGTAAAATCAGATGTCCTAATTAAGTGTAGCCAAAAATATGCCTGTATTTTTTTTTCCAGTATTAATACAATTGGTTTTCAGATTTATCAGAAGTATTCTTTTGTTTCATTGTTTAATTTGGTGATTGTGATCATTATAGTATTGTGAATAAAAAAAAAAAAAAAAATTCGTATTCATAAATCATATATGTATTTTATAAAATTATTTGTTATTGGCTTGAAGCGCATGAAAGTATATTAAGATATTAGACACTCTAAGTTACCTTATATATATGCATACTTATTTAAAAATACTTTATTTAGAATAACTTCTTTCGAAATATTGTTTGTTTATAGAATATTGTTTGTTAGTTTTATTATTTTTATTATTTCAATATACATATTATATATATATATATATATATATATATATAATGTCCAAAAATAATATAATTTTGAACGAAAAGTTTTTAAAAAAAGAAAGAAAAAAAAAAAAAGAAAAAAAATGATTATATATATTATATATATATGTATAAATATTTATTATTATTGTTAATTCGGTATATAAAAATAAAATCATGAGAATGGTTGAAATTTAAGTATAAAAAATTTTAAATTTTATGTTAAGATGTTATAATTTTGGACAAGATGTATATACGTGTATATTAATATTTTTTTTTCAACGTAGTAAAAGCCGAGTAACAGAAGGTTTAAGATTCCTGAAACCACATAGACCAATAAGAATAAATTTCATCAAATTAAATTTACCCGTGAAGACTTTTTCTTAATTATTAAAACAAGTAATTTTAATTATTGATTTATGAAATATTTAATTTTACTTATTGATTAATGAAATATTTAATTTTACTTATTGATTTTTTTATTTATCATCAAACTTACCTTAATTTTATTTCTAAATACTTAGTTGCTAATTAAGTAATGTTACCTTTACATTAAAATGACTTGAAACCAAAACAAAAGATGCAAACAAGCAATGAGAGAATAAACAATTAAAACATTTTTTTTTTTTGACAAATTATTTTTCAATTAAGAATAGCTCATTTATATCATTAAGAATAGCTCATTTCTCTGATTTATTTTTATTATATATAAAATACATACATATATATATATATATATATATATATCATCTGATTCCAAAAGAATTAAAAAAAAAAAAAAATGGTTGGTCTAAAAATACATTAAGCGCAAAAGAAAAAAAAAAAGTGTACTTTAAAATATATAAAGATTGCGTTCTTTAGTAACGGCGACTATATTTATTTCCTAAAATTTCGTTTAACCATTTCTTTTGGATTTTATTTTTAATACCTTTTAACTAAGGGGGGGGGGGTGCTCATTTGGTCTATTTTGTCTGAAAGAAATAGACCTCTTATGCTTGAAAAAACAAAATCGTATTTAAAATAAATAAAATAAAATAAAATAAAATAATTTTATTTTTAAAGTAAATTTCATAAAAGTTTTAATTATTGACTTCAAAACAACCCTTGCAAGGAGCTAGGGTGTTAAACACTAAGCAACATTGTATATTTTAAACAACTACATAATTATTTATAAATAATTTATTTGAAATTTTGATTTGTTCACAGGAAGATATTTCTTGATTTTTGTTTTTATTTATTTATTTATTTGCAATAAGTGTAGACAACATCTAAATTTTAATTCTTCAACCAGAAGAAATAAATAAATATAAATATAAGCTAACAGTACAGAGTGAATAGAAAATAAACAAATAAATAAATAACTTTTTAATGTTATTAAAGAAAAATATACTTTTACGCTGAACAATTCCATAATTTCATTTTAAAGATATAATTTTGATACAATGTAAGATAAATTTAGTTTGAATATACGACAGCGGACAGAGTGTCTGGAGAAATTGTATAATACACAAATTTCTATTAAATTTCATATATTTTATGCAGTTGTGCATGCATAAAACTTTTATCAATAAAAAGCTTTTAACTGTAGAATGCACAATGTATTTTAAACTGCTATTTATTTATTTACTTATTTATTTAATTTTAAATCAAGGAAACTTAGTGTGTTTTCAGAATGGGCGAAAACGGTTTTAATATTTGATGTATGAAACTATTGAAACATTAAATTTCAAACGTTATAACATGTTTGAAATTTTTCTACTGATTCCTCTTATAGACTAAGTATTTCTTTTAAAATGGAAAAGAGAAAAAAACATATATCATTTAAAATGTATAAATATATTAACAGAAAAATTTTAGCTATGATATTAGGAGATTTTAGTTAAACTCTTGTTGAAAAAGAATTTTTTACGCCGTTCTTATTTTCAGTGTGCAATATGACTCTAATATATATATATATATATATATGTATTACAAAAAATCTTATAATACGTAACAGTAAATAAAATCAATAAATCTAAAAAATTAACTGATTAATTAATTGAAAAATAATAAATATATCAAGGTTTGACGAAAATAATAAGACGAATTGTAATGTTTTTAACATATATACCTATGTTTTCTTCCCTCTTTTTTCTTGAAATGTATAGTTCTGCATTTAGTTTTCATTTCAGCAATATAAAATGTTTACGCCTGAAATAAAAAAAAAATGTATATATATAGATAGATGGTAGATAAATATAAATAAATAGATAAGATAGAGATAAATATATTTACAGATATATAGATCATATAGATATAAATAATTATACATAGAGCGATATATGCATCTATATATATCGATGCACGCGTGAATAATTAAATATAAATTTTAATATGAACAGATGAAAAGTCCAGAGAATGTGCATCCTCAAATAAAAGCTATGACTTTTTTTTTCCTTCACTTTATAAAGTTTATTAAAATGAATTTCAGTTAACGGCATTTTAACTTCTCCCTAAAGCCACTGTTATTAATTTATTTAGGTAAATATTTTAATAAAATGTAAATCAAATAGCTTATCACATATGGAATTGTTCAGCGTAAATGTCATATTATTTAAAAATAATTTGGTGAGTCGCCCATATGGCTTTCCCTTAAACTACATTTAAATTCTATAAAGAGATATTATAGATTAAGGGGTAAGATAATAAGTAATTTATACAGACATACTTTAAAAACAGTTTAAAATAATTTTAGTAGACATATATTTCTGTGTAAGAGGGTCAATCGTCTCCTCACACCTTCTGACAGACATTCATAAAAATTTAAAACTGTTATTAAATTAAAGGGTTCCATTCAAATTATACAGACAAATTTCACTCTTTGAAACTTGCTAACCTGAACACATAAATCTTAGTAAATAAATAAAAGTATCATAAAGTTCATAGTCTATAAGGTTTTTTTTTACAAAAAAGAATTTTTGCAATGCGATTAAATAACTAGATCTTCAAATTATACATAAATACGCAGCATGTGAAAAACCCTTTATGAAATTTCAGTTCTGGAAAATACCTAAAATCTAGCTCGTTCTTTTGCCGACAATTTGCTTAATTTTACTCTGTTCAAATGAACTTTTGAGAAAAGTTGCTCAATGTATTTAGGTTTCAACCTATGCAATAATTTTTTTTTTATCTTTCGCACACGCGCAGTAAAATAATATTTACTAAAAATGCTCATATCTCAAAGAATATTACACGTGTGAATTTTATGTTTCAGAATAATGTTTCTTTAATGTTTTGTCAATTTTGCAGCAAGTTTTGTAAAATTTTATGGAAAATCCGTTCTAGTTATAAGCAAAAAATGTGTCATAAAATTAACAATTTTGAAAAAAAAAAAAAAAAAAAAAAAAAAAAACCTCTCTAAATAATTGTGCAGTTGCCGAACCAAAACCTACAAATATTGTACATAATATGAGCAACAATGTATTAAAGTTACAAGTCATTTGTAGCATTTTGTGATACAGGGTGATAAAAAATATTTTAGCTCTTCTTCAATTTGTGGTTGGTCCCCTAATTGCACGCTGGACTAAATCGATAGTGGAAAATATGAGTTTTTAAATATTCTTTGCATGTATGAAGTTTCAGGCCATTTCGTCTACTATTTTTTTTAGAAAATCAGAAAAATGTCAAAATAAAAAATAAATTCTAATAATTTGAACACTCACTGTAATACTTTTATACTTTGATGTTTTTCACTACATATTTTTTAAATAAAATGTTCTAATTGTTTTATTTAATATATTTTTTTTTTGAAATAATTTAATGAATTAATTATTTAATATTACATAAAATAATGTACTGATAAATTAATTAATTATTAATTACCAATGTTGACTTAATTATGCAGTTTTATTTGCAATGTTTTTAATCAGCATATTAAATGAAAATTTTCCTTTTCCTTTTCCTTTCCTTTTCTTTTTTTTTTTTTTTTTTTAAATACATAATTTCAGTACTTGGCATGTTATAACAGTATTATTACCTCTGCTAATTTCGCAAGACGCACAATACCACAATCAGAAAGTCATCTACCTAACAAAAACTATTTTTAACGGTTTCTTACATCACTTTTTTTTTCAATACTCCTGCAAAATTATTTTTAGGTAAAAGGAATTTAAATAGAGCAAAGAAGAAATTTTTATCAGGTTCATCCTATTTGGAGATTATGCACTATCCGCAGGTGATATTTGACCTGTCTTCACTTGACCGTACTCGGACAAAAATAGAATTTTGGGCGGGAAAAATCGTGTACCTCACAATAGCTTCTCGAGAGAGGGCGCAAGTCTTTGAAATTCAGGCATCCTTACGGCGCTAAGAAGATCGGGAGTCATCTGGAAGCACAAAAGGCTTCCAACTTCAAGCATGCAAACCGCTGACATACGCGACACTCCGATGGAAAAATCTGCAGCCCTAAGCAGTTGTTGGACACAAAGGGTTTTGTCTTTTCCTTTCTCTATACTGAGGTTGCAGTAAAGATGTACACTTCCTTTTCTATGAGAAAAGTTATAATGAAAAGCATTTTTCCATCGATTTTCCTTAAAAATATTTTTTTTTATACATATATATATATAGCTGGCACGACAATGAAAAGAGAGAGAGAGAGAGAGAGAGAGAAAAAAATCGTCTTGTATTTTTGTAAGGTATTCATTATGAACAATTTTGTTTTATTTAAGATGTTCTAATAATGACTTGAAGTACATACGTTGATCTCCAAAATAAATTAATATTAGCTTATTATAAAACTTTCATTGTTTTCATATTTGCCTTATGTCTTTTTACTGAAGTAAGATGGTTAGCAAATTTTGCACAGAATGGTTAGTGCTCTAGCTTTCGGTTGCCAGGTTCGTATTCGAATCCTGGTTCAAAACAAACCCCTGCTTTGACAAGTCAATATATTGATCTTGATAAAATCCAATAAAGTTCTAATAAAGAAAAAAATAAATAAAAATAGGCCTACAGTCACCGAATAGTTTCCATAAGTATAAATTATCATCAATACTGCTATGCATATCAATAAACCTCTACAATCATAGATATTATTAGCATCTAATATGATGATCCAAAAGATTCTTGGAAATACCGTATTTGACTTGAATACGAATGCTAAAAAGGTTAATATCACCATGAATGAGCAATTTTAAAAAGCCTTTGCATTAATTCAGAATTGGTTTTGCTAATAAAATCAACGAAAAGTAATATAAAAGAGAGATCGGACGATTATAGATTAAATTTGATTGATCATCACGATTTTGAAAGCATGGAACTACAAAAAGTAGAAAATAAGAAATTATTGTGAATGGATTTTAGAGGAAATTTCTGTACGTTATAAGGTATGACCATCCTAAAAAGAAATTATTGGACGTAAAATTATTATGCTATTATTATGAATAACTGTACGATGTAAAAAACAGCGAGACTGTATTAAGCATTTCCTACACTGAGAACATATTCTGTAATTGACATCTAGAATCTAGTTTGTGGCTCTAGTAAAAATAGTACCGTGTCATCCTTATAAATTTAAGTCCCCTTTGAAAGCGAGTTCTAGAAACCCCCATTAGAATTCTAGAGCATTTGCTTATACTACAGAGGTCAAACTTAATTAAAAATCTTTGTAAATAAATGTGTACACAAGAGGCGAGTTTTAGCAACTATAATCTTAGTTTATGACCCAATTCTAGAAAATCAAGAGAGAATTTCTCGCAATGCAAAGGATTGAGAATACTGTTTTCCCATCTAGAAATGTATATACTAGAAATTCTCGATCATTTCGTCTATTCAGCTTACTAGTTTAGGGATTTAGAAACTGACCACTTATTCGTTCTAGAGCAAAGCGGTACATTTTTTTTTTTTTTTTTAGTGTACAATTGAAATCAATAAAAGACTTCTTGCTACCAATTTGACGAAAATTACATTTTATTCAAAATTTTTACATATATTTCATTATCATCCCTAAGAGCACAGTTATCCACAATTCATAACGAAGATGTTCCTTTCATCCTCAGGATATCCTATAGATGTCCTGGAAAGAAGAAACATTGTTTGGAATCTATCCATTAATGACAACATTTACTTTGGTGTACGTTCTAGAAAGGAGTGTAATTGTGGTAGGTCAAATTAAACGAAGAATTAAAATTTATTTTCGATTTTATAACCGGATATCAATTTATAATCCTATTCATTGTTTCTTTACTTGTTCATTTTAAAACACCAAACCTTCATAATATTTTCTTTTTCATTTTTAAAGCCATTTGTGTCATTATTTTATTATATTTTAAAGGCTTGATATTACTTCACTGTAAGAAAAAATCAGGAACGTTCCTGGGAAATTTAGGGCAGCTAATGTGCCTAATTTTTACCAGTAACCTTCCTGGAATTAACCAGGAACCTTTCTGAAAAATTCGGAAACACTCCCTCTAAAAGTCAGTAACCTTCCTGGAATTAACCAGGAACCTTTCTGAAAAATTCAGAAACCTTCCCTCTAAAAGTCAGTAACATTCCTGGAATTAACCAGGAACCTTACTGAAAAATTCAGAAACATTCCCTCTAAAAGTCAGTAACCTTCCTGGAATTAACCAGGAATCTTATTGAAAAATTCAGAAACATTCCCTCTAAAAGTCAGTAACCTTCCCGGAATTAAAAAGGAAACTTTCTGAAAAATTCAGAAACTTTCCCACAAAATATCAGTAACCTTCGTTTAATTAACTTGGAACTTTTCTGAAGAACACATAAATCTTTTTCACTTAAAGTCAGTAACATTCCTGGTAAAAAAGCAGGATGACAATATATATTTCAGAGATGTACCTGAAGAATCATTTTGATTTTGACCAATACATAGTTCACAATTTAGTTAGCTTAAAAGTTTTGCAAGGTAATTTTTGTTTATTTCACGAACGTTTTAAAATGTATAACACACATATGTACAGTTCATAAATGCAATATTTATCTTAAAATTTTGTACAGACTAGTTTGATGGTAAAATTAAATGTGTTTAACTATTATCGTATTTTTTTTCCCCTTATAGAACAGATATTAAAAAAAAAGAAACTTAATATACGTAGTTTTGTATTAAAATTGTTATCAAGTCAAATATTTTGAAAAATCATTAAATTTATTAAAATTCTAAAAGAACATGCTAGTCTTTCAGCCTCTCCGCATGTGACAAGACAAAATTAGGTTGTGGGCCACCCTTCGCCATGGCAGAAAATGGTTACCCCTCCTTTACTGTGACTGAAAAATATTGTGTACGCCCTCTCAGAAGGCTTATAATATTTTATCACTCCCCCCTCTACACACAGATCGAAATCCATAACAACATTTGGGATTATAAAGAAATATAATTTTGTTATCTATATAATGATCGCCAAATATAAAAGTTGTACATTTTTGCTTTAATTTTTTTTACAGAAAATCAGTGCTTGTATATGACAGGTATTGGGAATACAAAGGTGAAGACATTGTTTTTAGAAAACAAAATTAAAATATTTAACAATCAAACATTCCTTAATACTCAGTTCAAAAGTGTATGATGAACATTTTGGTGTTTCTGTAATTACAGAAAAAATCATTTGTATTCCCAATGCCTTAAAACTATAATACATTCTGAGATAAAAAGCCACTCTAGAAGCATTAACAGAATATGAATTACATTTTTTCCTTTTAACATTTTTTTTTTTAAATATATATATATGTTAAAAATCTAATACCATTTTTTTAAAAGTTTTAACTTTACTCAGCTTTTGCCTGAATTAGATAACAGTATAAGAAACTATTTGATCCTTAAAAGTGCTTTTACCCCCCCCCCCCCCCCACCCTTATTTTTAATACTCAAATAAGTTTAAAGCTAAGTCTTCCAGTGCATAATAACACACTTTCAGTTTTTTCCAACATTCAGACCAATTCCTTACCTATATATAAGGGAGGGTGTTGTTATTGAGAAATTATCACATTTAAAAATCAAAAATTTTGCATTTTTAAAATGATACATTCAAATTTCAATAATTTGTATGATATGCAAAATTGTTAACAGTTTTGAAAAGATTTGTTGTAGTGATTTGACTAGAAATGCCGTTAAGTTGTTGGCAGAAAAAAAAAGAGAAAAAAAAAAAAATTATATTCATCAGATACACAATATCAATTGTAAACATTAATAAAATACATAAAAAAAGAAAAAAAAAAAAAAAAAAAAACAGAATTTAAAGGAGAATTTAAAGGAGAAAGTAGTAACATTAAATCAAATTCTTTCCAAAACAAAAGAATTCTCTCTCGAACTGTGTAATGTAATTATTGAAAAAAGTAATGATATTTGTCAGATAAGGCATGAGTAACAAAATGTTAAACAAGTGTTCATTTTGTAACCTATTTCAGTACAATGTATCATAAAATTTCCTTAATTGGTATGGGAAAAATCTCGAAGTTCTATGTTTTTGAAGAAGCTGCAAGTGTCTTCAAAAAGCCCTTTTTTTTTTTTTTTTTTTTTTTGTTTAATCAAGACTAATGAAAAAAAAATCATTAACACAAAATCTTTAATGTGTTAAGGTGGTTCTGGATGTATACATGGATGTATAAGTAGATATTTATTTTTAAATGTTATAGATTTTTAGGGCTTTGACACACATTTGGCATACTGTTTTTTTCATTTTTTGATAGAACAAATTCTTGGGGGGGGGGGGGGGGGAGACAAACCATTAACGCTTAGGGTTGCATTTTTGCAACACTTAAAATGTTCAAAATTTATTATAACTAATAACAGTTTTATTGAAAATTTTATGTTACAAAATAATTTTTAAAGTTGTATTTTTAAAGGAATTCTCCCAGTAAATAATGATGAATAGGCTACTTTTGTACACATCCATGATTTCATTTAGTTACTATATGCACTCAGTTGTCAGATTACATCATAATGGCTTGAAATATGGGTTAAAAAAAAAAGAAAAAAAAACTTAATTCTAGTGATGATTTAGTGAAACTTTAGTTAGGATATTAAGATACTTAGCTTGGATATTATGATACAAAGAAAACATTCAAATAATTTTTATTTACAGTTTAAAATAGATAATATGAGCAAGACACCAACATTATTCCGAGCAAAATGTGTATCATCAAATTTATTCATACAATCTTCTTTACAATAATACATGTGTTTATTTTACATACTTGCCAACAAAAATCACAAAAAATCATTCAGTTTAGAAAATACGATATACAATATAAAATAAATGGATTATATATAAAAATAGTGCCAACTCAATAACCTTTGTTAAAATATAGCAGTTCGATCAGGCAAGAAAATATAATGAAATTAAAGACAT
The DNA here is from genome assembly GCA_963930645.1 of Salticus scenicus. NCBI lineage: Eukaryota > Metazoa > Arthropoda > Arachnida > Araneae > Salticidae > Salticus > Salticus scenicus. The sequence goes on along the minus strand of OZ005653.1, from coordinate 270,638,016 downwards.
GTTTTGAACGATATACGAAGATATCAAAATAATGGAATATGCATAAAATATTGCTCATTCTGTAATACGCTAATCACGCACTGTTTAATTTTAAGTAAAGCAGCTTCTCTAGTATATTATCCAACAGTTGTTAATATAAAAATCAAAGCACATGCGACACACGTGAAAAAAGTTACGAACGATACGAAGCCAAGATGGCGATCTACTGATATCAAAGATGTTGCCACGCAAAAGAAACACTTACTTACTGAATTCAGGAAATTTTCCGCCCGAAAACTTATTTTTCCCAGGAATCTGAAAAAAAACCCGTGAAAACTAGGAACGTTGCTTGAAATAATGCGTAACGTTACGGAATTTTCTTACAGTGTATATACTTTATAGTCTTATGATATATGTCAAGCCGGTATGTAGGTAACATAAGTAAACGTAATTGTCTAATTTTATACTTTTTCTTGATTCATTTATGATGTAGTGTACCGCTTAATGCCTATTTAAGGGATATTAAATTTGAGCTAAAATTCTCTTTTAATCTGCAGTAAAGTAAATGAAAAATGGATTTTGGATTAATTGATATAAAATGGTTATCTACTTTCCATCATAAATAACATTTATATATATCTTTTCCCCCTTGTTTTATTATATAATTCCTGAACATCAAAGCACGATTTTCAATTAGGTTCGCGAGAGCCCCAATATCGAAACCCTGAATTTTGAGAAACTTAAAAATAGTAATTTCTTGCTGTTTTGAAAATTAAAATACTTTTTTTTTTTTCAAAAATAACTTAAAAACAAAAAATTTATTACGTGTTAATGAATTTTCCTTGTTTCAAAATAACAAATACATTACTGGATTTCATTTTATATTATAGTAAATAAAAGTGAAACCTTAAAATTCAATGCCCCATTTAATTCAAAATACTGTGTACCTTCAACCACACAAGATATGAAACATGGACTCTGTACAGAATATTTTAACATGTTTAGTTCTCCGCATCCTTAAAAAATAGTTCTAACCATAACGCTACATATGTTCATACACACACACACACAAAAAAAAAAAAAAAAAAAAAAAAAAAAACACGCATGTATGTATACTGATTCTTCATATATATGCAGAAATCAAACATGGAATTTTTATTATATGAGCAAAAAATTGCTTGTCGTGTTTTAGAATTTCATTCGTGTTTTAGAGAAGAAATCACTGAAAGAATATATATATATATATATATATATATATATTGCAAAAATATACATATTTAAGTTTACCATCCACTTTTTACTTTTTATTTTACTGAAGAACTTTTTTTTTTTTTCATTTTAGTATAGCTTATGTATTTACATTTAAAATAAAAATTAAATATCTTCTGATGGATTAAGTTGCGCTTATTATTAAGCTTGAATATGTAAAGAATAAAATGAAGAGCAAGGAATCTGAGTAATTACCCCTTTCATTTATACAAGGTCTGTATGTCATCTAAACCAGGCCTGTCCAACCCAAAACCACCCAAAACACTTGGTGGGCCGAATTGGAAATATATTTTATTCATTCGGGTCGCACCATATGTACAGTCATAAAAAAAAGCCCCCCCCCCCCTCTCCTTCTTTCCCGACTAATTTTGCCGTAATTTAGTGTAGAGACATGCGGCTGCTGCCAATCGATTAGTAATAAGGCCTAGTTTAGAACAGTTTAGTTACATTTTGCTTAAAGGGGTGTCTACATATTAAAACTGACATCAACTTCAATTTTTTCAAAGGCAACCCCCAATTTTGACAAGCTTTTGGGATTATTTGGATCAAATCAGCCCAAAAAATGGTACAGTTTGTATGTTTCTCTCAATTCTTCACATAATTTGTTAAAATATGGAGATGTTAATGTTAAATGAATGTAATAAACATTAATTCATGTCTTCCCAAAATATTAATATGATGAATTTTTTTTTTTTTTTTTTTTTACATTAGAATGAAGTAACCCAAATATACTCCATTCATATTTTTGATTAAAAATCCTTTTTTGAATTATGAAAATTATTAGTAATTTCATATTTCAAATAATTATATGTTATGACCTGCATTAATTTTTGCACGAATAAACTGGGCATTATAAAAAAATATGCGTTTCTAAATTTACAGTTCATTCCTATCATTAATTTTCGAATTATAGTGATTATACTGATAGTGATTATATAGTAATTATATTGCTCTTAGGGGGCTGTCACTTGTTATAATTTGCTGCATATATTACTTTGCTTGCGCATGATTCAAAATAGTTATTCAAGTAAATTTAGATGTGCACATCATTTCTTAATTAGCATTACTTTACTTTACTTTATATTTAAAATTGTTATACTTCTTTTCCGATTATTATCTGAATAGATATAATACTGTACTCTGCGATATCTTAATTTAATTTTTTTTAAATATAGAGGTTTACCCTGATCAATTGTTGCTTGTAACTCTATGAAAACTTGATATAAGGAATATAAATTATACTTTTTTTCCGAACCGCCTTGACTTCCGAAATTCGAATATGTAATCAAAAAATAAGTGTTACTATTCGAGGAAAAAAAAAAAAAAAAGATTTGTGCTAGTTTTAAAATGTAGATGACACCCTAAACAAAATTTAGCAATTGAATTTAAAACTAGATGCTATTACCAATCGTTAGGCATCAGTTGTTGGTTTCTACGATAATTTACGGTGAAATTAGTCTATTATTGTTATTATTATTATTTTATGACTGTACATATGCATATGTGCATATATGTTTGTGAGTATATGATTCATGTATGTATATACTATTTTCTGGGAAAGGCAGGGGAAAAATTCGGAGCAGAATACATCAATTTAAATTATTTTCATTCATAAATTAACAATAAAATCGTGAAAAATTTATGACTATATATTAAAACTATAATAAAAAGAATGAATAATGTATCTAATATTTCATTACAACAGTTCTTTAGCTACCATAATCGTTGAAAGGTATTTTCACTTCGAAAAGTCAGAACGTATTTATTAAATTTTGATCCGTTAACCAAAATTGTCAAACTTTAAATATCGTTAATCGGGCCGCAAGAAACTACGCGGTGGGCCGCGGGTTGACCACCCATGGCCTACATCAAATTTGTAGTCGTTCGCTCTCGCATTTTATAGATGCAGCATATTTGTATATAACTGAATTTTAATTATAACCTCACTGTGTATGCGTACATACACATATACACACAAAAAAAGAAACAGACATAGGTACACATATGCACGTAAAGAGAGACAGAGACAGACAAACACAGACACATACATTCACATACATACTGATGCACTTAACAAATTTTAAAAATATATTCAAACTATACAAAGATTATTTTGGGAAAGAAGCTATTGGCAAATAATGGTATTAATTTTATCTGCCTGTATGCAGTATAAATACCCATAGCAAATTATGTGGAATCTTTTCAACACCAAATATCGCTAATGTAATTAATTATACTAAAAGTGATAAAAATCAAAGTTTTATAAAACGCACATATGCAATTCTGTGTAATTGCGAGTTTCTTTCTTTCTTTTTTAATTCTTGTCAAATACTCTACTAGTTCATGCACATTATTTATTTATTTGTCTATCTAGATATGTTAATGCTTTTAATTTATTCATAACATTGAACTACTCACCTTTTTATCTTACACCTTGTTTTGAACAGTACTTTTCTTTCTTTCTTTTTTTTTTTTTATTGTAAGTTGATATTTGAGAAAAATACTCTACAAGAAAGGTGGCGTGAATAAAAAAGACGAGTACTAACAATGTTACAGTTATAGAAATATTGGAGGATTTAGTTTGTTTTATATTTCGTTTATTTCATATTTTAAAATTTGTGAAAATTTCCAATAGAAAAACTACGAGCATTTCACACAGATATCGATTTTTCCTTCCAGTTGAGAGAGGGAAAATGTCTCTACCTCTACACTTTTGTAAAACTAAATACTTTTGCTTTTTTTTTTTTTTTTTTTTTTTTTTTTTCCACGTTTTTTCGTCAGTAACAGAGAAAAAAATAAACGAAAACTGAACTCAACCAAATTTATTAATAAAATACTATACATTAGAGCAACGCCGTTTTATTTTTTTATTTTTATGAAACTGTTTTGGTTTCATTTTTAACGATATCCGTAATAAAAAATTTCAGAAAGAAATTTCATCTTTTTGCCTAATAATTTAAATAAGAAAATCAAACTTATATAAAACTATCTAAAACTATATTAAAGACTTTAGTGTAGTTAGTATATTTAATTTTTAATATTTAAAAAAAAAATAAAAATAATAAAAATAATAATAATATATTGAAAATAATTAAAAAGTGTCTATTTTCTCAATGATAATGAAAAAACCAACTTGCAGATAATGAAAATTGGAGTTGCATATTATCGACGCGAAGAAGTTACGCTGTAATTAAGAAAAAAGAAGCATCTTTCATTGAAATTACAAATAATTAATTAAGAAATTATTAGCAGAGCGTTAAGCCAATTAAAAAATTTACATTAAATTTATTCACGTGTAAAACTTATGCATGGCCAAGATTTAAAAAATAATTATAAATTTCTGTAATTAAAATTCAAAAGAACCGTTGTTAATTTTTGTCTGAAATTCATTATGAGTTTAAGTCTTGTTCTGAAATAATAGTGTAAGACTAAATTCATCTTTCACTGAAATGGCATAGTAAAGCTAGATGTTGTAGCTATCACGAAATTTTCTTTTATATTATCCTATGCAAAATCACGCTGCACAAATTATTCATTAAAAATATTACTTATAAAAATTATTTTCTGTGATAAATGCAGACGATTTTCACCTAAGAGAAGTAAAACACAAAATGACGGGGGAAAGTCAACTTTGCGTCCAATAAACGACATTTGGAGAAATGTTATTATTATTATTATTATTATTATTATTATTATTATTATTATTATTATTATTGATGATGAAAATAGTACAGATCTATATGATTTTAAAACGTTGTTGAATAGTTCTTCTGAAAAATGCTCATACTTAAAATTTACATTCCAAGGAAGGGCAGGGGGGGGGGGGAAATCCCTCCAAGGGGCAACAATGCTGCTGCAAATATATATATATATATTTTCTAGTTTACTATTTCTATTAAAAATAATTCTTTTTTATTTTACAATGATTTATTAAAAAAATTCTCTTTGTGTATATTTATCATGAAGAAACAGGCTCGCAACGTCTCTGTTGGATGTTTTTCCTCAAAATTTGATAAGCATGCCCTAAGTTATGTAAAGGTGAAACTACAGATAAATTTATATAGATTTCTGTGCATAAGTTCATGAGCTAGAGCTGTCACAAAATTTTGTCACACGCACAGAGGGAGAGAAACACAGATAGACATTTTCTAAAAATGTTTAAATTGTATTTCGACCACTCAAAACGTGTAAATCCGTCGAAAACGGGAAGTCGAAAATTTCTCTGAGTCTAATATTTTCTTCCTTCTAATAAATAAATAAATAAAAAAAAAAAGTTTACATTTTGACGTTGAATATTTCATAAATACAATGTCTATTAAAATAATAAATGACATTTTTATTATATTTTATACTAGCTAATTACCTTCTTATAATCTGGTGTGTCACTCACATAACGAGTACTGTTATGTAAACTTATGTTAAACAATTCAAATTAGGCTTCGGAAGAGTTTTATATGATAATTAGTTCTGTGTGAGGGGGGGGGGGGCTACCGCCACCCTCAACCCCCCGTTTCATTAATGCACCTACATTTATACAGAATTTAATTCGATTGTTAAAAAATAATTCAGTTTTTAAAAAATAATTTATGAAAATTATTATTTAAACAAGTTATCTTTTACGATAATGAAGACGATTTCCATATTAGAGAAGTAGTATAACACTAAATACCCCAAAAAAAGTTGAATTTATTCTCAATATTACATTATTATTATTATTATTATTATTATTATTGTTAAAAATGAAAAAAATCGATAACTTTATTTTAAAGTATCGCAGATCGATGGTTGAACCATTCGTTTTAAAGATATTGGCGAGCTCTTTTGAAAGATACTCATCATGAAAATTTACTCCCCTCGAGGGGGGACCTTCTCCCCCAGGGGTGGGGGGAGGCGAGGCTCCTACATACACAAAATTTTTTTCCCAGTTGACTATCTCTACAAAAAATATATATTTGTTTCATTTGGTTTAGTGCAGCCTATAGACGTTAAACTCTATACTTATCTGCAATTTCCCCCATAGAAGTAATGCATTTGAATACTTTTGAGTGTCCCTGTACACGAACCATTTGCTTCATCTCAACGAAAAGCTTACTGTAGCATCCCTATATGATACACATTTAGAATACCGAGTTTGGAATTTCTGCTACTATTTGTTTCTTGAGATATGCTGGTAACAGACACACAGACCATTCGCAGAAAACATGATTTTCGTATCCAAGGGACCTCGAAACGTGTAAATATAACAAAAACTCACGTTCGAAAATTTGACCCTAAAAAATACTTTCTCGACCCTATGGGTAAGAGAAAGTAATGGTAATGGAAACTACATTTTTCAGGATTGGAATTGTTTGGATTTAAATCAATAAACATAAATAAGTGTAAATTGAAAGCAATATACAGTGTGGCTTACAGCGTTTTGTAGCACGGTCTAATTGCAAGAATAGCCCCAGATTGGAATGTTAATATGTATAAGTACATAAAATTCAAAATACTGAGCTGTACTGTTCATAAAACAGTTCGTTTTAAAAAAAAGTCAATGGTCAGAATATATTACACATATTACAGTTTTTGCTCATTAACCCTTTCAGTCGCAGTGTTCCCGCTGATGGAACACCTAATTTTAATTCTCAAGTGCAAAAACTCATCCCGGAAAATTTTTTTAGCAAAAATTTACATTTATAACATAGCAGAAAAGGCGCTTTTTTTTTAACGTGAAAATTTAAAATTTCTTCTATTTTAATTATGTTTGTAAATTCCGGTGGCAGTGTAATTTAAATGATCCGAGTTACCTTGCGCCGCAAAGGGTTAAAATACTCCGGAATAAATTGAAATGTTGGGACCTATGCAACTTTTACGAGTTTTTGTTGTCGATAATGTTTACTTAGAAAGTGATTTATTTATGAAATTAAATATTATTTGAATTTAATAAGGTTTACTTACAGATGTTTCAAACCGAAAATTTCTCGAAAAGGTACAATACTAATTTTTTTTTTTTTTTTTTTTTTTAAATATGTATGATCAGCTATGTGTCTAAAAGCCATTTTAAAAATTAGTTTAGTAGTTTTTAAAATAAATTAAGTAGTGAACGTTAAAAGGTTAAGTAGACTTGGAAATTGGAATTATAAATTACTCACCAATGGCCGCACTCTTAAAAATTTCGATATAAAATTATTGGTAATCATTTATTTTAAATCTTATATGTAAAATTACAGGAAAAAATAAACGAAGATGTTTAAAAAAAAAAAAAAAAAAAAAAACTCTTTTATATATGCATTTTATAAAGACATATTAGTTTAATTAATTAATGGCGAGAATATATTTCAGATTTAGAATGCTTTTTCCAAAGTAGGAACTTTCATTTTTAATATATATTGACAAATTAAATAATTAAAAATACATAAAAATACAGAATAAAAAAGATAAATCTAGATTATTTACTTTTAACTAAAAATTATTGTAAATTTACAAAGACTCTTGTTAAATATTTCAATAGATTTACAGAAGTTTTTTACAGTGGCGCCATTATTTTAACTTATTTGCTGTTTTTTCGCCTGTTTTTCGTCTAGTTTCAGGGGAAAAAAAAAAAAAAAAAAAAAAAACTTTTAATTTTTAGTTTTAATTTCAAAAAACTTTTTAAAGTTGATTGTTGTTTACAATTTTAAAATTTCCGTTATAATTCATCGATTTTTATGAATTATTATTTTCAATTTCAGTTTTTTTTTTTTTTTTTTTTTTTTTGTGAAAGTTCTACTTTAAAATCGAGGATATGTAACAAAAGTTTTTTAACATAGATTTCTGCCGTGTACATTAAAAAAAAAAAAGATTTTTTTTTTTTTTTTTTTTTCACAATCGATTGATGATTTTTTTTTTTTTTTTTTTTTTTTTTTTTTTTTGTAATTAAATGACAAAACACGATTTTTTTTTTTTGCCGAAATGTCGAACTTATTTAATACATTAAAAAAAAAAAAATATATATATAATCGCTGCAGATTGCTAACACATGCGATTTTTCTGTTTATTACTTTCTTCCCTATATATAAAAAGAAAGTATCGGATTCGTGAAAATTTTCCACCTTCGTCTTTCAATGGATTTACACGTTTTAAGATGTCCTAAACATGATTTGATCATTAAAATTAAAAGAAGCAGACAGCTGTTTCGTTAGCATTTAGAGTACCATCATGATATGCTTAATGCTACCAAAACATCTGTCTGCTTCCCGATCTTATTTTCTTAATTCTAGACGTTGTAGTTTTTACTTGGTTTTAATGGTTTGACCATCTTTAGAATACATCTATCTGTGTGTGTCTGAGTATGTATCAAAAAATTTGTAGACGCTGTATCTTGCGAACAAATGGGCGAAATTTAACCAAACATATCTTAAGTTGGACATTGATTTAAATTGATGCTGATTACATCTGAGGACCAATCTCTCAATTGGTGGCGCGGTCATTAATTTTTTTTCAAAATCAGAAGAAATGATGTTATTTTTCTAAGTTTTATTTTATTTTATTTATTTATTTTTTCGTTAAAAACGAAAAATTGATAACTTTGTCTTAAATTATCACAGATCTATGGTTCAACCATTCGTTTTAAAGATTTTGATGAGATCATTCGAGAGATATCCATATTGAAAACAGTAGTTAGAGTAAAAGGTTAATAAAATAAAATCTCAACTTTAATAAAATAGATTTTTTTCCCATACATCAAAAAAAAGAAAAAAAAAAGAAAAAAAAATTTACTTATCAAATATTTCAAAATCAAACTTATTCTGCAACACGAAATTAAATATAGCTCAAAGTTTAAACCATAATTGGCAAAACTCGCGAATTCACAAAATACCTGATATTCAATGTTTCAAGGATAATACACGAACAAATTAAACGGATGGAAAAAAAATAAAGAAACAAAAGGGAGAGAAAAACTGATGGTGATTTGATTTTTCAAACTGTTCGATTTTCGATGTCACTGTTCGTTTTGTTAGAGTAACACTGTCGATAGTTCTGGCGGCTAGAAAGATTGATTTGGCGCTGGAGCTTGGAGATAAATTGCTGCAATTTCCTGAGAATTCCTCGCTTGCATCCTACTGTCTATTGTGCATTAAATGATAAAACGAAATTTGGATGGGTTGAAAAGAAAGGCAATAATAACTGATGAATAAGAATAACGCAGGTTGTACTTAGTATTTCATATTAAAAGTTGGGAGTTGTTCTTCATTGTGAAGTTTTTGAATGTTTTCTGTTTTTAAAAGATGGGTGCATTCATTTTCACTGCCAGATTATGCCAAAGCTCGAAACTTACGAGGAGCGTATTTTCAATCTTTTTTATGTAAGATAATTGAAAAGAATCCGTTTGTAGTAGCGCAGTTTGACAGACAAAAGACAAGAATTTTCAAGAAACATATGATAATAAGTAAATAAATAAATAAATAAATAAATAAATATTCAAATATTTAAAAATACTGGTACAATTATGAAATACTTTTAAAATTCTATATTATATAACTTTCTCACATTATATATACGTGTAATCATTTAGTCTATTATAAGCCAAGAAGTTCTATTCCTTAATGTGGAGGAGCCGAGTTTGAATCCAGAACCGATCGTCACCCTAATCGTTCAATCTTTATTTATTTATTTATTTATTCTCGAAAATGACATGAACACAAGAGCCGCAGTAGCCCAGTCGGTAGAGCCCCGGGCTCGTAATTGGAAGATTGCAGGTTCGGTACTCGAGCCTGCCAAAGACCGTCGAGTACACTAATGGTGGCTGGTGCACGTAAAATCTGTCGTGGCCACAATATTCTCCATGTTCCCATCAAAATTATAAATTAATTCCCGTTAATTTATAGCATCCGCACTTTGTTAAAAATGGTGGATAAAGTTCATTAATAAACTTAATTCAGATCCTTATGTGGTCTATTTATACATCAAAATTTAAGTAAATCCGGTCTTAAATACGCTTCTTACAATGCGAATTTGAAATTTTCAAGTTGCTTCCACTTGGAAAAAAAAAAAGGCTGAGCAACTTGGTTATCAATCTCATTCAAAATAATTATAAAGTAAATTCGCTGTTCAAATTTGCTTCTATTTAAAGCATTATTTCGGAAGTTATCGTGAGATTATAAATTTTCAAGTCGCAGCCTGATTTCACGTGGCTACGCTTAATTTAAGATATCCGCCACTTTGTTAAAAATAACAAGTAAAGTTAGTTTATAAACTTGGTTAAAAATCTTATATAGTCTGCGTATACATCAAAATTCAAACAAATTTCGAATAATCTTTTTTTATAATGTGAATTTGAAAATTTCAATAAATTTGGTTTAAACCCTTAGGTGGTCTATATTTACATCCAAATTGTAGCAAACCCAACCTTAAATACACTTTTTACAACATGGATTTTAAATTTTCAAGTGAATTTTCAAGCCACTTGAAAATAAAAAGGCGGAGCAACTTGGTTTACGAATTCATCTAAAATATTTATAGGACAAGTTCGCTGTCCAAATTTGGTTCGATTTGAAGTATTATTTCAAGAGTTATCGGGATGACAAAATTTTTATTATAGATAGATAAACGAAGTGATTGCAATAAGTCGATTTCTAAAGAAATCAACCTAATAGACGGTAGTTAACAGTTGTTGAAAAAAAAAAAAAAAAATACACGGTTAAACATAGATAATGAAAGATTAGAGTTATTGGTATATTGCGAAATATTTCCAACTAGCAATATAAAGATCATTTAAAGCCGGTTATTCTCCTCTTGGTCCAAGCTTAGATAAATTTCTAATATACCACCGTATCGGATTAAAGTTATATCTTGACAGATTGAGTCCATTGAACCATGTTTTGCGACATTTATAGATGGATTAAAAGACTTCTTTCTAATCATTGCACACATTTCCTTAGTTTTAATATGATTTTAGTTATTACAAATGGATATCATAGAGATTTTTTTTTTTTTTTCATTTTTTTCTATATTCAAAATAAATAAATACTGGTTTCGCAAAATTTTCAGTGTCCGTAATTTTAATTAATTTTTACGTTTTGAGAGGTCTGGAACGTGATTTCACAGACGTTGTTTGAACAAGAAGACATTTTCTAAAAATAATGGCTGTCTATATATCTATGGGTGTGTGATGAAAATTTTATGGCAGTTCTAAGTGAAGAACAATGCACAGAATTTAATAAAAATTTATATTTATTGCACCTTTACATAAATTGTTGTATATCAACTTTGGGTGCATATCATTCTGTGGGTTGAACTACCATCTATATTTACACATTTTTACTTTCTTCTATATTCAATAGAAGAAAGTATTGGATTCGTAAAAATTTTCGACCTTGGGTTTTTGATGGAGTTACACGTTTTGCGAGCTGTAGAACACGATTTGACCACTTTTAGAAAATGTCTGTCTGTGTGTATGTGACAAAATGTTGTGGCAACTGTATCTCAGGAACTACTGCACAGAATTTCTTACAAATTGGTATGTAGTTGCACCTTGACATAAATTAGTGCCTATCAAATTTTGGTAAAAATTGACTAACAGGTTGCGTTGCCATCCCGCTTTTTCTAAATTTTTAACATGGTGGTATAGGACAAAATTTCGTATAAATGTGCATAAAAAGAATTATTTTTTAATAATCATTATGAAATTTACCAGAATTATTTATAATAGAGATAGTCAAATGGGAATTTTTTTTTTTTTTTTGTATGTGTAGGATCCTCGCCTCCCCCTTTGGGGAGGGGAAGTCCCCCCTCGAGGGGAGTAGATTTTCATGATGGGTATCTTTCAAAAGAGCTCGCCAATACCATTAAAATGAATGGTTGTAATGGAATGGAAATAATTTAAAATGAATGGAATATATTGGAATGGAAATAATTGAAATGAATAATTTTTATGAATGGAATGGAAATAATTTAAAATGAAGTTATCGATTTTTTTTTTCATTTTTAACAAAAAAAAAAAAAATGTACTATTGACAGTAAAATTGTTTTTTTTTTTTTTTTTTTTTTTTTTTTTTGGATATTTAGTGCTATACTACTTCTCTAATATGGAAATCTTCTGCATTATCATGCAAGATAATTTTTTAAAATAATAATTTTAATAAATTATTTTTACTGAGGGAATTTGTATAGGAAATTTTAGAAGAAAGTCATGTGGTGGCCACAACATACTAGTTTAATGAGGCAGCATTTGAAAAAATTTCTTTTAAATGTACATAATGAGTTCACACACATACAAAATATTTTTAATTAATCATTATGAAGTTAAAATTTATATGCAGTAGTAACAGTTAACCCAGATGAAATTTTTGTAAATGTAGAAGCAGCCCTTTTTCTCATGGAGGAAATGTCCTTTAAGGGTGTAAATTTTCAGTATGAATATTTTTCAAAATTTCTCAATTGCTTAACAATTGGTTGAGCCGTGTGTACCTGTCAAAATTACCTACTATTTTTTTCGTAAAAGAAAATAAATAAATAAATAAATAAATAAATAAAAGAACATAAGATATGCAAATTTTTAAATGTTGTTAGTAGGTCACAAAAATGACTTGCTTTCAATATACTGTGAGCCTCGCTTATCCGAGCTAATGTGGACCGAAAGTACCTCGGATAATCGAAAACTTGGATAACACGGACTCTACCGTAAATCGGAGGAAACACATACGGTAAAGTTTAAACGGGATGTAAACGTAGTCACTGAAGTAAAATAATACATATACAGTCGAATCTCGTTAACGTGATTCTCAAGGGGGGTAAAAAATTTGTTCATGTTATCAGGAGTTCATGCTATCAGTACTTAATCTTCGTATAACTAACTAATCTTCATTTTGAGGGGGATTGTGGAAACTGTTCATGTTAAAAGTAATTCGCGTTAACACTGTTCACGTTAACGAGGTTCGACTATATTACATATTTAAATGTAGTCATTTAAAAATGCAATACAATCCATACATACATAAATTATAAAATACAGTGATTTATAGCAAAATCTGTCAAAGTTATCTACGCCATTTGTCAAAAGCCATGCTTCCTGCAGTGCGTGGCTTTTTTGGGATTACTTCGGTTAACCCAGAACTCGGTTAATTGGGGCTCGGATAACCGCAGCTCTACTGTATAAGGTTATATTTTTTAAGATGAAAAATTTCTGCTTTCACCATGTAAAATAAATAATTAAGATAATTAAAATTTTTAATAAATAATTTGTATTGTGTGATTTTTACAGGAAAATGTAAAAAATAAAAATAAATAAAAATAAAAATACGATGGCTAGTTTTTATTTAAAACCATTTAACTATAGCTACAAAACACATTACACCACTTTGAAAGGCTTTGACTTAACGAATATACACTTTGTTTTATCCGAGGGTCAGCCCATTTAAATAGCTGCAGACTTGTAAGTACATAATTTTCTAGACAACCTTAATAATAAAATCTGGACATCATTCTAAAATAGCCATATAATAAAATTGATAATTTACAGTTTTAAAATATGTTCTAAACACACATGTTTTAAATTTAAAATTAATGGAAAACTTTTATGGCGGTACTTCCTTATCAGTAATTTGTAATAATCACCACCAGAATGCTCTTCTTGGAAATATCTTTTCCAAGAACAATATCAACTTACTCATTAAATTTTATTTGATGTATGGTATCTTCTACTACTATACCGGTAGAGGAAAGTGATACCTAATAATACCTTTTAATACGATGATCATTTTTCAAAATTTCAGCCAAATATATATCCTAATACATGTTACCATTTTTAACTAGTAATCCATGGAAGTATTTTCATGTCAAACTAAAGTATGGTAAAATGTCGGTACTTCCTTTTGTTCAGGAATGTTTAAATCACAAGTAAAAGATCTCGACGTTGAATTTTAATCCTTTTAACGATATTAATCACATTTTAAATATCTGCTTCTATCGTTTATTAAAAATGTCTCGCGGCTTATTAATAGATTGTTTATATAAAGTTTGTAAGAATGTTGTCCATATCTTACTGAGTTTCATTTTCCACGAAAAGACCGTAAAATTGATTAGGGGACGTACAAGAATAATTATTCACGTTTTGTATGAATTACGATAAAACTGAAAAATATCTTTTACATTTACTGTTACATATAAAACTCTAGATATATAAAGAAGAAGTACAATTGAATTATTTATTTGAACACCTCTAATTTGTCTCGAATCAGTTAAAGCAAGTTAAGGCGAAACCATTACATATCATAAGCGACATATTTTTTATTAATTGCAAGTTTACTTTTATTTATATCAAAATAAACATTTTTACACATTTTTTTTGTTTAATTATTATTATTATTATTATTAAGGAAAATCCACCTATCACTTATAGCGAATATCAGGTGTTAGTTTTGGAGTTAAAGAGGACTGATTAAGCCAGGGTCCTGCGTCTTGCTAGAGCCTTCAAGGAAGTCTTTCTAAAACATCCTATTCCGTATTTATGCAGGTTTCGGAGAAAACCACGGATAATTCCAAACGGATAGATCGAGGAGAGTATCAGATATCTGAAACTGGCACCCCTCGTTTGAGAGCAGAACCAAGTGAAAGCGAATTTCAAGATTTAACTTTTATTAAGTGTTAGTAAGCTTACTGATAATGCTGCATAAATTTAAAGTCATACATATATACAAAAAAAAAAAAAAAAAAGAAAAAAAAATCTGTATTAAACACTTTTTATTAACTAAAGGAAAAAAAAAATCTGAGAAATTTACACTAAAATTTTTCTTTTTTTTGAAAGGCACTATTTATTATAGTAAAACTTTTACTGATTTCATATCTAACAAAATTACAACCGCAACATAACATTCATAATAGCAACTAGTAATGATGTGGCCACCACATGACTTTCTTCAATATAATTTAACACAAACTTTATTCAATACAAATTATTTATTAAATTATCAAATTATTTTCCATTATAAATGCAGACGATTTTTATCTGACAGTATTATATTATCACTAAATGCCGAAAGATGTAAATTTTTTGCAAATCAAAAGAAATTTTTTCCCGTTTTTTTTTTTTTTTTTTTTCGTTAAAAGTTAAAAAATCGATAACCTTGTTTTAAATTATAACAAATCTATAGTTCAACCATTCGTTTTAAAGGTGTTGACGAGATCTTTCGAAATATACCCATATTGAAAATTTACTCCCCCTGGGGGGGGGGAGGGTGTACTTCCCACCCAAGGGGGGAAATCGATGCTCCCACCTGCACAATTTTTTTCCCTAGTTAACTACTAGTATTATCAATAATTCATATTAATTTTACAATCACACGATTAAAATAACTCTCATTATGTACATTTATAGGAAATCTTGTCCTATACTGCCATGTTAAAAATTTAGAAAAAACGCGATCACAGCGCCACTTGTTTAGCAATTGTTCCACAAATCTAATCAACACCAGTTTATGTCAGGGTCCAACTAAATACACCAAGTTTGGTTAAATTTTGTTCATTGGTTCGTGAGATACAGCGTCCACGAAATTTGTAATACACACAAACACACACACACACATAGACAGACACACAGTCTGACAGACATTTTCTAAAAACAGTCAAATCGTGTTCAGGACATCCCAAAACGTGTAAATCCATTGAAAACTGGAGTTCGAAAATTTTCATGAATCCAATACTTTCTCTCTATATAGGGGAGACTGGGGGCACAGTGGACCTAGGGGCACAGTGGACTACCCCTATTTAAATCTCTTAATATTTAACTCTTTTAGTTTATATTGAGACTCGTATATGGCAGCATGGTGCTACTTGTATATCCAAAAAACCACATGGTAAATGCTAAGGTAGCCATTTTATAAATTTTTTATTTTTTGTGCTGCTCAAAATAATTTTTCAAGTTTGAAGGGTTTTTTAATTTTATCAGGACTGAACTATTGACTACAAGTATTGGATAGTTGTTAAGAAAAGGTAAGATATTGTTGTTTTTAAATTTATAAAAATTATTAGAATATTTATAGTCTATATATAATTTTAATATTATTATTTGTTTTGTCTGGACATGGGGCACAGTGGACCACCTCTACATCGGGCACAGTGAACCGCCTTCCAGTGTGCTTAAAAGTCCAAATTATATTTAATACCATATTTATTTTAGTTAAATTTACATATACAAATATAATATGACTCAAAATAATTATTAATAATAATAATAATCTTAATGTTTTAATAAAATAAATTTCTGGAAAGGGAAAATAGTTGAATAGTAGTATAATAATTATGAATATCTAAATTTAATAAGTATTTGAATTGTTCAATATTGAAAAAATAAATAAAATAATCATGTGATATAATAAATAGTAGGTTATATAAAGTTATTGTTGTTGTTTTTAGAAATAACATGTAAAAGATAAAAGTAGAATAATTTTAGTTAAACTTATCTCACAAATATAATGTAAATTATTAATATCTCAAAATAATTAATAAAAATGTTTGAATAGTAATAAAATGTTTAATTATATATTTCATAATTTTTATTACTATATAACATTAATAAACAATTAAAAATAGATCTTATTGTTTTTAGTGATTGCACGTAAAAGACAAAGGAAATCTGATATAGGATTCTTCCTCTAATTTGATTTC
This sequence comes from Salticus scenicus, assembly GCA_963930645.1. Lineage (NCBI taxonomy): Eukaryota > Metazoa > Arthropoda > Arachnida > Araneae > Salticidae > Salticus > Salticus scenicus. The sequence goes on along the minus strand of OZ005653.1, from coordinate 270,621,144 downwards.
TTATTTATTTTGATTTCCTTTAAATTTTGGTAATTTTATTTCATGAAAATGTTCGAATTATGTTATTTAGACTAGAATTGCATAAGAAACTAACTTTAGAAAACAAATTGAGTAATTTATATTAATTGAACAAGAACAACATTGGTTGGTCCACTTTGTTAGTGCACACAATTTATTTTTTTTAATTCGTAATATATTAGACGTATTGTTATAAAAAAAAAAATTAGGACATGTCAAGAAAGGTTTAAAGAATGTTTTCTAATTCTTTCAAGTACCTTTCTTTTTCATTTTTGGTGAAAAAAAAAATTAAAAGTGTAAAAATGGTCCACTGTGCCCCGGTCTCCCCTACATATTGAAGAAAGTAATAATGTCAATTGTAATATATCGGTAGTAGAAAAAACTGTTTAAAAATCATAAAATTACAGTACAAGTACAGTAAATTATATGGTATTTGTAAATCTTGATTGTTTATGTTATATGTACAATATTTCTGTAGACATTAAAAATACAATATATGATTTACATGTGTCATAAAATAACTATTTCCTGGTTAATACATATATGGTTAATACCATTTGTTTACGCCAATGCACCACATATGGACGTCTAAGCTTACATATATTTTTCTATGTGGTATATGTTCTATAAAATAATTTACAGTACTCTTATACTTTAAATTAGATTTACGATATATATTCTGGTTACACTTTTGCCATTTGTACCGTAATTCGGACCGAATTTTTTAGCGTGATTGATAAGAGCTAATTGGTTTGTAATTTTCAATCTGAATTTTTCGCACTGCATAATTAGTCTATCTGATAATTATAAACTACAGTTACATATTGAAGAGTTATTAGAAGATTAGTATAAATTCCATATAGTGCATATATCATCATAATATAGACAATAATGGTAAAACTCAATATGACCAACAGATATGGCAATCAATTTTTATTAAAATCACAATCAACTGATTGGAAGAAAATCATATTTTAATGAAATTTTATTTTTCCGACTGAGTGGAAATAATACCTGGACCGGGAGTCGAACCCCGGACCTTTGACTTACAAGGTCAAGGCTCTACCAATTGAGCTACCCAGGCCGACAAACCGGTCAGCATTACTCCTCACTCAGGCAACCTTTAGGCAAAAGAAGCTCAATTGGTACTGTAGAGCCTTGACCTTGTAAGTCAAAGTTCCGGGGTTCGACTCCCGGTCCAGGCATTATTTTCACTCAGTCGGAAAAATAAAATTTCATTAAAATATGATTTTCTTCCAATCAGTTGATTGTGATTTTAATAAAAATTGTATTTCTCTCTCCCATTGTTTAATGGTGTTTTCCTTTACCTGCGGCTTATTTCTGTTGAGCTATCTAAATGATAGACCACATGTTTTCTGCCTAAAGGTTGTCTGAGTGAGTAATGCTGACCGGTTTGTCGGCCTGGGTAGCTCAATTGGTAGAGCCTTGACCTTGTAAGTCAAAATTCCGGGGTTCGACTCCCGGTCCAGGCATTATTTTCACTCAGTCGGAAAAATAAAATTTCATTAAGATATGGCAATCATCATAAAGTATAAGAAAGAATTTTCTATCCGAGTAATTAGCTCATCGATGACAAATATGAGTGAGCAAATCCAAAATTACCAGGTTTGATTTGGATAAGACTAAGTTAAACCGATTACAAATGCTTTCAGAATTTTCTTTATACAGATACATATATTTTTAATAATCATTTTTTCGTTCCATAAGGATGTGGCATAATAATTGTTGAGGCTAATAAAATTTCTCATCTTTCTTAGGTAAATTCTCTTTTGGTGGTGCTGTAAAATATGTTAATGGATACATATTTGACAAATGAACGAAATATAGGTAAGAATTTTAATTTAATCGAAATATAAGCCTATGAGGCATTCTGAAAAAATTACACTTGAATTTATGCACAATGAAACTTCTTTAAGATATCCATTCATTGTAACGTAAAAAATTGGTCATTTAGAGAAGTGGCCTTTTAATAGGAATTGTTCTATAAATTTTAGTAAAGACAAAAAATTATATGAATTAAATGGTTTTAATTATTCGTATTTACACTCTTTGTTTATATGTTGTTTTCTTGCAATCGTTGATGTTAGTTTTTTTAAACCTTTTTACCAGTAATTTTGTTTTTCAAGACTTTTATAGATCGGAACAAATTGTTCAGCTTAGTACCATTTCCTAAAGATAAAAAAATTCTAATAATATAAAAATGTTAACAGAGATTTCATGAAAAGAAATACTAATTTTAAAATCTTAGCTCGGTTTAATACATTTATTTTGTCATTTATAGTCAATATTATTAATTTGGAAGCCATTGCACTGAAATTGGTTCACAAAATAATGGGATAACACAAAATTCCGTTACATAAACTCGAAATTCGCCTCTAAACATACATATTGAGAAATGTGAAATGTTATTTATTTATTTATTTTTTTTTTTCTACAAGCAGATTATTATATACGTGGAGAATAACCTCAATTATGTCGTGGAGAGTCTAGACAAGTAAAAAAAAATGAAATTAAAGAAAAAAAAAAATCTGCTCTCTCAAAATATGATCCCTAAGTGAGGTATACAACTGTATATGGGACTTTAATATAAGTAAATTAGTATTAACTTCCAGGGGGGCAAGTTTAGAATAGGAAAAAACTGTCGTAAAGGGAAGTGGCCCTTAAATAGAGGTAAAGTTTGAAAGAACTTTCACTGTATGTTCATAAATATCTTATCTACGCATACATTATTCTAGTGAAACCAAAACAAAAATCCCAAAGTTAAACTAATGGAACCCAGAATGAAATAGAAAAAGTTTTTTCTAGATAGCAAATTGCTCATTACAGAGTCAATTCGAAAAATGTACCAAATCAGAACACTATCATAAAAATTTTATCACTTTGATTGTTTTCTATAGAAATGGTTTTATGTTATGAAATTCGTACATGTCTTATGTTATTCTATATTCTATATGTTCTATTATGGTTGCTCTTGAATATCCTCAAGCAGAAATTGAAACAATCTATGCCTATTTCCTCTGCGTATAAAGTGCTTCTGCGCATATTCGCGCAGTAGGATTCTGGAAATCATTCGAGCCCGAAAGAGAAGCTGGGGCAACTGGCGAGGGCCATAACCGTTCCAATTCGATTTCGCACATCAGACTACTAGGAAGCCCCTCTACCCTCCTCCCCCCCTCCATTAACCTTAATTTACTGCTGTGCGGAGGCCATAGATCCGCTTTAAAACGCTATAGGGAACACCAAAGTCAGTAAATTCATTCTGATTGCAGCCATACTGGTGGCAGTCGATGTCTCACAAAAGGAAAATTTAATAAGATAGTTTCGCAAACCTTACAAAGTGCACAGTGGCGTTAGAAAAGCAAGGTGCATAGATCTTTGTCATTATGCACATCGATTGGTTGGGAAATCTCCCGAAAGCAGTGCAATCACGGCACTGAATCCCGTGGGATAATAGAATAAACTGTCTTAGGCAGAAGCAGGTCTTTAGCGATAGTATCCACGTATACGAATTTGGGAAAGAGTAGGACCAAACGAACGACCCCCCCCCCCCTCCAAAATTAACATGCGCGATAGTTAGATTCAATACCGATGAACTGAATAATACGGTTTAGGTTATGATACTTGCACTCAACGCAGATATTTTCCAAAAATCCAAAACATTCTATAATTTGTTTTCTGCTGACAAAATATAAACGTAAATATTTTGCAAGAATATCTACCTGTTGAATTTTGTACCTTCAGGCAAAGAAGAATGTACATTCAGATTTCTGTAGTAGTCAATCAATCGATGTCGCATTTGAGTCAGAAAATAGTGCACTGGATTTTAAAAATAGAACGATGTAAATGATAAACGCAACGCCCAAATCTTACAGGTATTACTAATAAAACCATCATAAAACTAAAAGCACTTTACCAATTTTCTACAGATAAATATATACATATATATTGTTATATGTACATACATATATATTGAGAAAAATGAAAAAATAAGAGAAATGAAAAAAAAAAAAAAAAAAAAAAAAAAAAAAAACCTATGTGAATTGGAATGTTTTCGAATTACCTGCACAAGCATAAGGGGGAAAAAAATGCAGATTATTTTCGTACCGCTATTTCAAAAAAATAAAATAAAATAAAATAAAATAAAATAAATTTATAATATATTTTCGCTGGTAAATCTACACTTTGTCTGTAAAAAAATTATTATAAATTTTGTGATATGAAAACAGTGGTACGAATATAATTTTTAACAAAATGTCGGCTGTGGCAGCTCACCTAATATATAATTTAGAGTACCAGAATATTTTATTAGTACTCAAATAATAATAATAATAATAATAATAATAATAATAATGGGTTATATCCAAGGTATGTGCGAAAATAAGCAACTTCAGTTAAAGGCGTACCTTTTACGGAAATTTTTCAATTGATCATTTAGAAACGAATAAGTTATTGCCATCACGAAACTTTCTTCCATATCATTCTATATAACAGCGCCACCTACTGGTTAATATGCACAAAAAGTTAATTAATTTAGCTTCTAATAATTAACATTTCCCATATATGCAGTTTTGTACAATTTTCACAAATAAATAATTATATATAGATATCTGGAAAATCCCAAAATATAATAATAGCACTACTTTCGGACGATATACACTCAAATTGAATTAACAAACATAATTTTTCATAATATGTATATAACATAACACCAAGTTTGGTGCTTTTATATAACATAGAAGTCGAGTTATAATATTCTTGTAAATGAAAAATATTGCAGCAAAGCCAACTGTCGTCCGATATATACGGAAAATGAAACAACACAGTTTTACATAATGTCCAACTCACATAAAAAATTTGTAATTCTTCTTTCGTGTAATAAACGCTAACATAATAATGTCACAGTTTTGCATAATATCTATCTTATATATATAAAGCTTGGAGCGATATATCCACCAGACATAAAATCATGAAAAACAGTAGTTGAAAATTCATAAAAAATGTTACTTAGCATTAGGAGACGTTATGTCGGGTGACATTCATTAAACGTTAGCCAGGATAACTTTTAGAATAAAAATTTTACATATAAATTTTGGGAGAATTCCATATGCCATAGAACTAACATATAATCTTTTCGAAAAAGGGGAAACTTCAGTATAGCAACGCCACCTGACAGATAATATGCACCTTAACTGAGTCAGCTTTTTTTTTCATAATGAAATTTCTGTAAACTTTAAGCGTAAGGTTGGTTGGTTGGTTGGGTTTTACGTCGCACTAGTGCTGCGCAATGGGCAATTGACGACGGTCTGGGACTCGCCCCTAGAGGTGATCCGGAGACATGCTATCTAAATTTTGATCCTCCACGGAAGGGATTGCTCTCCCGCTTCGGTAACCCCCAGAGGTATAATTTTGATGGGAACATGGAGGACATTGCGGTCACGACAGACTTTACGTGCACCAGCCACCATTAGTGTACACGACGTTATTTGGTCGGCTCGAGTACCGAACCCGCAATCTTCCAATTACGAGTTCCGCGCTCTACCGACTGGGCTACCATGGCCCTTTTAAGCGTAAGTTTTCTATCGTGAGAAATTATACCAACTACCCATTTAAATTTAATTTGGGGTACATATCTTCTGTTAAAGAAGGTGTCCAGTATATTGCAGAATATTTTTTAGCCATTTTCAATGCATTAATAATAATAATAATAATAATTATTATTATTATTATTATTATTATTATTTTATTACAAAGCTGTGTATTTATAACGTTTAACAACACAAATATTGAATAAATAGTTTTTAAAATGTAATTGTGCTAGCATAAGAAATGAATATTAGTAGATATATAATGTTCATTCTAAGCCAGCGGCACCAGCGGTACGGCACGGGCGAGCTGTGCTGCTGCCGCACCGTCTCTTATCAGTATCGTTCCGGTGACGCATGTCGACATGAAAGATAAGGAAGGTTAGAATTAGGATGTTATCTTGAATGATAAGGAATATTATTTTAAGAGAACTTTAATTTGGATTTTAAAATTAATTTTAAACTTAGAAAAAATTTTTAGAAAGAGAATTTATTATGTTCGCGAGATCTTTTTTTAAATTTGAAATTTTAAACTTAGAAAAAAATTATGATTTTTAAAAAGATAATTTTAATTATGGTTTTAATTATCACTGTCATCTATTAGTTGATTTAAGAGAATTTATTTATTTATTTATTTTAAAGAAAGAGAATTTTAGAAAATATACTTACCTTTGCTACGGTTCAAAGATCGGAAGTTATTATATTTGATGCCTATTATTTTAATTATGATTTTAAAATTAATTTTAAACTTAGAAAAAATTTTTAAAAAGAGAATTTCTTATGTTCGATCAGATTTTTCTTATACTTAAAAAAGAAAGAAATGTACTCACCTTAGAACTTTAATTAGGATTTTAAAAGAATTATGGTAATTTGAAATAGTTAGAAAAATTATGATTTTTAAAAAGATAATTTTAATTATGGTTTTAATTATCACTGTCATCTGTTAGTTGATTTGAGAGAATTTATTTTTTCTGCCATATGCAGCAATAGAGTGATTTATCATTCAAATAGTGTATTTAAAGAACTTTATCAGTGTACTTTCTTAAATTACGGGATGTTGATATTATCTTTTACACTTGTAATTTTTAGTTTGAACTTCCATTTTATAATAAAATAGTTATATTATCTTCTATCCTAATATATTTCAAATAAATAGAGAATCTTGTAAATGAGTTGTCTTAGAAATTTTGCGAAGGACAATTTAAATAATGTGGTAAGTGCGCATTTTCGGATATATGTAGAAATAGTGATTAAGACTTGTGTTTATCTTTCCATTACAGGAAATGTTTAAACATGAGATCTTGGTCATAAACTTTTAAATAGATAAGGAATCTTTTAAATGAGTTGTATTAGAAATTATGTAAGAAGATATTTTTATGTACATAATTGTTAGATAAGTAGTTTTCGTTTAAAAATATGTGATTCAAGATGAAACTTTGATAGTGAATTCATTAAATTATTCCCCTTAAAGTGAAAATACTATACTACAGAGTTACCATTTATTTAATTCATTAAAAAATATGCTTCTTTTCTACACTTTCAAAGAAACAAATGAGTGATAAGCTTATTTCTTATCGACCATGTTGATACTACGTCATACTACGATAAATTCATTTTGTTTGATTATCTTATATAGTTCTACTAAACTAGTTAAAAAACTTTTTGAATTATTCACCTTAAAATGAAAATACTATACTACAGAGTTACCATTTATTTAATTCATTAAAAAATATGCTTCTTGAAAATAATGACCTATCTAGAAGTATTTTTCATTGATATATTTATTTAATAATATTAATTTAAGAACTTTATTTTATAAATTAACTTCTATCAACCAATACCATTTTACCACGCAACAGAGTTATAGTAGATTTTATTTAACTTATCATAAGCTAAAATCAAGCCATGCACTTATTAATCTTATATTCATGTATTAGCATATTTTGTTTATTTATGCATCCTTAAGTATTTTAGTTATGTAATATTTTAAAATGTCATTGGAAAAAAAATATTTCGCATTATAAATGTAATTTAAGTTTATGCACGCACACACATAGAAAAATTTAATTATTTATTTTTTTTTATCTTAATAGATTAAAACGGAAATTTAAGCATATGTACATTGCGAAATTGATTAAGATTTAATATTACAAACTTAATTATATTGAGTGAAATTAGGATGTAACTTATTAAATAAGTAATACTTGTAAATATTGCAAAAATGTTGAAGTACATTAAGGTTTCATAGCTGCATAGTTATATTTTATGTGCATATTTAGTGCTTTTTGTGATGATATGCGACTTATTAGTTGTCCAATAGTTATAAATGATGCAAAAATGTTGAAGTACATTAAGGTTTAATACTTGCTTAGATATATTTTATGTGCATATATAGTACTTTTGCGATGTTATGTAGCTTATTAGATAAACAATACTTATAAATATTGTAAAAATGTTGAAGTACATTAAGGTTTCATAGCTGCATAGTTATATTTTATGTGCATATTTAGTACTTTTTGTGATGTTATGTAGCTTATTAGATGTCCAATAGTTATAAATGATGCAAAAATGTTGAAATACATTAAGATTTCATAGCTGCTTAGATATATTTTATGTGCATATATAGTACTTTTTCGATGTCATGTAGCTTATTAGATAAACAATACTTATAAATATTGCAAAAATGTTGAAGTACATTAAGGTTTCATAGCTGCATAGTTATATTTTATGTGCATATTTAGTGCTTTTTGTGATGATATGCGACTTATTAGATGTCCAATACTTATAAATATTGCAAAAATGTTGAAGTACATTAAGGTTTCATAGCTGCATAGTTATATTTTATGTGCATATATAGTACTTTTGCGATGTTATGTAGCTTATTAGAGGAACGATACTTATAAATGATGCAAAAATGTTGAAATACATTAAGGTTTAATATTTATATTTTATGCGCGTATATAGCACTTTTTGTGATGCGAAACAAAATATTCTCAGGGGATAGTAGTTTTCAAAAAATTTAACCACAGGAATACACTCTATTTAAGATAGAAATAGGTGCACTAGTATTGAACATGGTGGCTTTTTGGGGTCACGTGATTTTTTTTTTCGTCCAATCAGAAGCACGGAATTTTAATGAATAGTATTATAAAATTAAATGTTTTTTATATACAGATATTTTTGAGGTTCCATGAACCAATCAAAACCAGGGATTTTTAATGAATAGTACTATAAAATTAAGCACTTTGTGGAATTAAGTGTTGATTGTGTACAAATAATTTTGGTGTTTTTTCAACCACATGGATTTTTTAATGATTATAAAATTAAGTGTTGATCATATTCAAATAATTTAGGAGTACCCTGAACCAACCAGAAGCATGGATTTTTAATAATTGTAAAATTAAGTATACAAGTTTCGGAAAAAACCATGAAAAACTTCAAACGAATAGTCTACAAGCTTTAAAATCTGTTATGCACAAATTATTTGTTTTAACATGTTGATAAACTAGATTACATTAAAAAGTTTGGGTATTAAAATGATATATATTTGGTGTGATTAATAGGGGTTCTAAAGAATTTGGCTGCTTTTCCTGGTGTATGAATTTAGCTTATATTTGGCGTGATTTCGCCAATAATTACAAATTTGGTGGTAAACCTGCAGTATAAATGCGCTCGCAAAGAAATTTTAATCAGTTGCTGCTATATTTTTGAGGAGTGCGCACGTTTAATTTTATAACTTCGATTTTGTATAACACTCTACTTTTTAGTGAGAGAGATGGATTTATCTGAAAAGATGCCTATTTCAAATGAGTTGTCATCAAACTTGGATACTAAGAAACTACCGAAAACTTTTAGTTGTGTTTCTTGCAGTGTGGTATTTAAACGAAAATGGGATTTGCTTCGACACATGAAAATTCATCTCAACGAAAAATCTTTTATTTGCAATGAATGCTCGAAAGCATTTACCAGATCAGATGAGTTAAAGAGACATTTAAAAATTCATGAAAAGATTCCTATTGAACATAGATGTAAGCAATGTAGCGAATCCTTTAATCGCAAGTATCAATTGCTGATGCATATTAGAAAAAACCATCGAAAACCTTTAGCAGTGCATTCCTGTGATCGATGTGCAGAAACATTTAGACAGAAATATAAACTTTTAGAGCATGTTAGAGAAAATCATCGAAAACCCTTATCGCAAGCAACATTAAAGGGAATGTCAAATTCTGACCGAGATCTACTCAAGGAGAAAATTATGCATTTTAAAAGAAAAAATGCTCTTAATACATTTACAATAACCACATTTGATAATAAAAACAAAGATTTGGATTTGACGTCATTTTTTAATAATTTAAGAACTGACATTTTAAACGAATTAAACTTTCAATTAAATGACCAAGGAACATTGAAATGGCATATTAATGTAGAAGTTATTTTTAGTTGTATTTATGAAAATGGAGAGAAGGATTTTATCACTCAAAATTTTAGGTCAAAAAGTATAACAACTCTTTTAATAAACGATTTGAATAATGATCTTGAAAATGCTTTTAACAAGATGAAAAAGTGTTTTGATGAATTTAGCGAACAAGGATCAGGTTGGACATTAACAGAAATTTTCAAATTAGAACTTTGTATGACTAAATATGGCTCTTTTCAAATGTAATATCTGATTTTACTATATATATATATTAAAAATTGTTAGTTGAATCTTATAAAATTATTGTAAACTTTGTATAAAAATGATGCATGTAAAAATCTTATAATTTGAAAAATAAAAGTATGTGCATAAAAATTGTATTTTTAATTATTTATCTTATATAAAAGTTTAAACTATTAATCGGATTTTTAAAATAAATGCACTTATGTTAATGTAGAGGTATTATTATTATTATTATTTTAATATGATTTTAAAACTATATATTTTAAAACTACACATTTTTTTAAAAACGTTATTTCATGAATAAATTGATATTTTATAGTAAATATATAATCATAATCTTACCAATTTTAGAGATTGTATCAAAAAATCATGAACTTTACATTTGACACATAGTCTAGAGTAATACTAATCTACTTAAAAGTTTAACTTTTCTGCGTGCTTGAAATTAGACATGAACAAATTATCTGTTTCGACATGTTGATAAACTAAAATAGTTTACGTGATTTTTTAATGTGATTGAGGATAAACTAGAATATTTTACAAGATTTTGGCTATTAAAATAACATATCTGCTAACATTTGGCGAGATTTTTTTAATGTATTTGGCAATAAATACTGATTTGGCATTAAACATAGAGTATAAATTCAGTCTCAGAGGAAAATTTAATCAGTTGCTGACTTGTTTTCGTGGTTCATATACCATTTTTAAAGTTTTACTTTGATTAAATTTATAATGGATCTATCTGAGGAAGTGCAAGTTTCTGTTCATCAACAACCCTCTTCATCATGTTTTGAAGATGAGACTTTACACTTAAAGGATGCAAAGCCATATGTTTGTGATATATGTAAGAAAGCATTTAGGAGATCGTACGGTTATAAAAGACACTTAAAAACTCATGAAAAACCTCGCATAGGATATGGGTGTGAATACTGTATGGAAAATTTTACTCGTAAACGGGATTTTTTAAAACATAATGCAAAAATTCATAAAAAGACTTTACATAATCACAGTTGTGATGAATGTAGTGAAGTGTTTAGGACTAAACAAGATTTATTGAATCATAAAAAAATGCTACATCGAAAGGTTTTACCTGAATATCTATGCGTAGAATGTAACGAAAGTTTTCGATATAAGTATGAATTATTACGTCATAACAGAAAAAATCATCGTAAAGATTCTTCTGCTTACGTATGTACAAAATGCAATGAACGAAATACTCTCAACTTAGACAGTGAAAATATGAACTTAACGAATTTTTTGAATAATTTGAATACTGCTTTCTTAACCAACAGCTATTCTTTAGCTAAAAGCTTTCATGATGAAAATAACAATATGTATTTTTTAATATTTTTAAATAATGAAAATATGAATACCGAACGCATAACACAAAATATTGACTCACCAACCAACAACTTTGAGAGTGCAAATGCGAACTTAATGAATTTTTCAGATAATCAAAATATTGTTTTCGGTTCATCAACCAGTGAAAATGTGATCTTATCAAATGTTTTGGATAATAATGAAAATGCATACAACGTTTTACCCACTGCTAATGGAAATATGAATACTGAATGTTTGACACAAAGTAATATTTATGACTCACCAACGAACAACTTTGAGAACATAAATGTGGACTTTACGAATTTTAATGTAGAGTGTATGAGTAATCAAAATAATTTTTCACCGGTGAGTGTTGATAACGACTTGTTGACATTTTTGGATAATTTTAATGTAGAGTGTATAAGTCCTTGTAACCTTAACGATTCAACAACAATTTAGATTTATATGAACCTGTTTTTATATTGACAATAATAATGTAAAATAAATTATTTTAATCAAAAATTGTGTTTTTATTATGAAATTACTTTCTACACTCCATTTTATATTACAATAGATACGTTAAGTCACGAAAAAATCTAAACATGTGTAAATATATTTTTGCTTTCTTATTAACTAAATCGTTTAATACATTTATATACAATAAGACTTGGTGATTTTAATTCGTTTTAAAGAAATTCTCTCCCAACAAATTGGAATGGGACGAAGTGACTTATAAAAACCGTAAAATAAAGAACTCTAATATTGCTGATTTATTAAATATTTTCTACGAATAAGAAAGTGCCTATCAATGCACAGGGCGAATTGTTGTAAGCTCTTAATGATACGCCTAAAACCTTTATTAAAAACAAATTTTTATTATCTTCTGTACCCAAGGAACGAAAACGCCCAAATGTAGCCCCCTATTGGTTAAATTATTAATAAAAAATACTTTTTAATATAAAACACTGGTCTCTTTATTTATGTTTAAATAAAAACATGTTTATGTTTATTATGTTTAAATATAAAAATTGGACTTACCTCAACACAGTTGTTAATTTACGTTCTTCTCTTCTACTCGCACAGTGTGAAATGAGCGATAATGCTATTTCTTATCATGATCACGTGGTAAGCTTTCTTATCTACTACGTCACATGACATTGTCTAGTATGACGTATCTACTACGTCACATTGACGTAGTAAGCTCTGTGACTGATAACACAAACCCTACACTAATGTAGTATATGTGACGTAGTAGATACGTCATACTAGACAATGTCATGTGACGTAGTAGATAAGAAAGCTTACCACGTGATCATGATAAGAAATAGCATTATCGCTCATTTCACACTGTGCGAGTAGAAGAGAAGGACGTAAATTAACAACTGTGTTGAGGTAAGTCCAATTTTTATATTTAAACATAATAAACATAAACATGTTTTTATTTAAACATAAATAAAGAGACCAGTGTTTTATATTAAAAAGTATTTTTTATTAATAATTTAACCAATAGGGGGCTACATTTGGGCGTTTTCGTTCCTTGGGTACAGAAGATAATAAAAATTTGTTTTTAATAAAGGTTTTAGGCGTATCATTAAGAGCTTACAACAATTCGCCCTGTGCATTGATAGGCACTTTCTTATTCGTAGAAAATATTTAATAAATCAGCAATATTAGAGTTCTTTATTTTACGGTTTTTATAAGTCACTTCGTCCCATTCCAATTTGTTGGGAGAGAATTTCTTTAAAACGAATTAAAATCACCAAGTCTTATTGTATATAAATGTATTAAACGATTTAGTTAATAAGAAAGCAAAAATATATTTACACATGTTTAGATTTTTTCGTGACTTAACGTATCTATTGTAATATAAAATGGAGTGTAGAAAGTAATTTCATAATAAAAACACAATTTTTGATTAAAATAATTTATTTTACATTATTATTGTCAATATAAAAACAGGTTCATATAAATCTAAATTGTTGTTGAATCGTTAAGGTTACAAGGACTTATACACTCTACATTAAAATTATCCAAAAATGTCAACAAGTCGTTATCAACACTCACCGGTGAAAAATTATTTTGATTACTCATACACTCTACATTAAAATTCGTAAAGTCCACATTTATGTTCTCAAAGTTGTTCGTTGGTGAGTCATAAATATTACTTTGTGTCAAACATTCAGTATTCATATTTCCATTAGCAGTGGGTAAAACGTTGTATGCATTTTCATTATTATCCAAAACATTTGATAAGATCACATTTTCACTGGTTGATGAACCGAAAACAATATTTTGATTATCTGAAAAATTCATTAAGTTCGCATTTGCACTCTCAAAGTTGTTGGTTGGTGAGTCAATATTTTGTGTTATGCGTTCGGTATTCATATTTTCATTATTTAAAAATATTAAAAAATACATATTGTTATTTTCATCATGAAAGCTTTTAGCTAAAGAATAGCTGTTGGTTAAGAAAGCAGTATTCAAATTATTCAAAAAATTCGTTAAGTTCATATTTTCACTGTCTAAGTTGAGAGTATTTCGTTCATTGCATTTTGTACATACGTAAGCAGAAGAATCTTTACGATGATTTTTTCTGTTATGACGTAATAATTCATACTTATATCGAAAACTTTCGTTACATTCTACGCATAGATATTCAGGTAAAACCTTTCGATGTAGCATTTTTTTATGATTCAATAAATCTTGTTTAGTCCTAAACACTTCACTACATTCATCACAACTGTGATTATGTAAAGTCTTTTTATGAATTTTTGCATTATGTTTTAAAAAATCCCGTTTACGAGTAAAATTTTCCATACAGTATTCACACCCATATCCTATGCGAGGTTTTTCATGAGTTTTTAAGTGTCTTTTATAACCGTACGATCTCCTAAATGCTTTCTTACATATATCACAAACATATGGCTTTGCATCCTTTAAGTGTAAAGTCTCATCTTCAAAACATGATGAAGAGGGTTGTTGATGAACAGAAACTTGCACTTCCTCAGATAGATCCATTATAAATTTAATCAAAGTAAAACTTTAAAAATGGTATATGAACCACGAAAACAAGTCAGCAACTGATTAAATTTTCCTCTGAGACTGAATTTATACTCTATGTTTAATGCCAAATCAGTATTTATTGCCAAATACATTAAAAAAATCTCGCCAAATGTTAGCAGATATGTTATTTTAATAGCCAAAATCTTGTAAAATATTCTAGTTTATCCTCAATCACATTAAAAAATCACGTAAACTATTTTAGTTTATCAACATGTCGAAACAGATAATTTGTTCATGTCTAATTTCAAGCACGCAGAAAAGTTAAACTTTTAAGTAGATTAGTATTACTCTAGACTATGTGTCAAATGTAAAGTTCATGATTTTTTGATACAATCTCTAAAATTGGTAAGATTATGATTATATATTTACTATAAAATATCAATTTATTCATGAAATAACGTTTTTAAAAAAATGTGTAGTTTTAAAATATATAGTTTTAAAATCATATTAAAATAATAATAATAATAATACCTCTACATTAACATAAGTGCATTTATTTTAAAAATCCGATTAATAGTTTAAACTTTTATATAAGATAAATAATTAAAAATACAATTTTTATGCACATACTTTTATTTTTCAAATTATAAGATTTTTACATGCATCATTTTTATACAAAGTTTACAATAATTTTATAAGATTCAACTAACAATTTTTAATATATATATATAGTAAAATCAGATATTACATTTGAAAAGAGCCATATTTAGTCATACAAAGTTCTAATTTGAAAATTTCTGTTAATGTCCAACCTGATCCTTGTTCGCTAAATTCATCAAAACACTTTTTCATCTTGTTAAAAGCGTTTTCAAGATCATTATTCAAATCGTTTATTAAAAGAGTTGTTATACTTTTTGACCTAAAATTTTGAGTGATAAAATCCTTCTCTCCATTTTCATAAATACAACTAAAAATAACTTCTACATTAATATGCCATTTCAATGTTCCTTGGTCATTTAATTGAAAGTTTAATTCGTTTAAAATGTCAGTTCTTAAATTATTAAAAAATGACGTCAAATCCAAATCTTTGTTTTTATTATCAAATGTGGTTATTGTAAATGTATTAAGAGCATTTTTTCTTTTAAAATGCATAATTTTCTCCTTGAGTAGATCTCGGTCAGAATTTGACATTCCCTTTAATGTTGCTTGCGATAAGGGTTTTCGATGATTTTCTCTAACATGCTCTAAAAGTTTATATTTCTGTCTAAATGTTTCTGCACATCGATCACAGGAATTGTGACATAGTCAAGGTTGTGTCCATTGTGTTCGACTGCCTGCGTGAGGTCTCTGGTGCCGGATTGTCTGCAGTCTCGAGAAACCGGGCATACCAGTGGTTTTTTCATCCTCATGGCTACAAAGTAACCGCGATTTCACAGATGGCTTTGATGTGCCGCTTGGGCACCCCACGCTAGGGTGGTACCCCGCCGTTTTGTCGCCAGTTGAAACTCCAATGAACTGTTGACCTGAGGATACTCCTCCTGACCAAAGACTGTTTGATTGGTGTTTGTCGAGTGGGAAAAATTGTTCCCCCTTTTCAGATCACTAAGATTTTTGGAAGGACTAAGAATTCCAGATTATTAAATCGAGGACTTGGATTTACGTCTGGAAAGAGAACGGACGTTCTCTTGCATCTTTTAAACTGTTAGACCCGCTATGTTTCACAGGTATCTGTGATGTATGTCTAAAATGTTAAAAGTTGTTTTAATTAAAATCATGTTAAGTTTTGCACGTAAGATTATTATTCCTTGTGTGGGATTTACAACCAATTTTTGACTACTATCATGTGTTCCACGCTACGTACCTACTATATCACAGCAGAAGAAAAGTGGTGGCAGCAAGGAGGATGTGCGCCTAGAGTAAATTAGGTGCAGCCCAAGCCTTAGAGGATAAGAAACGCATCAAGAAGATTACCAGCCAACAGATGTCTCAGAACTACGAGTGGTGAGTCCCTTTCTTTTTCTATTTAAGTATCAGGGAGGTCTTAGTTGTAGGAGATTAGCTGTATTTTGGGGTAACTTTCTTTTGGGGTAACAGGTGTTAAATGGTCATAGGAAAGATTTTTTCTTTTAGATTTTCGATGGTTCTGTGTTTTCTTTTGTAGTTAAAAGAAGAAAAATCTTTAACGAAAGTTTTAGGAATCAAAAGTAAATGGGATTTTTGTTTCTATTTGTTTTGAAATTGCTTAACTCAATATTAATCCGAGTTAAGTGAAGAAAAAAAAAAAAAAGTTAATTAATAATTTTTTTTTTCTGTGCAAAATAAAAGGCATTTAAAATCGGGTTAATTTTAATGTCATATTTTATTTTGGAGTATTTAATTGTTTTTGCTTCGTTTTGTCAATTGAATTTCAAAATTCACTCAGTTGTGGTTGTAATAGGAACTGAAGTTCAGTAATAGTGAAGTGTTTTATTGTAGTCATTAATTGTTTATGTATTTTTTATTATTCTTGTGAGAAAAAATATATTTAGTATCAATTATTTTTTTTTCCCTTTCCCTTTTTTCTTTATTATTATTATTATTTTTTTTCTCTTTTCTCTCTCGAGTGCTTGATTTGTTTTTTTAAAATGGCTTATTTAAGAAAACTGAATAAAAGTACTTTGCTATTATTAGCAACAGAATTTGAGACCGACGTATCGGAGGATACGAGAAATAAAGATATTATTCAGGCAATTTTAAACGCTTCTGATTACGATGAGGAAGAAGCAAAGGATTATTTAGTGAGAATTGTAAATGATTTAGAAAGAGTTGAAAGAGAAAAAGAGTTAGAGAGAAAGGAAAGAGAGAAAGAGTTAGAAAGGAAGGAAAGAGAGAAAGAGTTAGAAAGGAAGGAAAGAGACAACATTAGGCAGTTTGAGCTAGAAAAATTGAGGCTTCAAAATGAGGCAGAAGTCAATAGCACAGCGTCAACGGTAACATCAGTAGAACCGGGTAGAAAACGGATTCAATTAAGAGAATTGGTGCCTAAATTTGACCCAAAGCAAATTGACATTTCTTTGTTCCTTATGATTTTTGAGCGCCAAGCGGTAAAAGAAAAAGTCGAAGAAGATTGTTGGGTATCCCAATTAATCCCGTTATTACCGACGGATATAGCGGAGCTAATTGTAAAGGAGCCTGCGGATAAATTTGAAAATTACCAGCACATAAAAAAACTATTATTTAAGCGTTTCAAGTTGAGCGCGTTGGCGTTTAAAAATAAATTCGAAGACCATAATAAAAAACCAGCAGCTTTATGGGTAGATTTGGTGTACGAATTAAAAGGTTATTTAGACAATTGGCTAGAAGCCGTAGACGTTAAAGATTTTGAATCGCTGAAAGAATTGATACTCACCGAGCAAATTAAAAAAAGGGTTCCGTTTGAAATCCGAGAACATTATTTAGATACTTGGGAAGAGATAAATAATGCAACGAATCTCGCCGAAAAATGTGATAAATTTGAAGCGGTCAGGCGTGATCACAAAAAATTCGAACGGAAAAATTCCTTCAAGAAAGAAAAAACAAATTTCGGGTATTCTAAAAATAGTTATGACGTGAAAGGAGAAAGTGATAAGCAGGGAAAAAGAGAACTAGGTAAGAAAGAATCGGTTCAGAATGAGGAAATTTTCGAGAAACCGAGAAAAATAATTTGTTATCTCTGCGGTCAAGCTGGGCATATAAGACCTCAGTGTCCTTTGAACGATAAATCGGAGGCGATTGTAAATCATGTAATTACAGCGCATTATTTGAGTCCATCTTTCAGGCCATATGTTAAAAATGCTATTATAAACGGGGTTTATCGTAACTATTTATTAGACTCAGGTTCGGAGATAGATATTTGTGACCGTTCATGGGTTAATGATCAAGATTGGTTGGGAGAGACGGTGAAAATACGGCAGGCATTAGATTCCGAATGTATTTCCTTACCTGTGGCTAGGATTACGATTGAGGGAGATTTTGGTATTATTGTGACTAAAGCAGCCGTGAAACCAATCGATTTGATTCAGGAATATTATTTAATGGGGAATAAAACCGCTAGGTTGATTGAAGCGCAGAGAAGACGCTCATTAGGTGAGAGTAAAATCACTAGTAAAGAAAAACTGCAAAATGAGTCTCATGTACAAACTTTCCATAAAAACAACTCTCGTTCGCCCATACAATCCCGTTTTTCTAACGCTAAAGGAAAAAAGAAAAATGAATCCAGTCCAAACTTTTGGGAAAACCCAGCTCCCCGTTTTGGAAAGTGGAGGACGAAAGTCACGAAATTATGTTTCACGTGTCAATCACCGGAGCATTTGAATCGAAACTGTGACAAAATGAAAGGATATTTAAAGGGTTTTCAGGAGCCGAAAGCAAAATTTAAAAGGACTGATCATTTTGGGAAAGATAAGCGCGTAGGCCAACAGACCCGACTTTCAAATCCTTTACTTGTTAGACGTATAACAAAAGATTATCCGAGAGAGAAACTGAACAATGCAGTGGACGAACGCGAAACTCAATAGCAGGTGTTTGCTACTGGGAAGGAGGGAGGTTTCTTACAAGTTTTGTTTGTTTATTTAGTTTTCCTTCCTCTCTCAGAATTGTTAAAAGTGAAATGTTTTTTTTATTTTTATTTTATGCAATTTTCTGTGTAGATTTTCTGTGTTTGGAATGTTATGCAAAAATTGAATTAATCGTTTCTGTGTTTTTAATTTTCATATATATAAATTTTGGTTAAAATGTGCTTTTAGTTAGAAGGTTATGTAGAGAAGTGTTAACTGCAACGTAACAAAATTGTTTAGATGAAAAGAAAGGAAATCTGTGCGAGGAATTATTTAGGGAAAAGCTGTAGAGAAAAAATAATTTTCTTTTTTGATTGTTAGCATGTCATTGTTAGTTACGGATATTGAGTGATCCATGTTAACTAAGATGATGCATATTGTAGGTTTGTTTTTTTTCCATTGCATAATTTTCCTTTTAAAATTTATTGAGATTTCTTTCTTTTACTTATTTTTATTTGGGTATTTTATTTATCCTTACTGTGTGGTTGCATACTTCTTTCTTCTCTTGTAGATAATTGCCTAACTGATTAACTGAATGTCATCTCTATTATTATTTTTTTTTGTATATAGCATTGTGTAGGAATGTATGAAATTTTAATTCTTAGACGTATTAATTTTTAGCATTATATTTTTCAAGTTTATTTTATTTTATTATCTTTTTTTTTTTGAACTTGAGTGGTCTATTTATAATTTATTTTTTGTGGACTATGATTTATTTAATATTTTAAAATTTTTGTGTGGTCCTTGTGAAAGAGAAAAAAAAAAAAAAAAAAAAAAGTGTGAAAAGTTTTAAAAATATTTGAAATCTTTCAGAAATACAATTTTTATTTATTATTAATTTAGCATTTCAATTTTACGGTGGAGTTAACAGTGTTATGTAAAGAAAATTTTGAATTTTTTTTTGTGTTTATTACTTAGAATTAAGCATAATTCTGATGTTAGGAAAACTCCAACTGAGTGGATTGTTTTCAATTGTTTTTTTTTTATTACTATTATTCATTTTATTTAAAGTTAACTCACTTTTAAGGGGTAAAATTGGAAATGGGCTTTAAGTTTATCTGGGGAAAGACCTCCCTGGGGCTTAATTGAAAAATGGGGGTCGCCTACTGGAGTGCTGTTGGACGCCTACTGGAGTGCTAATTGTCGCCAACTTGTGTCGCCAACTTGTGTTATGAAGTTTGTGTCAAGAGCTGGATTTTGCTCTCCATAGTCGTGCAAAATCTTCTTATGGGGAGAGGAGCTGTGACATAGTCAAGGTTGTGTCCATTGTGTTCGACTGCCTGCGTGAGGTCTCTGGTGCCGGATTGTCTGCAGTCTCGAGAAACCGGGCATACCAGTGGTTTTTTCATCCTCATGGCTACAAAGTAACCGCGATTTCACAGATGGCTTTGATGTGCCGCTTGGGCACCCCACGCTAGGGTGGTACCCCGCCGTTTTGTCGCCAGTTGAAACTCCAATGAACTGTTGACCTGAGGATACTCCTCCTGACCAAAGACTGTTTGATTGGTGTTTGTCGAGTGGGAAAAATTGTTCCCCCTTTTCAGATCACTAAGATTTTTGGAAGGACTAAGAATTCCAGATTATTAAATCGAGGACTTGGATTTACGTCTGGAAAGAGAACGGACGTTCTCTTGCATCTTTTAAACTGTTAGACCCGCTATGTTTCACAGGTATCTGTGATGTATGTCTAAAATGTTAAAAGTTGTTTTAATTAAAATCATGTTAAGTTTTGCACGTAAGATTATTATTCCTTGTGTGGGATTTACAACCAATTTTTGACTACTATCATGTGTTCCACGCTACGTACCTACTATATCACAGAATGCACTGCTAAAGGTTTTCGATGGTTTTTTCTAATATGCATCAGCAATTGATACTTGCGATTAAAGGATTCGCTACATTGCTTACATCTATGTTCAATAGGAATCTTTTCATGAATTTTTAAATGTCTCTTTAACTCATCTGATCTGGTAAATGCTTTCGAGCATTCATTGCAAATAAAAGATTTTTCGTTGAGATGAATTTTCATGTGTCGAAGCAAATCCCATTTTCGTTTAAATACCACACTGCAAGAAACACAACTAAAAGTTTTCGGTAGTTTCTTAGTATCCAAGTTTGATGACAACTCATTTGAAATAGGCATCTTTTCAGATAAATCCATCTCTCTCACTAAAAAGTAGAGTGTTATACAAAATCGAAGTTATAAAATTAAACGTGCGCACTCCTCAAAAATATAGCAGCAACTGATTAAAATTTCTTTGCGAGCGCATTTATACTGCAGGTTTACCACCAAATTTGTAATTATTGGCGAAATCACGCCAAATATAAGCTAAATTCATACACCAGGAAAAGCAGCCAAATTCTTTAGAACCCCTATTAATCACACCAAATATATATCATTTTAATACCCAAACATTTAATGTAATCTAGTTTATCAACATGTTAAAACAAATAATTTGTGCATAACAGATTTTAAAGCTTGTAGACTATTCGTTTGAAGTTTTTCATGGTTTTTTCCGAAACTTGTATACTTAATTTTACAATTATTAAAAATCCATGCTTCTGGTTGGTTCAGGGTACTCCTAAATTATTTGAATATGATCAACACTTAATTTTATAATCATTAAAAAATCCATGTGGTTGAAAAAACACCAAAATTATTTGTACACAATCAACACTTAATTCCACAAAGTGCTTAATTTTATAGTACTATTCATTAAAAATCCCTGGTTTTGATTGGTTCATGGAACCTCAAAAATATCTGTATATAAAAAACATTTAATTTTATAATACTATTCATTAAAATTCCGTGCTTCTGATTGGACGAAAAAAAAAAATCACGTGACCCCAAAAAGCCACCATGTTCAATACTAGTGCACCTATTTCTATCTTAAATAGAGTGTATTCCTGTGGTTAAATTTTTTGAAAACTACTATCCCCTGAGAATATTTTGTTTCGCATCACAAAAAGTGCTATATACGCGCATAAAATATAAATATTAAACCTTAATGTATTTCAACATTTTTGCATCATTTATAAGTATCGTTCCTCTAATAAGCTACATAACATCGCAAAAGTACTATATATGCACATAAAATATAACTATGCAGCTATGAAACCTTAATGTACTTCAACATTTTTGCAATATTTATAAGTATTGGACATCTAATAAGTCGCATATCATCACAAAAAGCACTAAATATGCACATAAAATATAACTATGCAGCTATGAAACCTTAATGTACTTCAACATTTTTGCAATATTTATAAGTATTGTTTATCTAATAAGCTACATGACATCGAAAAAGTACTATATATGCACATAAAATATATCTAAGCAGCTATGAAATCTTAATGTATTTCAACATTTTTGCATCATTTATAACTATTGGACATCTAATAAGCTACATAACATCACAAAAAGTACTAAATATGCACATAAAATATAACTATGCAGCTATGAAACCTTAATGTACTTCAACATTTTTACAATATTTATAAGTATTGTTTATCTAATAAGCTACATAACATCGCAAAAGTACTATATATGCACATAAAATATATCTAAGCAAGTATTAAACCTTAATGTACTTCAACATTTTTGCATCATTTATAACTATTGGACAACTAATAAGTCGCATATCATCACAAAAAGCACTAAATATGCACATAAAATATAACTATGCAGCTATGAAACCTTAATGTACTTCAACATTTTTGCAATATTTACAAGTATTACTTATTTAATAAGTTACATCCTAATTTCACTCAATATAATTAAGTTTGTAATATTAAATCTTAATCAATTTCGCAATGTACATATGCTTAAATTTCCGTTTTAATCTATTAAGATAAAAAAAAATAAATAATTAAATTTTTCTATGTGTGTGCGTGCATAAACTTAAATTACATTTATAATGCGAAATATTTTTTTTCCAATGACATTTTAAAATATTACATAACTAAAATACTTAAGGATGCATAAATAAACAAAATATGCTAATACATGAATATAAGATTAATAAGTGCATGGCTTGATTTTAGCTTATGATAAGTTAAATAAAATCTACTATAACTCTGTTGCGTGGTAAAATGGTATTGGTTGATAGAAGTTAATTTATAAAATAAAGTTCTTAAATTAATATTATTAAATAAATATATCAATGAAAAATACTTCTAGATAGGTCATTATTTTCAAGAAGCATATTTTTTAATGAATTAAATAAATGGTAACTCTGTAGTATAGTATTTTCATTTTAAGGTGAATAATTCAAAAAGTTTTTTAACTAGTTTAGTAGAACTATATAAGATAATCAAACAAAATGAATTTATCGTAGTATGACGTAGTATCAACATGGTCGATAAGAAATAAGCTTATCACTCATTTGTTTCTTTGAAAGTGTAGAAAAGAAGCATATTTTTTAATGAATTAAATAAATGGTAACTCTGTAGTATAGTATTTTCACTTTAAGGGGAATAATTTAATGAATTCACTATCAAAGTTTCATCTTGAATCACATATTTTTAAACGAAAACTACTTATCTAACAATTATGTACATAAAAATATCTTCTTACATAATTTCTAATACAACTCATTTAAAAGATTCCTTATCTATTTAAAAGTTTATGACCAAGATCTCATGTTTAAACATTTCCTGTAATGGAAAGATAAACACAAGTCTTAATCACTATTTCTACATATATCCGAAAATGCGCACTTACCACATTATTTAAATTGTCCTTCGCAAAATTTCTAAGACAACTCATTTACAAGATTCTCTATTTATTTGAAATATATTAGGATAGAAGATAATATAACTATTTTATTATAAAATGGAAGTTCAAACTAAAAATTACAAGTGTAAAAGATAATATCAACATCCCGTAATTTAAGAAAGTACACTGATAAAGTTCTTTAAATACACTATTTGAATGATAAATCACTCTATTGCTGCATATGGCAGAAAAAATAAATTCTCTCAAATCAACTAACAGATGACAGTGATAATTAAAACCATAATTAAAATTATCTTTTTAAAAATCATAATTTTTCTAACTATTTCAAATTACCATAATTCTTTTAAAATCCTAATTAAAGTTCTAAGGTGAGTACATTTCTTTCTTTTTTAAGTATAAGAAAAATCTGATCGAACATAAGAAATTCTCTTTTTAAAAATTTTTTCTAAGTTTAAAATTAATTTTAAAATCATAATTAAAATAATAGGCATCAAATATAATAACTTCCGATCTTTGAACCGTAGCAAAGGTAAGTATATTTTCTAAAATTCTCTTTCTTTAAAATAAATAAATAAATTCTCTTAAATCAACTAATAGATGACAGTGATAATTAAAACCATAATTAAAATTATCTTTTTAAAAATCATAATTTTTTTCTAAGTTTAAAATTTCAAATTTAAAAAAAGATCTCGCGAACATAATAAATTCTCTTTCTAAAAATTTTTTCTAAGTTTAAAATTAATTTTAAAATCCAAATTAAAGTTCTCTTAAAATAATATTCCTTATCATTCAAGATAACATCCTAATTCTAACCTTCCTTATCTTTCATGTCGACATGCGTCACCGGAACGATACTGATAAGAGACGGTGCGGCAGCAGCACAGCTCGCCCGTGCCGTACCGCTGGTGCCGCTGGCTTAGAATGAACATTATATATCTACTAATATTTTTTAATTTCAAGACAAAAATAAAAAGGATGAAATGTGAAAAATTGTACGAATTATCAGACTGAGAGCCATTTTGAGGTAAAAATAAGCAAATTTAATAGGTTTATGACAATAGTTGATAAAAAAGATAAGCTAAAAAAGATGCCATCAGACCATGTTAGGATATGCGCAAACTGAACGAAGTACTAAGTTTTATAATTATAAAATTTTCTGATAAATTTTATTTTGCCACTGCTCAATGATTTTGATTTATCCCTAAAGGAATTAGAAGTGAATAATCAAAATAACAATTTATAAAACTTATTTATATCTACAATCGCCGAGTTAGTTATACAGAAAAATTACTTGTTGAGATCATCAAACAAACAATTCAAAATAATTCCCAAACGTTGAACAGTGCGACTTTAAATAGACACGTGAAACCAGAATCTGTCAAAATGAACGAAATATTTCTCGTTGCCAATATTAGAAAATGTTTTAGAGTTAAACTTATAAAACCCACAAGATATTTCAAATGTTGTGACTTCAGCTGTTTTTTTCTCTCCTTATTTAAATCTAAATAACATATTTTCCTGTGAGAATCTCTCTCCTCTCATTTTGTTATTATTTGTCAATTTTGAAAATAGTATTTGCAATACTTACAGAAGATAACTCTTTGTAACCTGAGTAACAGAAATATCAAAATATTGCGTGATAATCGACGCTTTTATTACTATGCGTCTCTGAAAAGGAGAGAGTGAGAATATTTCTGTTATCGGCAGTTTACTATATATACTATGTATATGTCTCCTCTGGGAACTTTCTGTTACCTGGTTACTCTCTGGAACGCCATCATATCGAAATACTCAATCGATGCCAAAACGGAATGACAAATACTTATGAACCATGCCTCTTCAAAACTTAACCATTGGGAATATTCCAGAATAATTTATTAAATTTTACTGTTGAGAGACACTGATAACCGAAAACTGATGTAATGTGATTTAGAAATAATTTTGTAACGTTTATAATTTTGCATTTTTACACACTTATATTTCATTTCGTCGATTCAGTGTAAGTCATTTGTCAGTCTGTCCTATGAGTCACATCCATCAATCGATTTTCGACAATTTGTCATCAATACTTTTTTGTAGTCGTCAATACTTCACACAAATTTCGTTGCAAATGACAGTTTTTTTTTTTAACCGATATTTCTTTCAAATAGAAAAAAAAAAAAAAAAAAAAACATTATCACTGCTTTATGGATATTATCACGATAAAAATAATCTGGTGTGTCACTCTCACGACTTTCTCTTACCATGAAATTTAACACTAAAAGCACAGATTGTATATTAAGGGTTAAGATAACGAGTACTGTCATGTAAACCTATGTTAAAACAATTCAAATTAGGCTTCGAAAAAGCTTTATTTGACAAATGATTCTTTGTGAGGGGGACTAACGCCGCCGTTTCATTATTGTATATACATTTATAGAGAATTCAAACCTGTTATTAAGTTCAAAAGTTTCTTTAAAATTTTTCAGACAACTTTCACATGCATCATTCGTTGAAACTTATCAATCTTCAACAAACCTTTCTAGTAACTAACGCATTAACTTCAAAATATATCATTTGGATCGCCTGAAATTATTTGTTTTTAATTAACTCTAACAGACGCAGTCAAAGATCAAACTATAGAACTTTACTTCGCTATTCAGGAAGCCTCAAAAAAAAATAAATAAATAAAAAAATAAAATAACATTATTTATCATATGGCTATGAGGACTTAATTTCAATTCCTGAGCAGCTTTCCTGGACATGGTACAATATTATAGTAAAGCACTTCCACTTACAAATAAAAAAGAATGTTATAGCTTAAATATTGGCAGTCCTGTATATATTCTGAAAGTTATGTACACATCACATGGTGCACATAAATATAATCCTATATTAATAACACATAGCACAACCTAAAGTACACTTCCGTCAATTTTCAATTATTGTCGTATTATAATCTAGTAGTCCTTTTATCTAGCCCTGTAAACTAATGGTGAAGGATTTCTATACCATATTCTACATGAAACATGTTTTTACGCATATAAAAAATATATATTCGTTTCATTTGATTTAGTGCAGTCAACAAATGTTATACTCGACTTACCTGCAATTTCCTCCATAGACGTAATGTATTTGAATTCTCTTGTGTGTCCCTGTACACGAACCATTTTCTTGATCTCAAAAAAAAGTTTAGTGTAGCATCCCTGTATGATACACATTTAGAATACCAAGTTTGAACTTTCTGCTATAATTTGTTTTTGAGAAATGCTGATAACAGACAGACACACAGACACAAAGACAGACATACACAGAGACACACAGACCAACCGCTAAAAACATGATTTTTGGATTCAGGGTACCCAAAAAAGTGTAAATATAACAAAAACTCAATTTCGAAAATTTGGCCCGAAAACAGTACTTTCTACCTTATGGGTAAGAGAAAGTAAAAATGTAATGAAAGAAATATTCCGAATTTAAGTACATCACGAGAGGAAATAATAATGAAATAAATAAACACATGTACTTGTTAAAACAATACATCCATTATACACATTTTAAAAATAGTCATATCGTCCTAAGTTAAATTCTGTTTAGACAGACATAATAATAAAAGTTTTGATTAAATCAAAAATTTCATTTAATTATTTATCAATGTTCGTATAGGACTGAAATTAAATCGATTCTGTAGGAAAAAAATATGCACAGTAATTTATTGTTGATAACAAATATAATAGTCAAATATTTTAAAGTTATACTTCGTCAGCAAATGACTTCGAAGTAAAACTTTTTTTCTGTTTAACATAAATTAAAAATTCCTTAATAGACTCTCGATCTGATTTTACTGAAATGTTGGTACGTGGATTATACCATTGGCAACTCTATACTCGATAATTTACAGAATTAAAATCTAATCATGACCAAGATCAGAGATAATAATCTTCTGTTCTTTTCATTTTTTATTGAAAGAGCCAATGTAGCGTCAACTGGCAGAAACGGTTGGGCGGTAAAATACAATTAGTGGCAACGGGATAGGTTAGAAAAATTTTAAAGGCAGAACTATATGCAATCGCCCAAAATGAAGTTTTTTGCGAATTCAAGGTAATTTTTTGTTCTTACAAGGAAACTCTTTCAAGTGCTAATCGCCGATTTTCTTTAAAAAATTCAATTCCTGGCATAAGGTTTAATCCTATACAGTATTTTCCCGAAATATTAGCTGCTGGATCGATATAGAAGAGCTATAAAAAAAATTACCAATCATGAGAGCATGTCTACAGTATCTTCAAATAAGCGCCTGTTTGGCGAATCCAATTTTGTGATTTTCTTGAAAAGAAGATTAAATGCATGTAGATGTTCTATCGTTTTGATAGCCCACCGTATTCACACGAAGTCGAGCACTTGACAGTAGAGAAGAGAGTCAGAGGTCGTAACACCTGAGATTCTGGATAACATTACTTATAATTTTTATGGTTGCTAAGGAAGTTAAGCACATGTAGATGTTTTTCTTTCTCTCTGAATAATCCAACGAACTCCAAGCGAAGTCAAGCACTTGAGAGTGCAGTTAATAATTTTATAAAATTTTAATGCAGATTTTTAGAGAATTTTTTGTATAATTTTTTTGCAAATTTATGTAATATATACTGCCAGAAATGTACGAAGCTCTATAAAGTAGTTGTTATAAATATGTACTACCAATTTTAAATACTGCTAATTTGATTTATTTATTTCCGCGTTAATTTCAATGGTGACTGATCCAAGTTATATTGAACTTCTCCGAACCATCTTTAGGAATGTGACCGAGGTCGTCGTCACCAATTGCCCATAACGCAGCACTAGTAGGACTTAAAATTCAACCAAGCAACCAAATTACACCTCAGGAATGACCCTCAGACTACATATTAGAATAGATTCTGGACTAGTAACCTACTTGTTCCCGAACATCACATCCCCACCAATCCACTAGTTCGTTCACTAAACCAACATTCCACTTCCACCAAAGTGATTATCGCCAAAAGAAGGCATCCAAAAACCGTATTTGGACATTAATCCAAAAACTGTAGTGATATTCGCGGAATTTTTCTCCACAGCTAGTATTGTATAGGGGATCTATACTCTACTTCCTATCAGTACTACAGCGCCTAGAATACATAGTGTGGAAAGTGACCAGCAAATCAGTGCCTTAAAAATTAAGCCTCTCACCAGAGGTCAGTGCGATCGAGTTTATTGCTCGAAAAACTCGCGTTGGTTAATTATGTGCTTAGATCACGTGATTGATCAGATGAAACTGGGAAATGCCAATCAGCCATTCGGTTTTCGATCAAAAATTTCGATCGTAGCGTCACCTGGGTAGTTTAATTTTTTTAGCAGTATTTTCGATCATAAGCGCTTTCCACACTGTATATTCTAGGCGCTGTATCAGTACTCAATGGAGTCACCGAAGTGGGAGTGCCATTCAACACCTCCTATAATATCCTATTATAGGATATGTTGAGCCATCCCCTCCGCGGAATATCAAAATTGTAATGCCATGTCTCCGGACCTGCTTAGGTGTGAGTCCCATATCGTCACCAACTACCAATAGTCTAGCAAACGGGTGACGTAAAACCTACTCAACCGCGCTAATTTGAATTAATCAAATATTCTAATATGATTTTTTTTTTTTTTTTTTTTTTTTTTTTTTTTTTTTATCGTCTGTCTGGAAAGTATTGTAAATACACATGCCGAATAAATTTATCGTAATGTAAATATGCAGTCGGCAGCAAAATTATTGAAACGCTAGCAATAACTCCTATTTAAAAGATGCGCACTTAATACTGTTTTGTTAAGTAAACATTTGTTGACTCATGATCTTAATCTTACGCTGTTAATAAAAAAGCAAGTTGATTATAAAAATTAGCGATCAACTTGTGATGCGCAATGGGCTGTATTGGAAAAATAAATTTGAAATTTAATTTGCATTATTTTAAATCTTTGCAATATTGAGTTTGAGTTGGAGTTGAATGGGTTTCACATCGTACTAGAGCTACGCAATCGGCAGTCGGCAACGGTCTGTAACTCATCCTTCAAGGTGGTTCAGAAGCATGCCGTTGATTCTCCGCTTCATAGTTTTATAGGCTATAGTGACCAGATCAGAGCAACTTTATAACAGAGAAGCTTTAAAAATTGCTACAATTAAATTATCCAATTGCGGTATGTAAAGGCTTGTACTCAGAAAATGGGGACATTTGGTCACCTTACTATAAGTATTAATGGTAGGTAGTAGGTTGGGTTTAATGTCGCTCTAGTTATACGCTATTGGGAAATTGGCGACGGTCTGGGTCGTAACCCTAAGGATGGTCCGGAGACATGCCATCACAATTTTGATCCTCAAGGAGGGGACTAGGTATGAATGGACCCTGTCAGTGTTTTGGGTTTGAGGCTAAAGCATCGACTGCTTTCAGCCACAGATGATTTCTCATTTCTCATTTCCCTGGGCCGCGGTAGCCAAGTCGGTAGAGTGCCGGGCTCGTAATTGGAAGATTGAGGGTTCGGTACTCGAGCCAGCCAAAGACCGTAGTGAACACTAATGGTGGCTGGTACACGAAAATCACGTGGCCGCAATGTCCTCTATGTTCCCATCAAAATTATACCTCTGGGGGTTACCGAAGCGGCGGAGCCATCCTCTCCGTGTAGATTCAAAATTGTGATGGCATGTCTCCGGACCACGTCTAGGAGTGAGTCCTAGATCGTCGCCAATTGCCCATTGCGCAGCACTAGTGCGAGGCAAAACCAGATCAAGCAACCAACCAATCAATCCTCATTTCCCTGAAAAATACAAAAATTTCCCCATAGGTAGGCTGACCAGATCAAAGTACCTTCATAATAGAGAAGCATAAAAAATTGCTACAATTATCAAATTATGGATGCATTTTTTCATTCTTTATAAATAAGGACTAAAAATAAAGTGTTCCTGATTAATAATTTAGTTTCTACAATTTTTTAAAACTTAGAAAAATGCTTTAAAAAAAAACAGGGCGTCCCCATTTGTCCCCAGAAAATGGGGACGTTTGGTCAGTATACCCATAGGATACAAACATAAATAAGAGATTGTTGCAGATTTCCCTGCAGTGATCTCGTGTAAAGGATTTCATGACGTCACACCTATAAAGTTCATTTCGGAACATAGAGAACATTGCGGTCACGATTGAATTTACGTGCAATATCAACCATTAATGTACATGATGGTATATCTCGGGCATGTTTCTGGATAACCCATAGGGTGAATCCCGAATTATCGCCGACTACCCACAGCGTAGCTATAGTGCGACGTTAAACCATCTCATCTCATCTGTCAAGCTATTTGGCATCAATGAACAGAGGTTAATGTAATTTGGCTATGGCATTTTTGTATTTGGCGTTGAAATTACAAAATTTAACAATTTTTTGCAGCTTTACTGTTGTGATTCAGCAACTAAAATTGTCACCAGTAAATTAAGTACAATGTAAATAATTTTTTCAAGAAAATCAGTGATTAGCACTGAAAGAGTTTCCTTGTTAGTGTTTATTTATAAAATGATTTAAGAAATAGTAATTCAACTCTTTATTTATTTTTTTATTTTTTTTATTCATTTAAAGATAGGGATCAGCAAAGGGGGAAAGCCTTCTAGTAACACGTAATTTCTACAAAATTAAAAGTCCATCGGCAATTAGCTACTTTTGATAAGATACATAGAAATGAAAGTATAATGCACTAATCATTAAAATTATTCTTGAAATACAAGCTTTAGAGGAATAATTACGAACTGAAACAAATGTCAGCATTAAATATTCAGATTTATCGGTCGATCAGATTACGAAAATCTTGACTAA
Source organism: Salticus scenicus (assembly GCA_963930645.1). Classification (NCBI taxonomy): domain Eukaryota; kingdom Metazoa; phylum Arthropoda; class Arachnida; order Araneae; family Salticidae; genus Salticus; species Salticus scenicus. The sequence goes on along the minus strand of OZ005653.1, from coordinate 270,589,401 downwards.
CGACTTCTCTCATGATGATAATTTCGTTGTATACCCCCCATTCTTCAATATGCGCAGAGACACAAATCTAACGTTATCCCAAATATCCGAGGTCACATTAGTCAAGAGTAGGATGTCTGGAAGGTCCATTAACCGCACAAGATGGTTGCATGCATTTAAGAGGAACATGCCCGCATTTGCAGTCATTTCTGACGCCGAACAGCAAATACATGGTTCAATTGCTCGATGCTTATATCCAACTTCATAATTTCGGTTAATGGGAGCTGTTGTCAGATACATTCCAAAACTTTTCCTTCTACTTTTAAATCTAATATTTTAGTTCCGCTTATCTGGGGAACATAGAATTATGTTATCTAAAAGTTAAAATTAGTGCAATTATTTAAAAATGCTATTCTTATCATCGTAATAATTGTTTTATGGTTATGAGTTTTATTTAAGAGATCAGCTATATAAAAATGAAATAATTTCACGACCAAAGTCAAACAAGAGTGTTATTAGTTAAATAAGTAAATAAATAAAAAACAAATTTGATATATACTTTTGATTGTAAGAAAAGTATACGATTATGTATTATTCTTAAACTTTTAAATTTTCTTCAGATAATTTGTTTTAAAGAAAAATATTTTCCTTTAGAATAATTATACAAATTCATCAATATGAACTTGCTTGAATCTTATCTTAGTTAGAAGTGATGTCGACCACATCATGAATTCTTGCAATACTACGTCACTGAATCATACTTCAAATACGTCAAACTCATGAATTCCTTTGAAACTGATTACAGGCTCCTCCCACCTTCTATAAATCTAATGAGCATTACAATCTCAGATGCCATGCATCAAGAACATCGACAACCGCTCCAATCACGAGAATATTAACTAAAAATATGTCCTAAATATCTTTCCGGATTCGACATTTCTCTCGGTAGTGTTGTGGAGCGAGAATGATGCAGGAAATTGTCCGGTCGAGATGGACATTCCCTTGCTTCCCTCCCACCAGTGCCGGACGTTTCCGTGGCAATTGCAGACCAGGGACTAATTGCGTGACCCATCAGTCTCTCTCCTCCATCTCTCTATTTCTCTGGACATTGCTGACCTCTCTCCCCCTTTCCTCTCTTCTCACTGTCGATTTTCTAGTTTATTCTGCTGATAGTGATACCCATCTGTATGCTTGCTGGAGAAAGGAGATAGATTAATGTCCGAAGGTATAACGACAAAGTGGGAAAATAGAGTAACTTTCCAGTGAAATTTGCCGCATACACACAATTTAAGCTAAGGAGAAAAGAGTCATTTAAACGAAATGGAGAAATTTCCCGATCCAATTTGGGTAATTTGTCGACTAACTTAGAAAAGGTGGTCTACAGGCATCAGTTCAATATTTCATGTGACAGATATCAATACGAAGTCAAATATTGTTTTTTAAAATCTTAATCGTAAAAACATTAAAAATATAAGAATTAAAGAATGTGAATGTGCTGCAAGGATGAGAGGAAATACATATCCAAAATATTATTATTAGTAGTAAAAGTTTAAAGGATGAACTCAAATTAAATGATTCTCTTACACAGTGATATAATATGGAACCAAACATCTTAAGTTACACGTGGTTGATTTAATACTTGCACACATAAAAGAAAAAAAAAAAAAATACTTTCTAACAAATTTTAACAGGGCATCTAATTATTATTTATTTTTCTTTCATACACATGGAATTTTCAGGAATTGTTATTTAGATGTTATAAAATCGATTAGCTTTCTCCATTTTACTTGAAGGAGAAAAAATTAAAATTTCATGTTGTCAAAAAAAAAAAAAGAATTATATATATACTACAGAATTACAGAATTGCTCTATTAGTTTTATGATCTAAATTTAGTAATGATTTGTAATCATACGGATTTCTATCCCCCCCCCCCCAAATAAAATAAAATAAAATAAAATAAATCGTGTTTTAATATGAAATTAAGAAAGGAGGGCGGTACGAGGTTAAAAATATTTTGTTTTCCCCAAAAGAATTATTACAAGCCACTAATCTTAAGAAGCACTTTACAGACAAATCAAAGAAATCAGAGTGACCCATTGCTAGGGCAACAGTGTCCAGCAAACGTTCGATAACAAGCAGTAGAGGGAGAAGGGGGACTGCTGGACAGCATCCATCTCCGTCGGATTGCACTTCCTGTAAGATAAGGGGAGAACAGTCAGAGCTGAACCTTCATTAAGATGCGTTCTTCACTAATTCGGGCACGATTGATGATCTAAACAAGGGGGCGGGGGGCACGGGGGTATGAATAGAGACAGGAAGGACTGAGACCGCGGATTGGAAGTTAGGATAACCATAAGGTACCACCTTCTGTTCGACATCTTGACTTGGACGCTTGAATTATGATTCTCGACTTTATCAGTCAAGTCTGAAAACTAGTTTCTACAAATTGACAGCGCCCACAGACAGAAGTATTAATAAATAGAATTATTGATGAAGATTATAAATTTATTATTCAGGCTTTCTATGGGTGATGAGTATTTTCCCAAGAATGATTTTCTGCTTCCAAAATATAAAAATTGATAAGGGTAATTTCAAGTAAATTTTCAATAATGTACCTAAATATAATGTATCTTGATAACGAAATAGTAATCGACATTCCTTTAGACGTGAGCAACAAGTAAGAAGGAAATTTGAGAAAAAGACTATAAGACCCATAACACTTCTATTTATCTATTCTGCGTTTCAAAATTTAATTTCCGAAATTGTCAATTAAATTCTAGTGTTTATTTTATATGAATTTCTTAGCCTTATTATTACTAACTGATTTGAGTGTATTATGCTGTTTATTATCTGCAATAATTTATGTATCGAAATTTTCATATAAATATTTGAAAGTGGAAATCTGTAATTATGATAAGAGTACTGAATATAATATATTCATTTCTGGTAATATACCATAGGTGATTGGTTAAGCTATTTCTTAAAATTTTTTACTAAAATATTATTTACTAGTTCCTTCGTTTACTAGTCCTCATCGTACTAGTTTACGATGTACTAGATTACGTCGTACTAGTTTATGATGTACATCGTACTAGATTACGATGTTTACTAGTCCTCCACTAGTCCCTTCAAAAGACATGCATCTCTGTTTACTGCAATAGCTGCAGTATACATACGTTTTTTGTCTTAATTATAATCAAAGAACATCATCAATATGTTATTGTTTTTTAAAAGCATAAAAAAGAGAGAATAAATAAATAAATATTTTTAAAGTGAAGAAAATTTTTAATCACGTTAATTTATCATGTTTAATATGTTCAAAGAGTGGATAATCTTGCATGCACTTAGAGATAAAGTATACTAGATTTAATTAATTAATTTATTAACATATACCTTTCAGACCTATAATTAATCGCAATGATATTTATTTCAAATAATCTTTAGTACAAAGATTCAATCAAAAACAATGTGTAATTTTTTTTAGAGATGTGAGGACTAAGAGCAAACATTCATGATTTATTCAGGATTCGAACACAAATCTTCTGTTCCAGAAGTTTGCTACCTGCCAACTAATTTAGGAGGTTGGGTAAATTATCTTTGCCATGTGCTTGATTCGTTAAAAATGTGTAAATAACACATGTTAAGCAAAATAAAAATCATTTTCCAATAATACCTTTTCTTTGAAAATATTTAAAAAAATTACGACTTTTTTTTTTTTTTTTTTTTTTTTTTTTTCTAGAAGAAAAACAGTTATATATATTGAAAATTTTGTACCATTTAAAAATATTCCCAGGTTATCTAAACATAATATATATTAAAAAAAAATTTTTTTTTTCTTTAGTTTGGTTTTAACCTATAAATAGTGAAAGAGAAATATGCCTTTGAAACGAAAGCAACATAAATGATGAATGTACCTGTGAAAAGTTTGCACTATATGTGAAATGAAGCATACCAGGTAATGTATAGAAAGGGATATTATGTAAAAGTAGTGAATAATGCAGCCTATATTTTAAACTACATAATACTATAAAAGCTTCTTAAAGTATACGCGAACTGAAATTTCCCGCAATGTGTTCATTCAGACTAGAAACTTCATATGCTTGGATTTAAAATGCTAAATCAAGCATCAAAATTTCTAGCAAATATTTGTAGTAAACAGCGTGCTTTTATTTGATTCCAGGGACTAAAATTTCATAGTCGGTTCATTGTCCACGTATTCAAGCTCAGAGCGCTAAAGAGAATAGGCATTAACTCTCTAACAAACATGTTTCGAGTTTAGAAAGCCACTGGACTGGTGCCAGCTGGTTTTAAAGGCACCCTCCGGCGATTAATTTATGCCGGACAATAGGCAGGGGGCGGGGGTAACGTGTAAATTATGTTCCAAATGGAGTCTGCAAATGATCAAAGTTCATGCAGTCCGACTACAGGGAAAAGAGAGATCTAGAGGCTTCCAAGAGGGAATGGGCCATAGAGCATAGGCAAGCGGGGGTGGAGTAATAGGTGAGTACTAGCTGCCCAGAAGGAATCAGGATTTCAAATCGATACTTCGATTGAACTCCTATGACGGTAGAAAGACATCTCTACAAAACATTTGTGAGGGCCCTCAGTGCAAAGGTACCATATCAATTCGAATTCTGTGAAGTATCTAATTGGATAACTACTCTACCAGAGAGTATTTACCCAATTAGATAATTCTTCAGAGCTTGTTTTATTTGAAAATATATATTTTTAAATCACAAATTATTGAAAAATAGGCTGATCATAGTAAGTAATCACTCGTATTCTTATTTCTTAGAACCACGTGTTTTCACCAGTCCACATGTTTTTTTTTTTTTTCAGCAAATAGCATACAACCCATTTCTTGTCTAAAGGCAGGACCCGATTAATCCTAAAAGGGACCTGGGGGGCAGACATTTCTTTAGAATCCTATTTCTTACTCAACTTTGCTCAGAATTACTCACACACACACACAAAAAAAAAAAAAAAAAAAAAAAGGAGGGGGGAGGATTGAAGATAATTTTACGTTTAGTTAGGAGCAACACTCTGGTGTGGAATTTTGGGGCAGTTGCCACGCATACCTCTGCATTGATCAAGGCCTTCTTAATAATCAGAGCACTACATCGAGCTGAATTTTTGTTTTGTCGTATTGGACATAGAGGTCTGTCTGATTGCCTAATTGTAATGTATGCAAAATATTAATAAAGTGCACATTTATATATTTATAGTTATGACAAGAATCTGTAAATATGAATATATGAAAAACAAGAATATGATACTAAAAAATTTTGACCTCAAAACTAATTATAGAAAATATCTCCAGCAATGGATATAGCAGCACTAGAATTTTAGGCCATAATATTTATGTGTGAATCTTTTCAACTAATTATCCCCTGTCACATATTTTTTGTGGTAAGGCTCGATTTAGAAAATTCAGACTGTCTCCACTCTGTTGATGAGACCATTCCTCACAGGTACATTTTAAGTTTGAGAATTCGCCTACCCCCCCCCCCCTCCCAATCCCCCCAAAATAAATAAAAATGGAATAAATAAATAAATAAATATTGGTATGTTGTGATTATGCAAAATTTACTTCTATATTTTCCTATACAAATTCATGCTGCAGAAAGTATTCATTAAAATTATGTTCCATGATGAGTGTAGATGATTTTTATCTCGGAGAATTATAACACTAAATGGGTTGTTCAGAAGCTAGTCAGTGTAAGTCAAATATGTTGAAACTGAGAGTTTTATTACAGAATTACAATACAAAATCAGTTGTTCAGTGAGCATGGATAGTGTTGTCATCTATCAAATAATAATGAAATTAAATTACTTGTTTGTTCCTATGAAAGATCTTCTAATTCTCAATCGTTCACAACACATAAATCTTTTTTTTTTTTTTTTTTTTTTTTTTTTTTTTGTAACTTACACTAATTGGTTTCTGAACCATCTAAATGTCGAAATAAAGTCAATTTTGTGCCCTATAGACAACAACTAAAAAATTCACTTTTTCAGGATCTTTTTTTTTTTAATGATAATAGTCAATAATTTTGTTTCAAATTATCATAGATCATATCAGACCTTTTGTTCAATCATTCATTTTAAAAGTATCGATGATCTGAAAAATCCTCATGTTGAAATTTAGAGAGATAAGCAACACTTTTATGTAAACAAAATCTTTTTTTTTTTTTTTTTTGGTTGACTGTTATTAATATAAATTAATATATTTTTTAATTTCACAATGATTGGGTTAAAAAAAATTCACATTGTGTGCATTTGTATGAAATTTTGTCCTGCACTGACTATTAAAAATTACGAAAAAATGGAACGACAGTGACACCTGTTGGACATTTTTCGACAAGAGTTACTAAGCACTAATTTATGTCAAGGTGCAACTACATATAAATTGGATGATATTCATTGCATTAGTCCTTAATCTACAGAGCTGCCATAACTTTTTTGTCAAATACATACAAACAGACAGACATTTTCTAAGAATTGCCAAATTGTGTGTTGTAGATGTTTTCAAAACGTGTAAATCCATCGAAAACCAAATGTCGAAAATTTTTATAATAAAAATGCTATCTCCAGTTGAATACAGAAGAAAATAAAAAACTACCGTGAACAAAGTTATTAATGAGGGATGAATGTGGACAAAAGCAGGGAGAAGAATTTTTCACGTGCCATGTTGCTGAGAATTTATTTTGGAAAAGTATGATTAATCGACACTAAATTCACTCTGGATAGACATTTGAAACAAAATCTAGGGATTATTTTAGGACAAATATTTCGATCTCTTTACAAAATTTCTCATCTTAAAAACGGACCATTCAGAAAAATTTCTCATCTGCTTACCATTTTCAAATTGATTTTTTCTTAATTAAAATAAGTTCAAAGAGAAGGAGAGGGAAAAATGAAATAATGAAAGACTAAATAACAAAAAGATTTAAAAGATTTTTTATACAGCATAAATAAATAAATAAATAAATAAAAAACTGCATTAATAGAAAAGTAGAATTTATAAGAAAATTTTAAATTGAAAAAAAAAAAAAAAAAAAAAGTGTCCTTCCATCTCATTTAGAAGGGTAGATTGGTTTCTTTCTCCTTATCAAGTTGCCGCTATTTTGAAACAAAATGTCGGCGACAAATTATTAATTTACTTGGTAGAAATATTCATGTGGGCTATGTACATATGGCGTTTTAAGCATGTAGGTTCATAAGTACATTTTTATGTGAATTTAAAATTTTTAAGTGGTCAGCACTTGGAAACAAGATGGCTGGACAAGTTGGCAAACAAATATATTAAATGCATTTGTGATATAAATCTACTTTACATATTTAGTTCGAATTAATTCAGAATCTCAAAAGTTATCCCGTTGACAAACTTAATGGCCGCCACTTGGATGAAAGTGGAGGAAGAAATTGCTCAGAGAACTTATCCAAGGTATTTGTAAGATAAGTCTACTGTCCAACTTTGGTTCGAATAAATTCATTATTTCAAAAGTTATCGCGATAACAAAGTCTCAAGTGGCAGCGTTCAAGTGAATGCAACTTGGAAACAAAATTGCAGAGAAACATGCCCAACGAAATCATAGATATTTGAATGATAAATGCATTTTTCAACTTTGGTTTGAATTGATTAAGTATTTCAAAAGAACCATGAAAACAAATTTTCAAGTCGCCACCAATTGGAAACAATATAATGGAACAAGTTGCCCAGCAAACTCATCCAAGATCTTTGAAGCATAAATGCTCTGTCCAGCTTTGGTTCAAATCAGTGCAGTGTTTCAAAAGTTATTGTTATGACAAATTTTCAAGTGGCAGTCTAACTGGTTGCAACTTGGAAACAAAATGGCGAAGACTTGCCTAGCGAAATCATCCAAGATATTTGTATGATAAATTCATTTGTAAACAATCTCTAAGAAAAAAAGAGAGTCAAATTCATTTAACCAACTTTAGTTCAAAATAAATCAGTATTTGAAAAATTATCATGATAAGAAATTTTCAGTGGCACTGTGATTTCAAGTGGCCACCACTTGGAAAAAAAAAAAAGCGTAGTGAGATGCCCAACGAACTTCTCTGCGATATTTGAATGATAAATCCACTACCCAAATTTGTTACGAATTGATTCAGTATTACAAATGTTATCATTACAAAAGTTACCATAATGCAAATTTTCAAGCTACCGCCACTTGGAAATAAAATTACGGATCAAGTTACCAAGCGAACTCTTCCAAGATATTTGAACCATAAGTTCACTATCCAACTTTTGTTGGAATCAGTTTAGTATTTTAAAAGTTATCGTGATGGCACATTTGCAAGAGGCAGCGGGATTTCAAGTGGCCTCAACTTGGAAACAAGATGTCGGAACAAGTTGCCAGTGAACTCATCCAAGGTAATTATATAAGATCACTGTCCTACTTCGGCATGAATTCAATCAGAATTTAAAAAAGTAATCATCTTTATAAATTTTCAAGTGGTAGCCTAATTTCAAGCTGGCTCGATTAGTTTATAACATCCGCACTTTGTCAAAAATGGCAGATAAAGTTCATTAATAAAATTGGTTGTGACCCTTATATAGTCTATGTATACATCAAAATTCAAGCAAATCCAGTCTTAAATGCACTTTTTACAGTGTAAATTTGAAATTTTCAAGTGGCCTCCACTTGAACACCAAACGACGAAGCAATTTGGTTAGCAAATTCATCCAAAATATTTACAAGATAAGTTCACTGTCCAAATTTGGTTCGATTCGGAGTATTATTTCGGAAGTTATCGTGATTTTAAATTTTGAAGTGGCTGCCTGATTTCAAGTGGCCACGCTTAACTTAAGATATCCGACACTTTGTAAAAAATGGCGGATAAAGTTCATTAATAAACCTTATTGAGACCCTTATGTGGTCTGTATTTACATCAAAATTCAAGCAAATCCACACTTAAATACGCTTTTAACAATGTAGATTTGAAATTTCCAAGTGGCCACCACTTCAAAACAAAAATTCGGAGCAACTTGGTAAACGAACTAATCCAAGATATTTATCAGATAAGTTTACTGTCCAAATTTGGTTCGATTTTGAGTATTATTTCGGGAGTTATCGTGATGAAAAAATTTTCTTTATATATAGAGAGAGAGATAAAGGAACTGATTCCAATATGTCGATTTCTAAAGAAATCGACCTAAAAGAGGAAGGGGGGATTAGACACGTTGTTGAATTTGAAATCAGGACCTGTCTATAAGCGCACATTTTAAGTAGTTTATGTTTTCGTATGTGTACACACACATATATATATACATATACATAGATATATATCAGGTTACGAAGAATGAAACTTTGTAGTTAATAATATTGCTGCCATTAACAGCTTATTATTTGACATTGGCTTAATATTTCACTATACTGCTTTTTTTGTTGGAAAATTACACATCTTGCCTATTTAAAAAAAATCATTGTAGGCTCTAAAAAGTTTTAAAAGCTATTTTTTTTAATTAATTTCGTTGAAGATGAAATTTTGAGATATTTGCACAGTTATGAAATACGAGTTCTTACGTGGATCTACGGCATCGCAGATTGTGTAAAACATTAATAGTGTATTTGGCTCTAGTATTACTGCACAGACGACAGTATCAAATTTAGTTCCTCAAATTTCATACTGGTTACTTTGAGTTCACAATTGAATCATGCAGTCGGCCAGAATCAAAGGTCAATAATGCTGAAGTAAAAGCTTTGATAGTGATTCATCTCTGAGTGCCTCGTTGAAGTTCGTGTAAGCAAAATAGCAATATTAAGTTATTTAAGTCAAACCAGTAAAATTAAAAAGTTGCACAAGTGGGTTCCACATGAACTGAATGAAAAACAGAAAGAAAAGCGTCTGAAAGCTTCCTTTTTTTTGCCTTCTTTTTACAAATCTGATCATTTTGTGGAATTGAAATGTCACTTGCAAGGAGAAATAGACTTCCAATATACCAATTATATAGTGCACAAAGATATATCACCAAAACAAACTCCAAAGCGTAATATTCATTAAAAGAAGTTGATGTGAGTGTTTGGTGGTCTAACACAGTAGTGATCCATTACGATTCCATGAAATTTGGCTCATCGATCATCGCAGAAATATACTACAACCAACTGGATGAAAAATTTCAAAAACTTAAAGAAAAACAGCTTAATTGGTAAACAGATCGACTTCTATCTTATTGCAAGATAACGCTAGACCACATACTGCACAAATGACTGTGGGAAAACTACAGAAATTAGAGTTGAAACTTTTTCATCACCCTCCGTACTCTGCAGACCTAGCTCTCACTTATTACCATTTCTTTTGAAATTTCGATATTGTTTTAACAGATAAATAATTCAATTCCAAATAAGCTGTAAAACTGGCTTTCCAGGAATTCACTGACTCCCGTCAGCCAGGGTTGTATATTACTAACCTGAATCACCTGCCGCTTAAATGACAAAAGTGTATAGATAATATGGGTGCATAATTTGATGAATAAAGTAATTCCTTATATTTATAAATTATCAACCAACTTTGCCTTGTTTTCTACAAGTTTTATCCTGGACAACCTAATATATATATATATATATATATATATTTGGAATGATTTTATTTTTCTCTCTACATGCAAAATTTTGCATTCTCTGTTATTTTAGTATTGCCCATGTTTGGCAAAATCTATTTAATAAATTTAGTTCACTAATACATGATTTGTTATGCTGCATTTGCGGAACAATCTTAGTATTATTGTTAGTTCTAAAAATACCTACTTCATGTTGAATTGATTTTCCTTTTCTTGCATTGTATATTAACTTATGAGAACTTGTAGCTTTTATTTCTTGTTTTCATCTCTTCAATGTTTGAAAAGGTTTTCAATATATTTCCATTCTGAATTATGACGCTGCTATTGCGCGAATTTTTTGGAATGATTTTATTTTTCTCTCTACATGCAAAATTTTGCATTCTCTGTTATTTTAGTATTGCCCATGTTTGGCAAAATCTATTTAATAAATTTAGTTCACTAATACATGATTTGTTATGCTGCATTTGCGCAATAATCTTAGTATTATTGTTAGTTCTAAAAATACCTACTTCATGTTGAATTGATTTTCCTGTTCTTGCATAGTATATTAACTTATGAGAACTTGTAGCTTTTATTTCTTGTTTTCATCTCTTCAATGTTTGAAAAGGTTTTCAATATATATATATATACAGTTGTATCTCGTTAACATGAATATCAAGGGGGAAAATTTTTTTCATGTTATCAGTAGTTCATGCTGACAGTAACTAATCTTCTTATAACTAAACTAATCTTCATTTTGACGGGGATTGTGGAAACAGTTCATGTTAAAAGTAATCCACGTTAAGCATATTCACGTTAACAAGGTTCGACTATATATATATATATATATATATATATATATATATATATATATATATATATAACAGGGCTCAAATCAGTTATTGAATTTTTTCAAAAAGTTCCAGTTTAACTGCATCACAAGAACTTTTACAATTAAAGTTTTAACATAAAAGTTCAACAAGAGCTTTTATCATAAAGACATTTTAAAATACATTTCTCATAAAAGTTCTGTAAATATAAATGCTTACAAAACGTTTTTTTAAATAAATGTTCTGATAATGGAAGAACTTTTAAGTATAAGTTCAGAAAAATAAGTTCACAAACGTATGACTCAGAATTTGAGGTGCTTTAAGTGGGACTAATGCGCTATTTTCTATACTGAAACCTATAATCAAATAGAATTTAAATTTCTGTTTAACTCATTCGTAAAAAAAAAAGAAAGAAAAAGAAAAGGCATAAATGTAATTATTGATTGGAATTTCGTTTTTCAAAAATTCTTATTTATAATGAATATGAATTTATTCCAAATTTTATGTAATTATACTACACATATTCAAAACAAAGTTGTTTTTGTTTTTTTCTCAACAAAGATAGAGTTATAAATTTCATATGTGAGTTAGATTAGTATGTGTTACATATTTTAACAGACCATTTACGTTCTAAGTCAAACTAAAAACTTACTGTTAACTATTTAAAGTCTTATCTTTACTATGTTAAATTCACTAACTTTCTGTACTTTTTCTCAGAAATGAAATATTTTTTTTCTTTTTTAATGGCAGTTAGAATGGCATGATTTACATATTTTAATAAACCATTTATTTTCTAAGTTAAACTGAAAAATTATTATTAATTATTTAAAACCCTATCTCCCATATGTACTTTTTTTTTTTTTTTTTTTTTTTTTTGAGAAATAGTAACTCTTATTTTATTTTATTTTTATATTAAAACAGCATGTTTTACATGCTTTAATAGACCATTTTCTTTCTAAGTGAAACAGAAAAAATATTATTAACTATTTAAAGCCCTATCTGCGCCATGTTAAATTCACCAATTTTATGTACTTATTTCTTAGAAATGGTGAAAGACAGAGTTATAATTTTTTAAAGCTGTTAGAATAGCATCTTTTACATATTTTAATAAACCATTTATTTTCTAAGTTAAACTGAAAAAATTATTATTTTTTAATTAAAGCCCTATCTCCCATATGTTAATTTAACCAACTTTATGTACTTTTTTCTCAGAAATAGTATCTTTTTTAACACTTTCCAACAAGGTTGAAAAGTGTTTATGCATTGGGGTTATCTGTCTGTCTGTCTGTCTGTCTGTCTGTCTGTCCCCGCTCTAACTTCCGTAAATATTTATGGAATTTCTTGAAACTGATATATGTTATTCAAGTTTACTATCGGATGTTCCCTATTGAAAATGGAGTTTATACCTCTACTGGTTTGTGTACTGGGACCCCCGAAAATATTTCAAAGCATTGTGTTCTATGAGAGGCATTTCTATAAACCATATTTTCATACCCTTACTGTACAAAAATCTTAATGAAATTGAAATATGATATACAAATTCACTATCGGATGTTCCCTGTTGAAAATGGAGTTTATACCTCTACTGGTTTGTGTACAGGGACCCCCTAAAATATTTCAAAGCATTGTGTTCTATGAGAGGCATTTCTATAAACCATATTTTCATACCCTTACTGTACACAAATCTTAATGAAATTGAAACATGTTATTCAGGTTCACTATCGGATGTTTCCTGTATAAAATGGAGTAAATACCACCACTGATTTGTGTACAGGGTCACACAAAAGTATTACGAAAGCATTGTGTTGTATGAGAGGCTATAAACCATATTTCCATACCCTTACTGCACACAAATCTTAATGAAATTGAAATATGTTATTCAAGTTCACTATCGGATGTTTCCTGTATAAAATGGAGCAAATATCGCCACTACAGGAGCACACAAAAGTATTCCAAAGCATTGCGTTTTATGAGAGATATTTCTATAAACTAAATTTCAATAACATTACTTTGCACGAAGTTTTATGAAATTGAAATGTGTTATTTATAAGCACAAAAGAAAATGCATTGCATAGAATATAGCATGATTAGCATTAGATTTACAGGATGACACAAACATATTCAGTTATATAAAGAGCTATTAATAAATATTTGCTAAAAGTGTACTTTCGTTTACAATAAGCATTTTAAATCCTTTCTAACATTTTTAACACTTCCCAACAAGGTTGAAAAGTGATAATGACTTCGGTTTGTGTGTCTGTCTGTCTGTCTCTCTGCGCTCTAATTTCCGTAAATATTTGTGGAATTTCTTGAAACTGATATACGTTATTGAAGTTCCCTATCGGATGTTCTCTGTTGAAAATGGAGTTTATACCTCTACTGGTTTGTGTACAGGGGCACCCGAAAGAATTTCAAAGCATTGTGTTCTACGAGAGGTATTTCTATAAATCATATTTTCATACCTTTACTGTACACATATCTTAATGAAATTGAAATATGTTATTCATGTTCACTATTGGATTTTTTCTGTATAAAATGGATTAAATACCAACTCTGTTTTATATGCAAGGACACTCAAAAGTATTCTAAAGCATTGCGTTCTATGAGAGATATTTATATAAATCAAATTTTAGTAACTTTACTTTCCACGAAGATTTAGGATATTGAAATATGTTATTTATATGCACAAAAGAATGCTTTGCATAGAATATAGCATGATTAGCATTAGATTTACAGGATGACACAAAAATATTCAGTTATATAAAGAGCTATTAATAAATATTTGCTAAAAGTGTACTTTCGTTTACATTAAGCGTTTTTAACCCTTTGTAACATTTTTAACACTTCCCAACAAGGTTGAAAAGTGTAATGACTTCGGTTTGTCTGTCTGTTGCTCTGAGCTCTAATCCCCGTAAATATTTGTGGAATTTCTTGAAACTGATATATGTTATTGAAGTTCACTATCGGATGTACCCTGTTGAAAATGGAGTTTATACCTCTACTGGTTTGTGTACAGGGGCACCCGAAAGTATTTCAAAGCATTGTATTCTATGAGAGGTATTTCTATAAATCATATTTTCATAACTTTACTATACACATACCTTAATGAAATTGAAATATGTTATTCAAGTTCACTATTGGATTTTCTTCTGTATAAAATGGATTAAATACCAACTCTGTTTTATATACAAGGACACTCAAAAGTATTCTAAAGCATTGCGTTCTATGAGAGATATTTCTATAAATCAAATTTTAATAACTTTACTTTCCACGAAGATTTAGGATATTGAAATATGTTATTTATATGCACAAAATATTGCTTTTCATAGAATATAGCATGATTAGCATTAGATTTACAGGGTGACACACAAATATACTGTTATATTAAGAGCTATTGTTAAACGTTTGCTAGAATTCCATTTTCTTTTACATTAAGCGTTTTTAACACTTCCAAGCATTTTTTTTAAGTGTGAATATGATATCAATTTGTGTATCTGTCCGTCTGTCTGTCTGCCCGCGCTCTAACTCCCGTAAATATTTATGGAATTTTTTGAAACTGATATATGTTATTCAATTTCACTATCGGATGTTCCCTATTGAAAATGGAGTTTATACATCCACTGGTTTGTGTACAGGGACACCCGAAATTATTTCAAAGCCTTGTGTTCTATGAGAGGCATTTCTATAAACCATATTTTCATACCTTTACTGTACAATATCTTCATGAAATTGAAATATGTTATTCAAGTTCACTATTGGATGTTTCCTATATAAAATAGTTTTTATACCACCACTAGTTTATGTACAGGGACACTCAAAAGTACTCCAAAGCATTGCGTTTTTTGTGAGATTTTTCTATAAATCAAATTTTAATAACTTTACTTTCCACGAAGTTTTAGGAAATTGAAATACGTTATTTATATGCACAAAAGAATGCTTTGCATAGAATATAACATGGTTACCATTAGATTTACAGGGGGACACAAAAAATTTTCAGTTATATTCAGAGCTATTAATAAAAAATTGCTAGAATTGTACTATCGTTTACATTAAGCGTTTTTGACACTTTCTGTCATTTTTTTAGTGTGAATATAATTTCAATTTGTGTATATGTCTGACTGTTCTTCTGTTCGTCTGTCTGTCTCTCTGTCTGTTTTTTTTGCTCTCTAATTCCCGTAAATATTTATGGAATTGCTTTAAACCGATATATTTTATTGAAGTTCCCTATCGGATGTTCCCTATTGAAAATGGAATAGATACCTCATCTGGTTTGTGTACAGGGACACCCAAAAGTATTTGAAAGCATTGTGTTCTATGAAAGGAGTTTCTATAAATCCTATTTTAATACCTTTAATGTATAGAAACTTTAATGAAATTTTAATATGTTATTCAATTTCCTATCGGATGTGTCCTATGTAAAATAGAGTACATTTCTAACTCGTTTATGTACAGGGGCACTTGAAAGTACTCCAAAGCATCGTGTTGAATGAGAGTTACTTTTATAAACCAAATTTTAGTAATTTTATTTTCCACAAAGCTTAATGCAATTGAAATATATTATTCGTATGCACAAAATAGTGTGCCTTCTATGTAATATAGTATGGCTAGCATTAGAAGTACAGGGCCACACAAAAATAGTCAGTTACATTAAGAGGTATTAATAAAAATTTGCTGGAATTGCACTTTTGTTTACATGAGCGTTTTAACACTTTCTTATAATTTTAGTGGGAATATGATTTCAATTTGTGCATCTGTCTGTCCGATTATCTACCTTTCTATATGTTTGTCTCCGTCTCCTATCCTCCGTGAATATTTTGAGAATTTTTTAAAAATGATACACTCAAGTTCCCTGTGGAATGTTCCCTATTTAAAATGTCGTTAATAGGTCCTGTACAACTAGTTTGTTTACAGGGACAACAACAACAACAAAAATAAAAATAAAGCCAATGTATTACGTTTTAGGACAGAATTTTTTAAAAGTTATATTTAAAAAACTTTCTACTACAAAAATCTTTGGAACATTGACATGTATTATTAATATTCTAGAATATTGTTTTGTATAGAATATGATATGATTAACTTTCAGATTTACAGGACTACAGTAAAATATTCAGGGATTTTAAAAGCTGTAATTATAATCTAACGGCTGCATTTTCTTTTGCGTTAAGCCTTTTTAACACTTTCCAAAATGCCTAAGAGTAATTTTAAAATCAATTAGTCTATCTGTATTTTTTTTTCAGTCCTTCTGTGTGTTGTGCGATAACGCAGGCAAAGAACATTAATAGTTATTTGATACAACAATTGTGTACAGTTGGAAAGTGTTGCTAATCAATGCGTACTGCATGATTTTTCTTTCTTGTTTCTTTTTAAATAGAAGTTAGAATAGCATGTTTTACTCACTTTAATAGACGATTTTCTTTCTAAGTGAAATATATAAAATATTTTTAACTATTTAAAGCCCTATCTCCGCCATGTTAAATTCCCCAATTTTATGTACCTTTTTCTCAGAAATAGTGAAAGATAGAGTTATAATTTTTTTTTATGGCTGTTAGAACAGCATATTTTACATATTTTAATAAACTATTTATTTTCTAAGTTAAACTGAAAAAAAAAAAAATAATTTTTTTAATCCCTATCTCCACTATGTTAATTTTACCAGCTTTGTGTCCTTTTTTTATCAGAAATAGTGAAAGATAAAGTTATATATATATATATATATATGGCAGTTTAGATTTGCATGTTTTACACATTTTAATTGACCTCTTTCTTTGTAAGTAAAACAGAGAAAAATATTATTAACTACTTAAAGCCTTATCTCCGCCATAATGAATTTACTAAGTTTATGTACCTTTTTTCAGAAATAGTGAAAGGTACAGTTATGAATTTTTATGGTAGTTAGAATAGCATGTTTTACATATCTTTATGAGCCATTTATTTTCTAAGTTAAACTGAAAAATTATTAATTATTTAAAGCCCTATCTCCCGTATGTTAATTTCACCAACTTAATGTACATTTTTCTCAGAAATAGTACATTTTATTTCTATTATTTATTTATTTATTTAAATGTTAGTTAGAATAGCATGTTTTACATATTTTAATAGACCATCTTCTTTCGAAGTGAAACAGAAAAATAATATTAACCATTTAAAGTCCTATCTCCGCCATGTTAAATTCACCAACTTTATGTACTTTTTTTCAGAAATGGAGAAAGGTAGAGTTATAAATTTTTTATGGCAGCTAGAATACCGTATTATATATATACACACATGTATATATATATATATATATATATATATATATATATATATATATATTAAACTTTTTTTTAAAGTGAAAATAAAAAATAAATATTAATTATTTATTAAAAATCACATTTAAATTAGCGTTTTTGGTAAAATTTCACCGCCTCAATTAAATAATTCTCTACAAATCACTCCTGTGTTAAAATACACAATATAACACAAGTGTTATTAAAAATCTGAGTTTAACAAATGTTGGGGGAAAAAAGGGGAGGAGGAGGCGTGGGTTAAACAAACCTGAAAAAAAAAAAAAAAAAAAACTGAGTAAAACTCATTTCAAGATTTAATTGACAATTGTCAGACAGTGAAGTCCTCTTTGAACGAGTGAAAAATTCCAATACTTCATTTTTATATAAACATGTGTGATACATCATCGGAAAGATGAAAGTTTAAGCCATTTAATGATAGAAAAATGTAGAAATCGATTTTTCGGTCGAATTTCATTTACCTGGTCCCCTTAAACATTTTTCCTCAGATATAATATCCTTACTTGAGACGAAACTTATTATAAAAAATCCTAAGTTGAATGATAAACTGTCAGGGTCAGGGTAATGGTTAACACTATTAGATGGAAGCATTTTATTATCAACGTTCTGTAACATTCATCGGCAAGTTAGCCTTATTATTATTATTATTATTATTATTGTATATTTTTAAGGGAACTTTCTACCTATCGTCACCGAAAGCCAAAACACATGTTATTCTATGGGAAAATTTTTTGCTTGAATTACTCTCTACCTAATACATTTTTTTTTTTTTTTTTAATTCTGTTTTCCCATTTAGAAAATTTCCAACCGTTAAATTTGTTCTTGCCATCCGAAAATTAATATTACTTATTATTATTTTTTTTTTTCAAAGCTAAAAAATGCGAAGAATGAACTAAATGCACTTTTTGCATTTTGTAGCTTAGAAATGAGTCATTCCAAATTTAAAAAATTGTAAAATAATAATCTTTGTTTTATTGCTATTTTGAAATAGTTTTTTTTTTTTGTTTGTTTGTTTGTTTTTTGTTTTTTGTTTAGGACTGAGGACTATTATTCTCAATCTGGGATTTTTGCGGTGTCATTTTTCGATAGTTGTCATTTATCGAAATCTAAAATTTATCGAAAATATAATTGAATAATGCTTTTACCAGAATTTCATCAAAATAATTTATTATTATTTTTTATTTTTTTTTTTTTTTTGGAAAGAAAAAGAAAAGAAAAGAAAAATTAATAATAATCAGTATCGAAACAAACACTATCGAAAAAGTTTTTTTTAAATAATTTTTAATAAGGAAATAAAAAGTGCGCGTGCAAAATGAAATAAAAATAAGTAAAACAATGAATTTAATGATTTAATTTTTATATAAAACATGATCGCTTGCTATCTTAAAAAGTAGATGTAAATTTTAAAGTTTATGTGGTGCGTGTTGCATCTATAAAAATTGTTTTAAGAAATAGAGTAGAATAAAGAAAGCAACGATTTTGTTTGCATTTTGTTACATAGTTTGAATTTTTGAATTTTATAGAAGTAATATCTACCGTAGGAATAATTTCTTATGTTAAAACTATAGGGAATTGTTATGCGAGCACAAGCGATGCTACTTTTTATTATTTATTTATATATATTTTTTTTAAACAGTACATTTGATGTCGGTGGACACGATTTCTCAAAAACTAGTACACCATCTTATTAAAATTTTGCACAGTTCTTCAAAATAGAATTGACTAGTGCTTAAACAAAAGTTTAAGTTTTTTTTTTTTTTTTTTTTTTTTTTTTCCCCCGATTAGATCTAATTTTATAAGCCTATATATGGTTCACATGTTATCGAAAATTGTATTGTTCTGCATACAATTTTGTCAAAATTAAAAATTCATTTCCTTTTTCCGATTAGAACTAGTTTTATAAGCCTATATATGGTGAAAATTGTACTGTTTCGCATACAATTTTACCAAAATTCAAAATTCATTTCCTTTTTCCGATTAGAACTAGTTTTATAAGCCTATATATGGTGAAAATTGTATCGAAAATTGTATTGTTTTGCATACAATTTTGCCAAAATTCAAAATTCATTTTTTTTTTCCGATTAGAACTAATTTTATAAGCCTATATATGGTGAAAATTATATAGAAAATTGTACTGTTTTGCATACAATTTTGTCAAAATTCAAAATTCATTTCTTTTTTCCGATTAGAACTAGCTTTATAAACCTATATATGGTGAAAATTGTATCGAAAATTGTACTGTTTTGCATAAAATTTTGCAAAAATTCAAAATTCATTTCTTTTTTTCGATTAGAACTAATTTTATAAGCCTATATATGGTGAAAATTGTATCGAAAATTATACTGATTTTCATACAATTTTGCCAAAATTCAAAATTCATTTCTTTTTGAATCCTTCGTTCAATCCCGAACTATATTTATCTATTGGCATTTTTTTCCCCTGTTTAGTTTCAGATAAAGTTATGAATAGTTATACTGACTATCACTTGGACACTTTTTTTCTGAGATGTCTCCGGAAACCAGATTTCCGCCAGCTAAATTTTTTCAAAATTTTTAAATAAAATTTTCTTAAATATTGTTTAAACGTTTTCTTTCATACGTTCAAAATTTTGATTAAAATCATTTATATATTATATTAAGAAAATAATAAAACTACTAAACAGATATTGAGGAAGTAAAAATTCAATAATTAGAAAAACATATACAAATAACCCAGCACGAAATTTAATTTTAAGAAATGCGCAAAAAAAAAAAAAAAAAAAAAAAAAAAAAAAAGTTAATTCCTATTCCCAACAACAAAAAGAAACATAATCAAGATAGTTATTATTTTCCACTTGTAAGCGTCATTTCAGTTGTGACAGTAATTTATGCAAAGGCGCATTAAAGTTTGCAAAACAGTTAGAACTGAATGGTACATGTGACGGTCATCACATAATCGTATCAGGTGGTTCGACACTTTGGCTAGCATAAAAGAATGTTACAGCTGTAATGCCTGTCAAATGGTAGCTAAAACCTATTTCAATAAGGACGATGACCGACGTCATTGAACACATTCCAAGAAACTGCTTGTCATATTGTGACAGAATTTATTTTTCTTTGTTCTTATACAAAATACTAGGTTATTTCTAAACAATATAATACTGAACGCATGTAATTACATTGAGCCTATATGCTGAACATTTTGGGGGAAATTAAAGATGCTATTAAAGCAACCCTGGCAAATATAAAATTTCTTTTAATTAAACGTTCTGTTGATTTAAAAATAATCTGATATATCACGGTGCATTTCTTTTAAAACCACTTCCCTAACAGCACATCTTCTCCAAATGATATTCTCAGGATGTCCTATGGATGAAAATGGCGTCTATGGACATCCTATGGACGTCTTAAGGATGTACTGTGGACAAGTGTGTTGTTAGGGTTGATACAGCTAATAAATGTTTGTGTTATGTTTCCTTCTTCATTAATATTTTTAATATTTCTGAAGTACAGACATTGTTAAACTAATCATTATAAAAATTAGTCATTTCTTATGTTTGAACAAATGTTTTTTTTTTTTTTTTCAGTAGCGGTATAGTAACATTTTATAAGTACAATATATAAAGGACCCCAAAAAAAACAACATTCAAGGGTCACTCTGAAATTTTTGAGATACAGCTATGCGGCACATGTTAAATTTACCATACCTCAAGAACGTACAAAATAGTCCCCATTCGACATCAATTCACTTCTGTAGGCAAATTTTCCAAGGATTAATTGCTTCAAGAAATCTATCTCTTGCAATTGCTGAAAAATATGTCTGTGCAGTTCTATCAATCTCCTCTTCAGAATCAAAACGACTACCACGTAAATTTTTCTTTATATTTAAAAATTGTGAAAAATCGCACAAGCAAGATCCGGCAAAAAGGTGTTGATGTTCTATCACTTTGATATTTTTTTGTTCAAGAAATTCGACTGTCAATCTTGCCGTAAAAGAATATGCATTACCTTGGTGTAGAATGAATACCTTTGCATTCAGTTTTTAAAGAATTTCTGAAAGACACTTTGTGGTGTATCAGATAGCTGTAACTGTCTTCTGTATCTCCAGTTGATGGCTTTGATTAGTTTTGTATTTCTGAAGAAAACGGCATAGAATACTTTTTTTCATTTATCGTTGTCTTATCACCAGAGCCTGACCATCACACGGGCACCCAGAGCTTGCGCCCTGGGCACGAAATTTCTAAGGGGCACAAAAATTTACTGATTGTTAAAAAAATTTCCATTATTTTTCCCCCATCTAATTCAGCTGTTTCATTTGTATGAAACAATTTCAATAAATTATGTCATCAGAAGTATATTACTTATTTTTGAGGCCAAAAATAAAAAAAAAAATTATTATTCACTAAATATTTTTTTTTTTCTGCTGATATGTTCATTGCTGAAATTTGTATCAAAATAGAAAACGACTAAAAAAAATATTATATATACATTTTTTTTTCTGCAGGTAAAATAAAATATTTTTTCCAACTTTGGGTTGAACGGAGGGAGAGGGGGGGGGGTTCCTCCTTGGCCTTCTATTCGGTATGTCCCAGATAGTTTTTACAATTTATCCCTCTCTAAGGGGACACGAAAATTTTAAAGTGCTTTGGGCACAGTCGGGCCCTGCTTTTCACTATTATTCTTCTGGGGTCATCTCCAAAGACATATAGTTTACTTTCTTGACTTGTTCGATCATCAAAAATCGGTGCATACGTTTCATCATTAGTTAAGATTTTAAAAATAAGGCACTGAGCACCATCATTACTCGATTTTAAGATTTCTTTAAGGTTCTGACACAGTCCACTTTTTCATGTTCTGTTAAATTGTGTGTGTGTGGGGGGGGGGGGGGGTCAACGACAAACTAATTTTTGTTCTTCATGAATAATTTTATATCTTCTTCATTCAACTCCACTTTAAAACCATTGAAAGTCATAGCGCGAAAATCCTTTCGCATGAACTTCACTTAACTTTCTTTTAAAAAAATTTCTCTACTGCTAAAAATTTCAACATAAAACTAGTGATAATCATTTATCTTAAGTCTTATGTAAAATTATAGAAAAAAAATAAACAGAAATATCAAAATAATCTATTTTATGTATGCATTTTAATTACTAATATTAATTTAAATTATTATTGGCGAGAATATATTTGTGACTTAGAATGCTTTTTCTAAAGTAGAAACATTCATTTTTAATTTTTATATTTTGAAATTAAATAATAAAAATAGATGAAAATACAGAATAAATATTGAAAATTTCGATAATTTACTTTTAACTAAGAATTACTGTAAATATAAAAGGACTCTGGATGAACATTACTGTAAATTTGCAGAAAATTTTTACAGTGTACGACAGGGATATTGCAATTGTTATCACAAATTATGGTCTGAGTTTATAAAAGAGTTCAAATTTACATATTTAACCTATAATATTTTTTAGCACCATACTACCTGCCTCAGTTTTATAAATTTCATAGTTACCTACGTATAAAAAGAATATTTTTATTGACTCCTCTAGAAAGAATTTAATTCTCAAATTGTGGCAATATTTGCTCTACAACTGACAGTGAATACATTTAATATAAAGATGCAAGATAGCAAATGAAGAAGTAGAAAAAGGGAGAATCTGTTCTAAAAAATTTTGATCATGGATAAAATTCTTAATTATGTTATGTTACCATATCTTCAATATTTCAAATTATGCCCAGCATGTATATTGTAAATTTTTAAGTTAAAAATGGGGAAATTACACTCTTTTCAATTGTAGAATTAAAAGATGAATGAAATTTTAATATTATCCAATTTCCTTCGTTGAAGTTTTTAAGAGACGTGAACAAAGCGAAATTTCCACAAGTGATTACACATTTTTGAGCATGATTTGATTTTTTATCGATTATTTTTAAATGCTTTTTGTTGATTTGTTTCCACAGCTGATATTGAAATGTTAGCGTCAGTTTATTATTAAATTTTATTTTAAAACATCATCATAAAACTTTATTTTTATATTTGTATTTTTTTTTTCTTATTTTCTGATAGTATTCGAAATTTAGTTTTTTCTCTGTAAATGTAAACGTCTTAAATTCAGATTAAAAAAAAAAAGGCTTAAACGGGCGGTCATTTTTTTTAAGCGAAAAAAAAAAAAAAAAAAAAAAAAAGAGTCTTAAATTTTGAGACACCGTTTTGCATCTGAAATTAAGACATTGCACATGTCTTAAAACACCGCCATTTTTTCTTTTAGGCTTAATAACACCGCTATTTTTAAGGCTTTTCCACAAATAAATAAACAAAGGTGGCTTGTGATTTCGTTTTTCTGGTAAAAATAGAGTTTGGAATTTTCTAGAGCATAATTAAAATATCATTTAATTAAAAAAAAAAAAAAAAAAAAAAAAAAGAAAAAAAAATTACCGAGAATGGACTCGAACCCAGGCTGGACTGGAAAGCTCGTGTCCAAGTTAGTGTCTTTACCAATCATGCCACTGCAGAACAGAGGAGAACTGCATAAAATATACTGCAGTTTTATGTTTCAAGGGGACTTGATACTTTTAACTTCGCACTACCGAAGGTTTCATAGAAAAGCTAATATTTCCGTTTAATATTTATAATTTGAACTATACTAGGTATTTTTATTCATTAAAATATATATTTAGGCAATAATTCTTATGAGTTTTGATATATTTTTTACACATTTAAAATCTTTAAATCGCGTTTTCTCAGTTTGTACTTTTATATGAATTTGTGATTTTCAAAATGATAAAACTTTTACGGATAATTAATGAAAAACTTAATCTTTTTTTGGATGTTTCAAAGTGCTTAGTTAAAAATAAAAAGTTGGTAATGGATTTTGAAATTTATTTATTAATTTTTAAGAGAGAGAGAAAAAAGTGCATGTCTATGTAAAAAATTTGAAAAAAAAAAAAAAAAAAAAATGCAAATTGAAAAAACGCTGTTTGAAAATCTCAAATATATATATATATATATAAATTATTTTAATTAAATAAAATTATTATTATCCGTGTTTGTTTTTTTAACTTCATCTTAATATAATGATTAGTAGAGGGCTTCACTACTCTTCGTTTAAGTAACAAATGATGCAATGTGAAATCTTTTAAGATATTTTGAATGTCTAATTTTAAGATATATAGTTTTGTATTAAGACATTTTACATTAATTCATTCCCCCCGTCAGATTATTTAGATACAAAAAGTATATTAAATAAAGATACTTATTATGTCTAATCTGTTTTTTCAGATATTTACACGTCTTAATACACTTTCAGCCTTTATTTTTTTCTTTTTGTCTTACTTTAAGACTGCTTTATTTGCAGTGTTCTTAAGTCGCTTAAAAGTAGATATCTTTTCAGAGATTATCTCTCATTTAAAGCAAAACCATGATTCCACACAATAACATTAACTTTTTTTTTTTTTTTTTAAATACATTTATATATATTTATTTTCACAAAAGTATCATTGTGTTTCACAATAATGACTATCATGAGCACCTTCTTAGTTTTCTGGACTTAGCACTTCGCATAAAATAAATAACATTTGTGCCAGTGGGTCATATTCTAAAACATAGATATGTGGTAAACCATAGATTCGAGTAATTTTTCTTCACATTCGTCCCTGATAAAGCACTCCACCAGTGGCAAAGAAGTTTAGCTCTTATATTTTTAAATGGGAGGTTCTAGCTTCAAATCTAGATCACGTTCATCAAACTATGCGCAAAGAGATTTCCGCAGTTTTCTTCGAAACTCGGATGAATACGGGCTAGGATCCGTTAGAAAAATTTCTGAGAGGAACATATCATCCAGGCCTATGTCTCACGTGCCGACAGTTGGCCTTAACTCCAACAGCTGTGCCAACTTACACCCTCTTAAAACAATACTGACCTGTTTCAAGGAAACATTTTCATCTATAGCTTATAGCTATAAAATAAGTGATCAAGAATAACTAGTCACAAATGAACGCAAAAACACGAATTTTATTGGTATGAAGTTCTCTTGGATTTTGCATATTTGTAAATTTTTGCTAATGTTTTAAAATGCTAATATGTTATTATGCTAAAATGATACTATTAAGTCCATAAACTGTTTTTTAAATATTATAACTTATGAGTTTCATATAGTTTTTAAATACATAACTTATGTTCCTATAAATATAACAACTTATGAGGTTATTATTAGAACATGTGCGCTAAGTTTATGTGCGTATAGATCGTTCATGCAATGATATCTTGTTTTGTATATTCAGTATCACGTTTATTATTACCATTATTGAATTATTGGTTATGATTTTTTTTTTTTTTTTTTTTTTTTTTAATGTTAATTTGAATTATTATCTATATATATAAAAATGAATGTTTGTCTGTATGTTATTTATAAAATCGTAAACGGCTTGACCGATTTCGATCATTCTTTTTTTGTTTTTTTCCTTATAGGTCAGGGATGGTTTAGGAAAAAAAAAAATTGAAAAAATCTTTAAAATTAATTAAAAAATGAAAATAATAAACTTATTGACTTATATTGACTTAATATAAGCCATTTAAATTTTTAATTGTTGCCAAAAAAAGTTTACGAGATATATTTATTTATTGTTTTCAGCATAAAATGAAATATGCTTTCATGCGAAAAATAAGAAATTACTAAATGTTAAATTGGTCGATGAGAAAATGACACATTATAATTTTAAAATAAAATAGTAATATTACAAATCTAACATATTTCTTCTGAATTTTATTTCCCAGCATTTTTTTTATATACCTCAACTTCAGATTTTTTTTTTTTAGTATGGCGGATGAAACACGCTTGGCATAAAAGTTAATTCAGCATTATGGTAAAGGTATTTTCTTATTGATAATTCTTGACATATTTTTATAATTTTGATGCTGAAGTAGATCGGACATATTTCGCCAAGGAAAAGATAGAAAGAAATACGCAAGCGAAGTGATGACGTCACTGGCCGTTCGTGGATGCAAGAAAAATATTTCCTATGTTAAACGCCTATTGGATTTTTTGTAAAAAATTATTAAAAATCGAGGAAAAATATTTCTCGATTTTAATCAGCATATTTAGGTATAGATATGTATTAGTTATCATGTCCATGCATTAGATTAAGTTATTTTTGTTGTAAAATTGACAAAATTTGAATTTTTAATTTCAAAACTCTAGAAAAAAAAATGGCAAACTTCCATACTCGATTGAAAACACAAACATTTAATTTCAAAGGATGATATTAACACAATAAATATCCAACTAATGAGCTGATTAAAAGGGAAATGATAAATATTCTATCATAATTTGAAGTCAAATTTGTTTTCAAATGTCTAAATAAAGTGTCTGATATAAGATACTAATATGTTGTAGCGGAATAGATTTGATATCGGTCATCCTTGGTAGAAAAATAAAATATCGCCAAATTATTTGGCGAACATAATTTAATTCCTTTCAAAAATCATGGTTATTTTAACAACTTATTTTAAGACAGTAATGAATAATATGAAACAATATTTCGTACAATGCATATTACGAAAATATACATCTGGCATGTATATTTTCGTATTACGTTTTTGATCACCAAATAAAATAAGCGCCAAGAGCGACAGAGTTTTGAAATTTAAAATTAAAATTTTGTCAATTTGACAGCAAAATAACTCAATCTAACACATGCACATGATAACTAATACATATGTGTACCCAAATATGGGGATTAAAATCGGGAAATAATTTTCTTCGATTTTTAATCATTTTTTACAAAAAATCCAATGGGCGATTGACGTAGGAAATCATTTTCTTGCATCCACGGACGGTCAGTGACGTCACACTTCGCTTGCGTATAGGAACAATAATCGCATAAATTATATTTTGGTCTAAAACGGCAACAAAAATTTAAAAGTCGCCAAGAGCATTAAGGCTGTACCATGATCAAGTTTACATACTAATTTATTTATTTTTCTATATACCAACTACTATTAACTAAGCATGAAGTATATATAACCACAAAATAATAATTGTCTCATGCGATAGAAGTTGCCGATCATAGCATATTGTAATAATATATGTGGCTTGAAATTGCTGTCATTCTATGGTTGATTGATTAAATCAAATAAATATAGGAAATAACTTGAGAGCAAATATTATGTACATCACATATAGGAAATAACTTGAGAGCAAATATTATGTACATCACATATAATGTTGTTCATATGTAACTGGGATTCAGCTATAAAAGAGTTACTTCGAATTTTTCGATACTGTCCGTATCGAAACTGTTATGTATGATAAGCAACCAAATGGAAGCCCACGGGTAAGCCATTGTCGCAGGCAATAGGGACAGGCACCGGAGATTGCAAGGACGAACAAGGCGCTGCCTAAGGCAGCGGGAACACAAAGCAAGCTTTTGACCGATTTCAGTTTTTTTTTTTTTTTCATAAAGCATATAGAAAAGAGTTTGCCAGCGAAGCGGGCAAAGCCGTCCAAAATTGTTTAAGAACTAAAATATTATTCAACAATTCGCCGGGAAATGAAAAAAAAAATCATTTATTTGTAAAAAAAAAAAAAAAAAAAAAAAAAAAATTTGAAACTCATAAATATTATATGAATTTCACCACATAGTTAAAATTTTAATTAACCAGTCACCAAATTATTATTAGAACCAGATTAATATTGTGCAATAGTGAACTAAAATCATACAAAGAAAGGTTTCGAAATAAAATTCATAATTGACGACCCAGTTTTTATACTTCCACAACACAGTACTGTTTTAGTACAGAATCCCTATGGACGAATTTTAAATTTTTATCGCCATGTTGGCGATAACTTTTTATTTATTTATTTTGGCATTTTATTTTGGCTTTCAATGAGTTACAAATTTTTTTGAGTGTACTTTATCAGACTCTGTTTTGCACCGCACCACAATGATAAGGTTTCATTTCATTACATATTATGATCAAACCGTCAGTTCCCACACATACACATCAAAATTTCCACGTGAACGAAGTCGCGGGTAACAGCTAGTTTTAAATAAAATTTCAAATTTTTGCAACTTTTTTTTTTTTAATTTCTTGTTCGATTTCGAATAAATAAAATATATTTATTTATTTATATATTTTTTATTTTACAGGCAATAAGTTATTTTAGATTTATAGGATTTAACAACAGGAGGAAAATATCTATCAAAGAACTTAGAACAGAATGTACGTCTGTTAAAAAAATTAATGAAAACAAGGAAAAAAAATGAAAATCATAACTAAAAATTTTATTTAAATATTTTAAATTCGTAGAATTTTGACACATAGTTTGAGAGTATATACATAAAAAAATATTACAGTGGTATTATTAAATTTACATCCGCATGTACTATACATATGTGCATGATAGATACATGTGAATAAGAGGTGGATTAATTATCATTTAAAATGATAATGCAATTTAATATTCACACAGAGAGACGCTAAAATGACATTTAAACTTAACTTTATTTTGAAAGGAGATAATCTCAGAAATTGTTACTTAAAGTTGAATTTCTGCTACTGCTAATTAATATTAGAATAAATTATGACTAAGTGATATTTTCCTCTTTTATAGAGCTAAATGGAGCTAGATATTAAATTCGTACATTAGTTAAATTTAGATATTTATATATATATATACATATCAATTTAATATTTCATAAAAATTTTGCTTTTAAAAGATACATGATAATACCAACACCCCAAAAATAAAACTGATTGGAACACAGTAAAAAAAGCTAGCACAGAAACTTTACGATTCATTTTTAGTTCCAATTAAAAGACAAAACCAAATTAAATTACTTACGCCTAGATGAGTATAAAGGACCATAAAACTTTGACAGAGAAAATTTGATGAAGGTTCTCAATAAATTTATTAAAAATGTAACACGAAATAAGAATTGAATTAAAAAGTAGGAGAAAAGGACCATAGGAATTAAGAATTCGATTAATAAATGCTTAAAAATAGGAGTATTAGTTCATCAGGGAAACATGTATTTCTTTAAAGCAGAAGGAGCTGAAAGATTTCGTAAAACTATATAGCTATTTCCAGCAAAAGTTATAGCTCATGCTCCTATCTTGCAACAAAACCATTTAGAAAGAGGAATGAAATAAAATATTAAAGCAAACCTACAAGGACCCCAGAGAAAAAAAAATCGAAGATTTAACCACATGTCAAGCCATCATCAACACACATACCCAGTGTAACATGTTGCCATCATAAGAATGATATTAAAAAAAAATTCCAGACAATCTTCGATTAATCGATAAAGTTTTACATTTGAACAATTTCATTAAAAATAAATTCACTTGGCAATCGTAAGTTTAATTTAGTTAGTTAAATATTAATTAAATTTTTAATTTTTTTTAAATCAATAATATATATAGTTTTTTTTTTTTTTTTTTTTTTCCGAGATATCGATAAACAATTGTTTACTTTGTTTTGCTGTATTTTGCTTATTTTATTTTATTTTTTACTTGAGTTTAGAATTTTAAATAAAAAAGAAGTTGCGGAAGCGATGTCTCTCTCCCCCCCCCCCCCCCCCCCCCGTCATACAGAAATTCAAAATCCAGCAGGGTAATTCAAAATCCAACGCAAAAAGTGTTATAGGATGTAAGGCACATCATAAGTATTGAAAATTGCATAGAAACTCTCATGACTGCAAACTTCATTTTAACACTTTAAAAACTGGAAGTTTTTGGTTAATATTTAACAGTAAAATTTTCATATGGGCATGTTTATTGTGTATTGAATTTCTAATTAAACTATTTTAGACGTTAATTTTTGCATAAAAATAAGTGACATACCAATATTACGTACAATTAAACGTTTAGTTAAAATTGAAATGCAATTTAAAAAAGTCACGCCCATATAAGAATTTCACTGTTTAAAAGTAGCACAAAACACCCAGTTCATAAAGGGTTAAAATGACGTTTGCGGTCATAAGTTAATATACAATTTTTAATCCTTATGATGACCCCCACTAAAAGTTTGTACGTTGGGTTTTGTATCAACCTGTATATTCCTGTATATAAAAATCACCCTGTATCACCCTGCATATATTAAAAAAAAAAAAAAAAACGTGTACTTTTTAAAATAAAATTATAGTAAATTATTATTTATTTATTTTAATATTAAAGAAATAAAATTTCAATTGCACAACTTTTGCTGAAATACACTCTATAACAAAAATAAATAAATAAATAAATAAATAAAAATAAATAAATAAATAAATAAAAAGGACGCACCAAGAAGGAGTTATTCGAATGGGACAAAAATTGGTAGATGTGATATACATGTGGAGAAAAACAATTGATTACAGTTTTTGAATGATTTAATCAACAGAAAGGGCTTCACAAAGTAAATAAGTCAATAAAGCTTTGGTCCACTTTTGGCCCTTATGCACGCAGTTATTCGGCTTGGTATGTCCTCAGTGGAAGAGAGATCCGGGAACTGAGCTCAACCCCATTTCACTGAGCCGCCTGTTAAGGGTCTTTGAAGTCACTGAAGTACCAGTTGCACGTAGGATCGACGATAATGATGAATTGGAGCTTTGAGTACCGCTTTGACGATTGACTGGTTCTGATTCTCTGTCCTCTCTTTAGGCCGACTGTTTCCTCCCTGATGCTGTGTGCGGCTATGGTTTACCCATTCCTGTCATTATCATCTAATAGTGGTATCGCTCCTATCCAATTGTAAAAAAAATCGCAGATTAGACCAACCGGCTTATTTGAGCCCAACTACACACCACACTCAAATGCTGACATCTGTGCATGTTGTTTGCGCACCTGTATGCGAGGCATAGTTACTGTCTTTTTGAGTAGACGGAATAAAATTCTCGAAGAATTTATGAGCCTGAATCAAAATTTCTCATTTTTAATATTCTGCCAATTGCCCAGTTAAGATGCGCTACAGCGTCGCATGCTCATTCGATGGCAGCCAAACTTTAAAATTTTGCATTTTCTATCGAAACCTGTATGTATGTCAATTTGTGTCCAGTTTGTATTACTCCTTCTTGGTGCGTCTTTTTTTTTTTTTTTTTTTTTTTTTTTTTTTTTTTTATAGAGTATATTTAAGGTATAAAATGTTCTTTAGATTACCGAAGTTTCAAGATGATTCCTAAAGAACTTTTCTAAATATTTGACAAAACGTCTAAATTCTAAAAGTGTCCAAATACTTATCGGTAGAAAGTGTATAAAAAAAGGGAAAAAAAGTTAATATATATATATATATATATATATATATATATATATATATATATATTCTATTTTATTTTATATATAAGAACAATTTTACAAAATTTTCATACAAAAATAATAGATTTTGTTCAAGTGAAAACTTTTAGTTCTAAACGAAATACCATATATTACTTTCAAAGTTTTAAAGCAGATTTAAAGAAGAATAATAAGAAATATTAAAAAAAATTTAGAAGTTTCTAAGAAAGATAGCGTCGTCTAAACCCGTGTAATAATATGTACTAAAAATATGTGTGCTTTACTGCGTGTATCTATATACACATGCAAAAGTAATTTTTTAAAACCAATAGTTTGCTTTTTCAAGAAAGCTTTAGCTTCATAAGAGTATAGTAACGAATGCTGTAAATTTTTTTTTAAATTGGTAAGGAAGACATTAGCTAGTAAGTATAAGCATTAAAAAAGGTGGGTTTTAGTGTGTGTGATTACACACAAATACAAATGTAATATTTAAAAAAAAAAAAATTTACTTGTTCAAGAAAATTTTAATGCAGATTTATGAGAGCATAATAAGGAACGCGAGAATTTTTTTTTAATTCTAAGAAAAACATTAACTAGTAAGTACGCGCATAAAAAATATATGTGCTTTACTGCATGTAATTATATACAAATGCAAAAGTAATATTTCAGAAAAACAATTATATATATATGTTTTCAAGAAAGTTTTAAATCAGATTTGGACAACCTTAAAAAAGAATGTAAGACAATTTTAAAGTTGCTAAGGAAGATACTATCAGCCAGTAAGTACGTGCACTAAAAATATGTGTGCTTTACTCTGTGTAACTATGTACAAATGCAAAAGTAAACTTTCAGAAAATCAATAATTTAATCCTTGATTTAATGTTTTGTGTACCTCTAGCACATAAGAGAGAAGTCGGCTTAATTGGGATTCTCCTCTCCAAACATTCTCTACGCATCAGAGAAGAGACATTTCGACCCAAGACTGTTTCTACGAATTCCATCTGCATCAATGATTTACACCAAGATGAACCAACGACCCTAAAACTTTATTTTACACACGCTCACACACACAAATATACATATAGGAATATTTGCATTGAGTGTTTATACACATACATTCAAATAAGTGTGTAGATCTTTATATAAAAGCATATATGTAGTTTTATAAATAAATAAATAAATATACAAGGATAAATTTGTAAAAATGAATATTAAAATAAGACCAGAAATCAGACCATATACTGAGAAAAAATTCTGTAACTGACATCTAGAATCTAAATTATGGTTCTAGAAAAAATAGTTCCATGTCATCCTTATAAATTCTAGTCCCCTTTTGAAAGCGAATTCTAGAAGCTCCTATTAGAATTCTAGAACGTTTGCCTATATTATCGAGGGCAAAGTTGTTTAAAAATTTCTGCAAATAAATGAGACTACAGGAGGCGGGTTTCTGCAACTATAATCTTGGTTTATTACCAAATTCTAGAAAATCAAGCGAGAATTTCTCGCAATTTTAATGATTCAGAATATTCAGAATATTGTTTCACCATCTAGAAATGTGTACACTAGAAATTCTCGATAATTTCGTCTATTCAGTTTATTGGCGTGCCTTATGCGCATAGCTCGGAAATCTATATTTCTAGTTAAGGGATTCAGAAAACCGCCATCTATTCATTCTAGAGAAAGGCAGTATTTTTTTTTTCTCAGTGTAGATCGCCTGGAATATGACCAATGATATCTCTATAGAAAAACGTAAAATAAGAAAATAAAAATCTTTTTATAGATAAAATAACGTTGCCAAAGATGAATGGAAATGTTGTAAGCTAACCCCAAAAAACCAAAATAATTCTCAAGAATGGCTTTAGGTTGAAATAGTAAAGTACGACCCTTGATCAGTACATAAAACGTAGGCTCGAGTGCAACATGATTGCAGAAAGTTAGAGTTTTTGTTTATCTTCATTCAACACCAATATATTAATTCTATAAATCTACCACAGCACAAGTTATTACTATGTCCAATTATGGAAAGCGTAATTAATTTCTAACATTAATTTATTAATATTATACTTATAACACAAATAATCAATAAAAGTGTGAAATGCAATGTACTTATATATTATTTCTTTTCGTATGAGCATTTAGTTTTAATTTAGGCCAATTGAATGCATATCATCTCTCCTTTTCTCTCTACATCTCTCTTTCAATCTCTCTTGGAAAAATAAAATAGAAAATAGAAAATACAGACAAAGAATAAATTTTAAGAAATCGTGCGAAAATTAATATTTTGTTCTTATTTTGGAGGCAAACTTTCAAACCACATACAGTTGGTAACAAAATTATCCGAACACTAGCAAAAATTCCTATATAAAAAAAGTAGAGTTAATACTGTTTCGTTAAATAAATCCTTGTCGAATCCTGTTCTTAGACTGACTAAGAACATGATTCGACAAGGATTTATTTAACAAAACAGTATTAACTCTACTTTTTTTATATAGGAATTTTTGCTAGTTTTCGGATACTTTTGCTACCGATTGTACTTCTAAAAAAATTCTTTCGTTGATGATTATTAAATTTGCATGCATTTTAATCCTCATACATTAAATCAAAAGATATTTTACATTTTTTTTTTTTTTTTTTTTTTTTCTGAAGGCAGAAATTTTTTTTGATTAATTACTCAAAGTTTATATCTTTAGTTGACTGATTTACAATGTTCACTGTGAATTCATCCTTAAATTGCATTTTATTGCCAATCGCTATACAAACCATGCATTCAAGGGAAAACAGAAATCATGATTAAAATCATAATAATTTTAGTAAAAAATTTCCATAATTTGTGCATTTTTTGTCCAAAAATCAATCTATGTTGTCATGTAATAAATTTTCACATTGTTAAAGAGAATAACAATATTTTAAAATCTTTAAATGTTTTTTATTTTATTTGAAAATTTAAATTTGTATGAATTTCAAAATTTTTTCATTTATATTCTCAAATAGTTGATTATTCTTATTTAAACCCCTCCCCTTTTTTTCCCAAATAAAAAAATAGATAATTTTAATGAGTATGTCGTGGCCATCATAAAACTTTTTTTTTTCTATATTTTACTATGCAAATTCACGCAGTTAAAGTTATTTACTAAAATTATTATTCATAAAAATTATTTTCCATGGTGTGCAGACGACTATTTTCATATCAGTAATGTATTGCCCTAAATTTCAAAAGAAAGTTAGTTGTGAATTGCATCAACTTAAAAAACGAATTTTTTATTTTCTATTTTTTTGCTGATTATTTTATAGACAAATTATGAATCTTATAAAAGAAAAAGGCAGAATATTGAGACATTTTTTTTTTTTTTTAAACATTAAACAGAAATAACACACAGTAAAGGAAAATAATAGTTTGGACTAGGTATTCGATTGACCTAATGAGCATTTGAAGATGTAAGTGATTACATATGAAAATTGACTAAAATATTGTTTATTATTTATTTATATTTAAACTAATGTTTATTACTTTATTTATTTTTTCAATAAATAAACAAATAGAAGTAATTAATAAAACAATCAGACAAGATAACCTCACCTTTTTAAAATACAAAAATTTACAGTGGACACTCAATTTGCATAAAGAACATTTTAAAACATAAATTAATAAGAGTAAAATAAAATCATGTATTATTTATATTATTATTACTGATTTTCTTGGATAAATAAATTAAAAACTTAACTATACAGCAAAGTACACAAGATGATCTAACTTAAAAAAAAAAAAAAAAGAAGAAAAGAAAAAGAAAAAACATAAAAATTAAACTGGGCTCTTAATTGAGTTAGTGGACATTTACATTCATAAATGAATAAAAATAAAATAAAGTCATGTATTATTTCTTTTTTATATTATTATTACTGCTATTTATTTTCTTGGATAAATAAATGAAAAAAAAAAAAAAAAAAAAAAAAAAAAGATAATTATAAAACAATTACGCAGACGAAATGACCTAATTCTTTAAAATGTAGAAAAATTACAAGTGTATTTAAAGTATTACATTTCCTTCGAGAACGGAGAAAAGGTGTCGCTCCGGACCGAGAAACCTGTAACAACCGCCTCCGACTTCCTCCGGACACAAAATCAACCTTTTAAAAGAGACAAGTAAACGCGGAATATTGAGACAAAGGAGATATTAAAACGAAATTCCTGGCACCAGCTGAGGGGATTGATTTACGCTGGACACTCAGCCGATCCGGCTCCCAGAGGGAATTTTTAAACGATGTCGGGGAAGGATGGGAGAAGGAGAGAAGGTTAAGAATTTCAAAATTAATGAAGTGAGAGACACGGAGTGATCAGGTTGCAGAAGAGAGGCCAGAAGGAGTAAGAGTGTTAAATGGAAATTGGTTTTAAAGTAGAGGCTTCTTGGATTACGGGCGATCGGGCATCGAACAAAGAGGTGTTTGAGGTCCGGAGACAATTAAGAAAAATTACATTTATTAAATGATGTATAGACGATTGGCTTCCTTGTTTGTTTTTGTTTTGCTCGGAAAACGCATGTGATCATTAGTGATTTATTACTGGAGATTAAATTGAGAAGATGAATGAGAGGTGCATTTAAAATGAAAATAAGATTTTTAAGACTTCGATAGAAGATAATTATTAAAGGGACACACAGAGAAAATTTATTTCGTTGAAGTACGTTTTGTATTTTTGTAACTAGTCGAATTCGTTTAAATTAATTTATTTTTAAGCGATTGTTATGCAATTAATTTTATTGTTTGTTTTGTGGATATAGACAATAAAATGGTTTTGCAATGTTATACGTGCGTAAATAGTTCTCTCTACACAAATATGAAGAAAGTGGAATATATATATACATATATATACACACACACACACACACACACACATATATATATATATATATATATATACTGCAAACTTTGCTAATATGATTTTATTTACACGCGCCAGAGTCTCTAAAATAAAAAATAATTTATAAATTCTACTTGAAAACGCGTATTCCACTTTTTCCTACTTCAATTAATATTTTTAAAGGAGCAAATTAATTTTCTTTATGTTTTTGCAATTATTTTTCTTTGTTCTTGTTTAATAATCGAAGTGAAGGTCGTTCTTTTCATAATTAGTGCTCCTATACATTTTCCATTACAAAATGGCTTTATTATAAATACCATACCAGTCGTCTGATAATTTAAAAAAAGTGCTGGGGACTTAAATAAGTTTAAATAATAATAATAATAATAATAATAATGATGTCTTTTTTAAAAAATTCGTATTCAAGAAAGGGATGGACGGGGAGGGAAAATTAAAATTTTTGCTGTCAACTTTATTAACTGAATTTTATATGATCCGGCCTTATCCTTAAAATAAAGCAGAAAGAGGGTTTAATTAATCTTTCTATTTCACCACAGGCTTACATGTTGACGCTTCCAATGTGACTCACGTACCAACAAACCTTTATTATTTACATTACATATAGATCTATGCCTATTGTGAAATTTTGCCTGCTACCGTATACAAATATGTAAAATAAAAACTAAATTTTTGAATGATTTGGAACCTCCACAAAATTAATAATTTTGCTCTTCATATATTTGTATAAACAAGCGACAAGGCAGCCAACTATCTCTAAATACTATTCTTTGATATACTGCAGCAAAATCCCGGTAAACCGAGCTTGACTTTATGTGTCAACATTGCCGGGCTCAGTTCCTCATTGTATTCGGCATCGTAGCTTATGCAAGTCATAAAGGTGTACAGGAGAACAACAGATGCCAAGGACCATTGAAACAAAGGAGCTACTAAACAAGAGCCAACTGGCTCCGATATCACCGGCTGACGGCTAATTTATGCTGGACACCATTCAAGCATAAATCCCAGCCCGCCCCGATTGCAGTCCACTAGTTCATGCGAGGATGGGGAGTGAAAATCCCGGAATTTATGGAGCAAGGGATATTGGGAAGTCGGGTTTCGGAGAGGACATTTGATAATCCCTATGGAAAAGATGGCCAGCAACCAGGAAAATTGCAAAGGAATCGAATCTCAGGATCGAATTGGAATGTTTTAAATCCTAATAATTACGGAATAGTAATAAGGAACATTTCCATCGTACAAAATTAACGCCGGCATTTATATTAAGTAGATAAATACGCCTGGGTATTACTGGAATATTCATACAGGA
This sequence comes from Salticus scenicus, assembly GCA_963930645.1. Classification (NCBI taxonomy): domain Eukaryota; kingdom Metazoa; phylum Arthropoda; class Arachnida; order Araneae; family Salticidae; genus Salticus; species Salticus scenicus. Next base: position 270,551,326 of record OZ005653.1, on the reverse strand, counting down.
AAAATGCTTATATTAATTAGTACATTGTATAAATATTTGTGATTAACGTGAATTAATATACAATTGTAAGTTCTGTTAGTTTGTTAGTTTTACTTTCAGATTTTGAAAAGTACATAATAATAGTTATTACTTACAAACTTTGAATAAACACCATAAAATGCAATAAACTCGCAACAATTGTTTCGGGTCGAAAAAACACACGACCCTTCATCAGGCGAATAAAGTAAGCACGAGTGCTGCAGTCAAAGCTGCAACGCGAGTTTATTGCATTTTATGGTGTTTATTCAAAGTTTGTAAGTAATAATTTTCACAACGCCAGTTTTGTGATGCTTCTTTAATAAACATAATAATAGTAATATTGATAATATATAAGAAATAGTTTTAGTTCTAAATTAATTTTCAAGATGTTTCTGTATGTTGCGTGTGTGTGTCGATGAAATATTTTTTATCCAAAGACCACTCATTAATAATGCATAGCAACATTATACTGAATTTTAAAGGTTTCACAAAACAAAATTTTGAAATAAAGAAAAATAAACATTATTTAAAATAAAATTGAAACGAACTACGAATACTACTAATAATAAATAAATAAAAAGCTTTAAGATATTTTAAATTAATTAAAAAAAAAAAAAAAATTGTTTACATTTTAGATTTTAGATTTTAGATTTTACCTTTTTTTTTTTTTTTTTTTTAATTAATCCCAATTATAACTTTTTATTTGTTTAAATATTATATACGTAAGATGCGTTTTATGTTTTCATTTTACATTTGTAATAAAAATATATATAAATACTAAAAATAAGAATAAAAGTTATTGCGATTTTGAGATTTTGAGATTAAATAGATTTTTTCTTCTTTTTCCTCTTTTTAGCAAAAGTTTTTGTTTGAATAAAAGATTTTGTAAACTAGGAACTATATACTATACTAACTATATTACTATAATTATACTACATATTATGAATCACTATTTAACTAACGAATGTCCTATTTAATGTTTTTCCCAAAGAAATATAAACAATCGCTAGAAAACACTTTCACAGTCTTTGCTATGTCTCTTATTATTTACTATTAAAATAAAATCGAAACTCTAATAGTGTAAGTTTTGTGTATAAGTACAATAATATTATTAAATCCAATTGAATGTATGTCTAGTTATAAGTTCACCAACCGCAGAAAACAAAAAGCCACGGAAGGTACTAAAAGATGCAAAATAACCCAAGGAATCCGAGTTGACCACTTAAATTTAAAAACTTCACAACGTTATGCTAAATTTATGTCTGCCTACGGCAGCGCTTGAGAGGCAAAATACAATCAGCGACAGCGGTACAGGTTAGAAATACTTTAAAGACCAAAAATATATGTAATCTGCTTCATAGGGTAGTCTAAGGCTTAGGATATCCTGAGAATAAATGTACGTCCCGTGTTCATCGTCCAAATATACTAAAACTTTGTTTATGTATGTCCAAGAGAAGATTAATATTGTGTTATATCATATTTTAAGATTTGTGGGAGAGAAATCTAAGAAATGTGATAAATGGAAATATATGCTAATATAATTTTGTATTATAAACTTTGAAAAAAATGTAACTGTGGAAATTTTCGAGAAGGTGATATTCCAGCCAATTTTATTTCACTGAAATTCGCAGGGACTGGAATTAAAATTTTGACCTGTGAATATGTCTAATATATATATATATATATAGTTCATTGATTTAAGTAAAATTAAAAATTTAAAATTTAAAATTTAAATTTAACTAACTTAATACAATTCCACGTGAATTTTATCGTTAATGAAAATGCTCAGTTGTTAATTCTTTATCGATTAATCGAAGTTTGCAAAGAATTTATTTTTACTTTCATTAATATGATGGCAACTTCCTATTCTCCATGTTGTGATGAAAGTTTTTACATGTGGTTACTATAATTTTTTCTATTTTTCTCTCTGGTTTCCTTGATTATTTGATTTAATATTTTATTTAATTTCTCATTCAAAATGGTTTGCTGCTCGATCGGGGCTCGAACAACATAATATTTGCTATGTTTAGATATATTGTTTTACGAAATCGTTGCAGCTTATACAGCTTTATGAAATACTTGCCCCCTGATGAGCTAATACTTCTAATTTTAAGCATTTACTTTTCCAAGAATTAATCCATATCTTATTCCAATTATTTTTTCTTTCGTCCTTTATTTACTTTCTCCGTATTTAAATATAATGGTTCTTTTTTCTTTTTTACTCAAGTGGGCGAAAATAATTTCAACAGTTTTTGTCTCTTACTGAATCTTAACATGTACCGAAACATTTTAGTGCTTGTTTTAGCAATGTGTTACAATCAGTTTTAATTTTGTTGCGTTGGTATTAGCATGTATCTATTAAGTGCTAAAATTTTAAGGTTAAATTTTATTAAGTTATCTATAATTTATATATATATATCCTTTTTTCTTTTTTTAGAAAATATTTTGATTTACTTAACTTGAAATGTTAATCATAAGAAAAATAATCTAATATAATATTCATTTTTCTTAATCATTATTAAAATTGTCACTATTTGCAACCATTGGGAAATCCCCAATATTATAAAGATAAGTTGTTAATATGAAATTAATCAAAAGTGTAATATTCACAAATAAGTAAATAAATAAATAGTTATTAACTGACTGTAACGCATGTTTTTTTTTTTTTTTTCTCTTTTTATTTTTTACGAACATGCACAGCATCATTTTCTGTTTCTTGAGCTGGAGTTAAAATTTGAATATAAAGGTCAATATATAATAAAACTTATTTCCTTAGAAATTAAAGAGTTCAATTTATGATTCTTTGGAATAATGCCAACGTAGAGTAACCACAGTTCATTAAGCGAAGCTAAAATAGATGCAGTTGCCCCATAAATAATATTTGTGTTGACTGCAGATGGTAGAGGATTATAAAACAATAAATGTCGCCTTTGCCAAATGACCAACATGAGGCGGTCAGTTTATGGTCGAGTTTGTTATTAAATAGTGAAGGAGTTTGACCAAAACATGTGCTGCGTTGTTTAAATCTTAAGGCACTAATGAGTAATATGTTGAGCATCTAAGTTATGTTGAGTATTCCATTTACTAAAAATAGGTCCATTCTTTTCTGCTCAGTTTAATTTAAGCCGGCCAATAATGAATTTTTAGAAAGTCCTTTAAATCAAAATTAAAACAGGGACTTTTTAATTATTTATGAAATGAAAAAAGTAAAATTGATAAAAAGCATAAAATAAATGATAGAAGTATAATAATAATAATAATAATAATAACTATATTTTCAATTCTATGAATTATTTTTGGCTAACAACATCATGTTTTCAAGGATGCCGAATTGAAAAAACGACTTCTATTTCTGCATATCATGCATGTTTTTATTTTATTCATTTATTCATTTATTTTTTTATTTTATCGTAAAATAATAGTGGTTAACAATAAAAAATCACTAACTTTATTACGTTAAACTGAAAATGTTCTTTCTAATAATTGAAAAAACAATTCCTACATCATATATTTAAGTAATATATTATGATGTTCACTCATTTTGCCTGAGATATTTTTTCTTCCTCTTTTTTTGATGCCCCTTCCAACGTGCTCCTCCTGTCCCTCCCATTTTCCATTTTGTTTTATTATTTAGATGCGCTGTCGTAAATATTGTTTCAAAATAACAAATAATTATTGAATAAGTTTTTTTTTTTTTTTTTTTTTTTTTTTAACCAACAACTGGGTTCCAGATTTCATGTTTTCACGTACAAATAAACTAAAATAACAGTTTAAAAAAAAAAAAAAAAAAAAAAAAGATGGACATTTGTTTTGCAGTTAATTTTGGTTTTAGGGAGTTAAAATCTATAGAAGACAGTAAAAATAAAATAAAATTAAAAAACTATCAGTATTTCCAGTTGCAGACCTGTAATTATTTTTTCTATTCTATTTCTGGAACTTCTTATTCTTACTTTTGCCGTAAGTTTTTTAAGTATAAATAATATTGATGATGAGGATGATAATAATAATAATAATAATGATAATAATAATAAGAGTATTAATATTTGACAAAGACTTGAAAAAAATGTGGATATAAATAATGGACAATAATAATGCACAGTTTATATTTCTTAACTGGTTAGTAATGTTTATACATACACAAAGCGATCAATGATGATTGTTACTATCATTATTAATTCATTATAAAAATAAGGATTGCAATGGGAAAAACTATTTTTAAGTACTCTTAGTTTTAAGAACTAATGAATAATAATAATAAATAAATAAATAAATGAGAAGAAAATTATTAAATCAATAATATTGATTTATTTTACTAAGCAATTATTAAAAAATAATCTGATGTGTCACTCACACGATTCTCTCTTACCCTGCATTTTAATAGTATAAAGATAGATTACGTATTAAGTTTTAAGAATAATAGTGTAAGATAAAGAAGTCCAATGTACTTGTAAAATACGTTTAGGAACAGTTTTATTTGACATTTACTTCTGTGTAAGAGGGTCTACCACTCCCCACCATCTCTCCATTCAATTATAATGCATGCAATTACTTAAAAAAAAAAAAAAAAAAAAAAAAAAAAATCACAGCTCTGTTATTAATTTGCCTTCAAACTTGCCAACCTTGATTAGATTTTTAAATGGCAACCTTATAAGAACTTCAAAATACCAAACTTGAATTTCCTGTAGCTATTTCTTTTAAAGATTAATCATAACAGATACGCATACAGATCAACCGCTAAATATCGGACTTTCGTAATCATAGTATCTCAAAACATATTAAAAAAAAAAGGTAGTTGAAAATTCAAAAAATACTTTGTTTAAAGTATGCGTACAGTCTGTAACAAAAGTCTCCGAACACTAGCAAAAATTCCTATATAAAAAAAGTACACTTAATACAGTTTTGTTAAATAAATCCTTGTCGAATCCTGTTTTTAGACAGACTAAGAACAGGATTCGACAAGGATTTATTTAACAAAACTGTATTGTGTACTTTTTTTATATAGGAATTTTGCTAGTGTTCGGAGACTTTTGTTACCGACTGTATAAAAAATTAATTTTATTTCCCGAGCAGTGTTCGTTGTCATAGTGAAATATAGCAAGGCACATCCATTAGTTATATAAACTAAAAAAGAATTTAATAAAGAAGCACCACAACACTGGCGTTGTAAAATTTATTACTTACAAACTTTGAATAAACACCATTAAATGCAATAAACTGGCAACAATTGTTTCGGGTCGAAAAAACACACGACCCTTCATCAGGCGAATAAAGTAAGCACGAGTGCTTACTTTATTCGCCTGATGAAGGGTCGTGTGTTTTTTCTACCCGAAACAATTGTTGCCAGTTTATTGCATTTTATGGTGTTTATTCAAAGTTTGTAAGTAATAAAAAAGAATGTTTAGCTTTATCTTGGGTAGCCCTGTATATTGTTTATAATCAATATGCAATATAAAATTAATGTGTACTTAAATTTAGCCTTATTTGAATAATATCTAGCACAAAAGGATTTATAATTCCAGCAATTTCTAAGTATAGTCGCAATATATATCCAAATACTTTGGGTAGCCCTGTAAATGAATGATGATTGATTTCCATGCAACGATCTACACAAAACATGCATTTATGCATATAATTTCGTACATTATGTTTTGTTTAAGTCAGCCTATAGATTTTACATTGTATTTACCCGAAATGTCCCCATCCCATAGACATAATGTATTTGAATTCTCTTGGATGTATATGAATCTCCCTGTATATGAATCATTTGATTCACTTGATTTCAACGAAAAATTTAGTTTAGCATCCCTGTATTATACACATTTAGAATACCAAGTTTGAACTTTCTGCTATAATTCGTTTCTGAGATATGCTGGTAACAGACAGACACCCACACACACAGACAGACACACACACACAAACAGATGCACAGGTCAGCCGCTAAAAATATGTTTTTTGGATTCAAGAGACCTCAAAACGTATAACAAAAACTCAATATCGAAAATTTGATTTAAAAGCAATATTTCCTATAAAAAGTAAAAAATAAATAAATAAATAAATAAATAATATATATATATATATATATATATATATATAAATTAGTAGAAAAGAAAATGAACATTTACGCTAACAGTTCTAACAAATGAGTAATTTAAAAAAAAAGCATTTACGAAGTTATAATTTAAAATTTTAAAAACAATAAAAACTTAAATTATAATCGTAATAACCAAAATCGTTATTAACTAATAACCTACGAATTTGTTAATTAATAACTTTAACAATTAAATATATTTCAGTATTGAAATAAAATAGTAAAGTTTATAATTTCATGTGTATATGAATGAAATTTTAAATAATAGAACATACCATTTTATACTCCAATTCAATGAAAAGGGTTTTAGGTATATTTCAGGTTATATCTATAAACAAAATATAAAATATCAATATAAATACTTTAAAAATAAACAGTAAAGCAATATAAACAATAATTTAAAATATCACGTATAACTAGGCATTCGTTAAAATTTCATCAAGCTCTGTTATAGTACTGATAATCACTAGAAATGCAAATAAACTTAAAATAAATCATTTTGCAGAATGAAATACATAGGATAAAAAATTAAAAGATATTGATATGCTGTAATTTTTAAAATAATATTATTAAGCTTATTAACCCACCCACCATACCAAGCCAAACAACAACACCCTACCTCATTAATCAATGAATCAGAGTCATTAAATTACATCATATACAATTATTAAAATAAAAATTGCTTTTAAATAATAGAATTAATTATTCAACCAATATTATGCATATTTTAAAAGTGTTGTTTTGAAAATAAAATAATAATTTTGATTACTGTATATAGCTTTTGAGTACATTAACCAGTAGAATAGCAAAGCAACATTAAAATATTTTTTTAAGTTATCAGTACTCTGATAGTAAATTTTTTCTTATTTTGCTGTAAATACATATTGCAGAAAATTTTTCTACAAAAAAGTAGTGGGAATAAAAGGCGGGTACTGGCAGTACTACGGAATAAATTAGAAATGTTTATATATGTGTAATATATATTACCTATTATAGCCGTTTATATTATATGCCGATATTTTTCATCTTTAAACCTTTCCACAAATTTCTTCAAGTTTCTATTTACTTAAATTTTTAATTTTACATTGAGATTTTCATTGGCTTATTTAAAATGTATGCTGCAAGAAAGGAGCTTAGAGCTGGCTAGAAAGAATTTAAAAAGAAAGAACATTCTTTTTTTTGTATATTTGAGGTAGCCAACAAGAATGAGAAGGATGACGAGAGCTGGAAGAGGAGAATCATGGAACGCCATGCCAAAGCTTTTAAATTAATTTTTAACTAAAGTTATGTTTTGTAAATAATTTACGTTTATCATTATTTTATTAAACTGGTGTGCATCTTAAAGAAAAAAAAAATGTGTGTTTGAATTCATTTAAACAAGTGCCTTTAATACACTCTACAAATGCAATGGCATTGGAATTACACTGATTGTATAAATAAAAATATTTGACAAAATATTACATTTTATCCAATTAATTGATTTTAAAAATTTTAAATTCAATTATCTACACTGCAAATGAATTATGTAAAAAAAATGGAAAATGTATGCAACTTTTCTTCAGAAAATTTATGCTTTCTAAAACTACAGAAGTTTGAAAAACTTTTTCAGTTTGAAAATTACATCTCAATCCATTTAAACTTTAAAACTTCTACATATACCATAAAATAAAGGGTTGCACTACTGGTTTCGAAAGAACGTCACTTTTCTTCTTCAGGTGCAAAAAATATGTGCTACTAACCAGGAGGCAAAAGGAAGACAGATCTCAATCTGTCAAAAGAAATATTTTTTCTTCTGTAGCCTGAAAAAATCTGTAATCATTGGTCCAGATTTCACATGATGGTTACATATTCTTTCTGTCTCGTATGGAGAATTGGCATCAAAACAATTTTGAGAAGTGCTAAGTAGCCGAACAAGGTGTGATTCCGTGACTGAGAGGTAATATCGGAGCAAACAGTGCGGTGGGCTCTGGTTCGATCCTCGCTGGTAGAACTGGATAATTTTATTTAACATGAGAATGTTTAAAAAGTTCCTACGTAAAAAGATCTATTGTGTACAATTATTCTCTGAACTGTTTTGTTACTGATTTTTTTACTATAAAAATATTCTAGTTTTTGTCCAACGCATTTTTCGCAAAGCATATGGAAGTTTTCTGTCAATATTGCTGGCAGAATGTTTCTGTAATGGTACAGGATTTATTTATTTATTTATTTATTTATTTTATTTTTTTACAGTGTAACATTAAATTAAAAAGTTATTCTTTTTAAATGCCTGTTCCTATGATAATTGATAGAAATGGTCTTTCCTTAAAAAAAAATAAATAAATGAATAAATAAATTCAATAACAGAATTAATTTAAAATTTAAAAGATAAGATAAAGCTTCCAGCAAAATAGAATAATTTATGAACAATGAATGAATATCTTTCGAAAATCTCTTGCAAATTTATTTTTAATTTGTTAACTTCTTTTATTTATTTATTTATTTATTTATTTTTGCAAAATTATATATATATATATAATATATATATATATATATATATATATATATATATATATATATATATATATATTTGCTCTGCTCAATAAATTCTCGGTAATTTTACAATTTTTTTTTCTTTAGCATCTTTCTTCTATTTTTATTTCTCTCTTTAGTTATACTCTTAAACTTACATTAAAGGAAAATATTTAAAATCAAACGCAATATAAATATTTCTGTACTTATTCTACTTGATTAAAAAAAAAAAAAAAAAAAAAAAAAAAAAAAATCCGAAGAAATATAAAATCAAAACATTAAAGTGAAAGTTTGCAGTAACAACATCCGATATTTAATGAGAAGTAAATATAAATAACACTGAAAAGAAGAAAAAAGTCAGCAATTAATTAAAACTTGATTTTCATGGAGCATTTAAACAATAAAATTCAATACAACAGCATTTCCATTTAATGATAAATAGATAAACATTAAAAAGATAATTAATATCAGGCTTAAAACCACTAATATGTTACAAATTATTTCAATGATGCAGTGGATTTATTTTTATGAAACACTGTACAATCGACGACGAAAAATATATACCATGTAAATGTAAACAAGATACGGTGATGATAAAAAGAAAAATATATAACTCAGTGTTCGACAGAAAGAGAAAAAAAATTAAATAAGGGAGCAGATCTCTTTCCGAAGAGACATTAACGTTACGAGACTTTTTCCATTAGCGGAATTAATTGGATAAGCGTTAAACGGCGTAAAAATGAAGGCTATTTGTGTCAACGCCATTTTGTTGCAATTTCTTAAAGACCATTGAAATGTAATTAAGTCAAAATTTATTATTTAAATATGCATTCTGAGGAATAAATAAATGTTAAAGTTCATTATAAAATTATCGAGACAAATTTAGAGTTTATAAAAAGAATTGTTTAAATGGTCATGCCTGTTTTAATTTTGCCTTTTTTTAAGATTTATAAGTTTTACTTTAAATTTTAAAAGAAGTTCGAGATCATTAAGGGATAATCACAAAAATAAAATACATACATTTTTATGTGTTTTAATTTTAAATAAACATTTTCCAGATTTCATCATTTTTTAAAATCGTATGCAGGAAATGACTATCTAATGATTTAAATTTATAATAATTATTGATATTTTTACTGAATTAAATGTGGATATTATTTTGGAAAAATAGGCTGCGGTAGTACTGCATATTAATATAAACTTTATGCGTAACGAAAATTCAAATAGTTAGATAATAAAAACAACAGTGCAAATTGTGCTTAAGGAAATTTATTATTTTCCTAATGAATATCATTGCCAAAAAAAAAAAAAAAAAAAAAAAAATCACAAGAAAAATATTAAGATAATAAAATTATTATTAATGCTACAGCGTTATTATTGATTTTACTGTCAAAATGGTATTAAGCATAATATTTAAAAATAATAACATTATTATTATTATTATTTATTATTCTTAATAAAGAAAATTATATAACTCTTATTTTGAAATAACAACAAAAAGTATATAAAGTTTTTTTTTTTTTTTTTCCAAATTAGGAACTTTTTGTCACTAGTACAAGAATTTGTATGTTCATGGTTTAATGTAGAATAAGTACTCAATGAAGAGGTTGCGTTGAATGCAGTTACTTAGATTTAAACACCGAATTTATATGTATATAGATTAATAAACACTATTTAAAAGTTATCACAGATAGTAAAACTTCACGAGAAAAAGTACAAAAGAATATTCCTAACAGAAAATAGTATAAGTTTTTCGAAAAACTTCTAGAGTCATTTTGAGGTACAGTCATTTTGAGTCCTTTTACGGAATTTACTAAAATTACGCGCGAAATAACTAAATAATGCATACACACATATATTACGATACAATGTATATTCGATACAATGTTGCAAATAAAGTGCATATTGAATTCATTTTGCAATTTGTGTTCGAAATCGCTACCTCACTTTGCTTGTCAAGGCTCTAAAATAGACTCAAAATGTCTCTAAATCACAAAAGGATCCTTAAGATGCCAAAGGATTTTCTAAAAGTTTTTTAGTATTTATTTATTTATTTATTTTTAATGGGAAGCTCTATTTTAAATTTCGGTATCGGGATTATTTATTTATTTAAAGAAAAGCACACTACAGAAACAATCCAATTACAGTGTTTGCTTGAATAAAACTATAATACATTACATCAAACATAGACAAAAGTAATACATGTTATGAATTTAAAAGGTCAAAACACCTAGCCTTAAAAACAGTAAAAGACATGTTAAAAATATCCAAATTCACAGAAAGCTCATTATAAATTTTGAAATATTTATATAATGAAAAATTACTAATATGATTATATTTTTACAAATGGATCATACATGTAAAAGTAATACATGTTATGAATTTAAAAGTTCAAAACACCTAGCCTTAAAAACAGTTAAAAGACATGTTAAAAAATATCCAAATTCACAGAAAGCTCATTATAAATTTTGTAAAATTTATATAATGAAAAATTACTAATATGATTATATTTTTACAAATGGAGTGACAAATAAATGTGACTAACAAGAAAACATTCAAAAGGTTGTCGTCTTCAAAAAATATTGAAAAAAAATATATGTGATTCTACTCTTCATAAAACACCAGAAAGTGAAAAAATTATCGGCTGAAATGAATTACAGCGACCACAAAAAATTATGAAAATTAAGCATTTATGGCAATTTAGCGCTGTTAGGCGATAACTTCGCTGGCACCGAGATTGCCGTGTAAGAACAGAACCGTATTTTGTTTCTCCGCCAAGTACTCAAAACCAATCGCCTAACAGTTTGAAATCGCCAAATATACTTAATTTTGATAATTTTTTGTGGTTGCTGTAATTAATTTCAGTCGATAATTTTTTCACTTTCTGGTGTTTTATGAAGAGAAGCATCACATATATTTTTATTCAATATTTTTTGAAGATGACACCTTTTGAATGTTTCCTTGTAAGAGCCTTGGTTGGCACATTAATTTGAATACAGTTAAAAATATCATTGCAGTCAATCATATTACTGAAAACTTTATATATAAAAAAAAAAATAATAAACAAAATAGGTCACGACGAGGTTTTAAACTAGGAAGGTTAAAAATACTTCGCAGATGCGAGGAAGAAATAACCTGAGTATGAATAGGACTACATTTAAAATATAAATAACGTGCACATTTAGTTTGAACTTGCTCTAGAATTTTGATATAATTATTATAACATACAAAATTTCATATGTATATAAAAAAATAATATTATAAAATAAATCAAATTGAAGTGAAGGGCAATGTTAAAAGTACACAGTTGCAGGTGAATATTTCCAGTACAAATAAATCAATTTCCGTACATATAATATACAGCATGAAAGAACTATTACGCATTTGTCATGCGATACTTACAAAATTATTTATTATATATTTTACATTTTTAATTAGTTTGGCTTAAATATAAAACTTCTATACATTTTAAAATATAAATAAACACAAAGTTTTCTTTACGGCCTAGCATGATACTTTTATATATCAATAATAATAATAATAATAATAATAATAATAATAATAATAAAATATAACACAAGAATTTAATTTTTTTCATAAAGTGCATAAATGAGAAGCGATATTTAAAAGTATGCAAGCAAAATCTAACTCAAATATTTAAAAAATATTTGAATAATTAGCAGTCAAACAAAGCATCGATTTGAGTTTTCTAGCTGTGATTAATTTTAATACTTAAATGAACATTAGATAAATTTTAAAAACATAAATACAGTTATTCGTACAGATTTTTCTTTCATTTTCTTTTTTAATAATATGAAAGAATGAATTTTTAGAAATTTATTTTTACTAAAAAGGTTTCATAATAATATTTGTTGAGAGAGATTGGGAAAGAAATTTAAATTACAATGAAATTGTAAAAAAAAAAAAAAAAAAAAAAAAAAAAAGGATTATCTATGTAGAAACCGTATTTAATAAATCATAAAAATATACTTTAACACATTTTGTAAAATATAGTGCATATTATCTTAAGATTTTAAGTAAATATATGAGCTTTAAATTATAATAAGGATTAAAATAAAAGATATAAGTATATTTTTCATTAAATATTTCATATTTTTACTCATTATAATTACTTAAGAATGTTTACTGATTAATTCTGTAAAAATTAAAATTGGTCTTTTTTTTATATAAATTCTTACATAACTACAATACAAGGAATGTATGATCGTAAATCAAGGATAATAAAAATATTAAACGGAAATTTTTAAGTAACATTAATAACAATGTATGCGTATGTGTAAATAAAAGGAAAGAATGTAAATATCAAATTAAAAAGAAAAGAAAAACTAATTATACAAGCGATGACTTTAAATATAATGCATAAGCAAAGCGCCAGCAAATTTGAAACACTTCATTGCAAATTAAAATAATATCAACTTTCCCTGTCCGAATTCCAGCAGTATAATAATAATAATAATAATTACGAAAAATAGAAAAGGGGAATCCAAAAAATTAAGAACAGTTCACATAAAAGGAAAGATATATCAATAAAAATTGCTTAAAAAAAAAAAAAAAAAAAAAAAAAAAAGAAGAAGAAGAAGAAGAAGAAGAAGATAAAAAGAATATTAAAAAGAAATCATATTCAAAAAGATAAAAATTAAACTCGCGTTACATAAAGCGAAGCAAGCAAACTGCTGAAAGACAGCAAAAAATACTAACTATTTCATAAATTTTAGAAAAAATAAAATAATAAACAGTGAAAAAATAATAATAATAACAAATAAATAAGCCAACAGTGAACCAAAAGAGACAAAAAATCATTATAAATTATGGATAAACGTCAAAAGAGTTTTATTATTTTTATTATCATTTCTCCAAAGTAATAATCTGTTAATGAACAATTGAAAGTGAAAATGAATGAAATCAAACTAATAATAAAAATTAAGGATAATGTTAGATTACAAAGATTTAAAAAAAAAAAAAAAAAAAGAGAGAGAGAGAGAGAAAGAGAGAGAGAGATTGAGAAAGAACGGGATAAAAAAAAAGAAAAAAAAAAAAAAAAAAGAAAGGATAAAAAATCATATTTCGCGAAAATAGAAACATTTACTAAAATTAGACTTAAGAAGGAGGATTATGTTAATGTTACAACAGGGTTATTAATAACCCATAACGAAAATATGAAACCGAACGATGTAGTAATAAGTAAATATTTATTAAAGAAATAATTTACCATGTATAAATAACTTACGACTACGAAAATATTTATACAATGTAAGAATTTAATATGGGAAACTAGTATTTTATCTCAGGTAAAGAAACATTAATATGTTAAATAACTTCAATAAAAAAGGGTATGGAAAACTATGATTATATTACGTATGAAACCAAGAATAAAAAATCGAAAAACAGAAAAAAGAAATGAATTATAAAAAAGGGAACATACAAGCATAACGAACCAGAAATTAATGTCAAATGTATAAATTTAACTGTCATAAGTAAATTAGTTAAATTTGAATTTGGTAACTGAAAACATATTGAAATAAGTCAAAAAGTTTTATCTTAATTTTGATTTTTAACATTAAATTTTACGATTTTTTTTTTTTTTTTTTTTTTTTTAATGCGTCAGTTTTTAAAATTGAATTTAAAGATTGAATTTAATTATATATTATTTAAATCATTCATTTTTTTTTATTGGAAACTACTATACAATACCATTCAATCCTCTTCCTTTAGAAGATTTTTAAAACTTTCAATAATTAAGATAATTTAATACTCTGATATTCAACTAGACAAAGAAAGAAAAAAGATAACAACATTTATTATTGTATTTATTTTATCGTTTTTCATTATACATTGTACTATGCATTACACTACGTGTACGATATATACTATACATTATATGAAACATCTTTAAAAAAAATTAAAAAAAAAAAAAAAAAAAAAAAAAAAAAACCTTACACAAAGTATGCACTTTTATGATGTACAAAAAAAGTAAATGTAAATAAACAGAGTCGAGATGAAACATCTAATCAGGAAATTAATGCAGAATCTCCATTAGTCAAAAATATAGAGGTTATTACATTTTTTTTTTTTTTTTTTTTAAGAAAGTCAGTTTTTCTTAGAGAGGAATTTCGCTATAGCTGTATTCAAGTAATAAGAAAACGACTGCATTTTATTTGTCCTGTTGTAGAGAACGTCTGTTTTCAAGATACTTTCCAGGAATATTCAACAAGTATTTTTTTGGAAAATTAATTTTTTTATGATGAGATCTTGAAAACGGATCATTATTAACATATTATTATTAATAAAAGGATAATGACTAGAATTTCAGCGCTGATTAGGCATTTAAAGTAGAGTTATTAAAAAAAAAAAAAAAAAAAATCATATATGTCGAGAATTTACGCTCTCAAAGGTATGTGACTTTTGCTTATTTCCGAAGAGAAAAGCAAAATAATTGGATAAAATATCACAGAGAATATAACACTTGATGTGAATTAATTGGATAAAAAAGTCTTTGGAAATTTTTAGTCGATTTCAAAGAGTTAATATATATATATATATATATATCCTATATATTTTTTCTGTGTATATTTAAGTTTTCAAAATTTATCTAGATTTATTAAGTAAAAAGTTACGGTTAAAAAAGTAGAATTTTTTTTTAATGTAATTTCATTTATAAAATAAGACATTTTTATGATTCTTCATATGTAATTGGAAAATTATAAGTAAATTTGCTATCTTTAATTAACTTTGTAATTGAATACGTAGCAACAATTTATAGTTTTTTCTTTTACAAAGTAGTACTTATTATTATTATTATTATTATTACTATTATTTTAGCAAAATATATATAATAATGTAATTTGTTCATTTTAACTTAACAAATTATTTATAATCGTAAATAGTTTATTCGAATTATATAATTTAAGGAAATTTTCTGAAATTTCAAAACTTTATAGATCTTTCATTGCAGTTGAAAAAATTTTGAATACTTGTCGTTATTATTTATTTATTTATTTATTTTTAATCTGATTTCTATGAGAATATTCAAAATCTAGATATCTGTATTAATTTTTATTTTTTTTTTCTTTATTATTATCTTTGCGAATATTTTTGCTAATAATATTATTTCATAATTGAAAATTTAAACTTAAACCAAACCAACAAGTAGCATCCTGCTATTATTATTTACCTATCTATTTTAAGTCTATCCAGAAAAAAATAAGTAATTAAAATAAAGTGTTTAGGAAGACAGTTTTTATATCGCTTTGAAAAGAAAATGATTTAGAATGAGACTTGGTGCTAGATAAATAAACACAGAAAAAAAAAAAAAAAAAAAAAAAAAAAAAACGCCAAAGGAAAAAAATAAACTAGCAGAGAGCTGTATCGGTAGCATTTAGATCACCGTCACTAAGATTTTCCATTCCAAATCTTTATACACATTATTATTAATAATATAATAAAAAATATTTTATCGTGATTATTACTTTTAATTACGAAATAAGATATAAAAAGTAGTTTTGTTGTTGTTAGAAAAGTTTGTAATACTGGTACAAAAATAGTTAAAAAATAATTTTTTCCCAGTGGTTTTAAATACCTTTTGACACAATAATAACAACAGCAACATAAACAATAATAATGTTATTAATAAATTTGTCGAACGATTCATTATTAGAAAATCGATAGAAAAAAAAAATTAAGATATATAGCATTGATTTATACGTTATTCTGAATTTCTATAAAGAAATGTAGTTGTGTTGAGAATTAAGATATTCATTCTTAAAATATCATAGAATCGGAAAAATTCTGGAGAATTATTTATTTATTTGTTTATATCTTTTTACTTTATTTTATTTATTTACTTTTTTTTCATAATTATATGCATATATGAAGAAGAGTTTATATATGTAAATATATTTTACAGTAATATCTAATGTTATTGCAAAATGGTATATTGTTAAGTTAGAAACTATTTTTTTACTCACGCACTATTTTTGAAGGGGAAAAAAAGAGAAAATTTATAGGCCGTATTAAAAAACTGCTTAAAAAAATGTATTTTAAGTTTAATTATTTGTTAAGTTTAATTATATTTCGAATAATAATAATTATTATTATAATTATAATTAGGATTATGATGATGTTGATCATCATGATGATAAAAAGGATAATATATATATATATATATAAAGAAGTGTTTTAAGTAGGGTAAGTTGTAAAAAAATTTTCGAATCTTAAAACTAAGTAAAATGAGTTGAATATTTCATCCGTTGCATTTTCCTTAACTAAGATATATTCATGCAAGTAAAAAAAAAATATATTCAGGTTTAAGCTGGCTTTTAAGAAGAATTATATATATATATATACATATATATTCAACATACTCAGATAAGGTTTTTTAGAAACGTTATTTTGATGAGGAAAACAAGAAACCCAAAGCACAATCTTTCAATATACAATTCAGAAGAAGAAAAAAAAAGGAAAGGAAAGAAGAAGAAAAAGAAAGGCATGGTACTAGAAATTAAAGTACCAGCATTTTAAAAATAAATAAATAAATAATGTAATTATTATTTTTAACAAATAATTTGATGCGGAACTCACTTCATTTTCTTACCCTGCATTAGTATAAAAACAGATATGTGATGTTCGAAAGGTTTTGGGTAGCCCTGTTTAGTGACACGAATTATATACATTTTACATAGTGTACATAAAGTTTACACAATTTAAAAATTACAGTTTGAAATACATTTCAAGCATTTTCCAAATGCAGCCCCATTCGTACCAAAATTATTTTGTGTGTTCCTGTACAAGAATAGTAAGGCCAGTACATAACATAATATATATAAAATATGATTTTGTCCGGATGTAAAGGAAAATATGTTAATTTCAATATCTTTAGTGCAGTCGTATGTTAAAATATATGTTGTAAGATTTTAAAATGAGCCCAAGAGAAAATTTGCCAGTAGATGCAATATATTAAAATTGTTTTGTATGACTCTGTGCACGTGTCATTTATTTGATTTTTTTTTTTTAAAGTTAAATTTATGTGCCGTTATGATAAAGTTTTAGAGCGCCCAGTTTGGATTTTTAAATAAAATTTGTCTTTTAGTTATACTGATAACAGACTTACATACAGACAAACACACAGACGAACCGTTAAAATCTTAATTTTCGAATTCAAGGGAGAAGGAACTCTAAATTAGAATGACTAATTAGAATGACTAAATTAGAATGAACCTCTAATTTCATAGACAAAAAGTAAATAAATAATTAAATCACCTTAAATTGTAAAAGTTTAGTAATTTTTATGTATAAGCACCTAAAAGAACTTATTTCAGCTTATTTATTATACAAATAGTAAATTATTATAATAAAACATGAATAACTTTATAACCGGTGTCCCCAAATGTGTTGTAATTTTTTGGGGACGAAGGTTGTTTTCGGGGACTGTCCTCGAGATTCGAGGACATATGGGCAGCCTACTCTAAATCGTATAATTATAGCATAAATTCAAATTAAAAAATCCGACCCAAAAAGCATTATTTTCTTTTAGGATAAACAAAAAAAATAATAATAATAATACGTAATTTAAAATATATTAATCTGCAAAATAAAAATTGAATTAAACTCCAGTTAAGGAAATTTATTTTATATTGCATTCTTTCAGGTTTTTGGATGAAGGCCAGTACCCCAGGGAAATGTTTAAGAAAAAGAAGAATTCAAATACTTTAAAAAAGAGATCATGATGTTTTATTTATTACATTTAAAAATATCTTTTTTCAAAATTAAGTATTTTTCTAAAAGTCTCTCGAGAGATTTTTATAAAATTAATTTTTGATGATGAGATTTTGAAAATGACTAAGCCAACATGCATTTAATGTAAAATTCAAAAGTATGAAAGTAAATATGTTTCATGTATTCTGGAATATGCATGATATTTGTTGATTTGCGAAATGAAAAATATGATAATTGAATAACGCTCCACCGGGAATGTATATTGATTATTTTGATTAAAATTACTACTATGTAATTCCAAAATCATTTTGAACTATCTTTTTCAAAACATGTGCTATGTATTTTTGGATGTGTATGCATTGCAATGGAGAATCTTAGCATCACATTTTTATTCCCTTGAACGTTGAAAAAAAAAAAAAAAAAAAAAAAAAAAATAGATATATTTTATGAAAAACATGTTTACTTATTGTAAAGATTAAGACTGTTCTATGAATGCTGGTAGTCTCAAAAATTCGTTAATTTGAAAAAATAATTAAAAAAAAAAAAAAAAAAAAAAAAAAATGTTCGTTACTTTGTAATGTTTATGAAAAATCATAGTAATCTTTCGTGATTCTAGTTATAATTCAAAATTAAAAACAGTTTAAAAACTGCATACATATCTGAAAAAGTTTGAAATTCGTAGAGATCAGTGGAATTTTTATTTTTGAATAAAAATAGCTGTTAATAAACATTGTTGTCCAGGGATGATTGTTTTTGTACTTTTGAACACCACAATTTTTATATAATAATATCTGTACAATAATATTTGTATAATTCAATCATTAAAAACATTACGAAATCAGTATGTTATGACCATCACAAAATTTTCTTCTGTAGTTTACTATACAAATTCACCCAATACAAACTATTTATAAAAATTATAATCTATTATTTTTTTTTCCATTAAGAATAAAAACAATTTTTATCTCAGAGAAGTATTACATTACGCCAGAAAGTCAATTTTGTGTCCAAAAAACAAATCCCAAATATATATATACATTAGTTTAAAAAAATAAATAAATAAGTTTTAAATTACCACAGATTATAACCATTCCTTTAAAGGTATTATCGAATTAATTTGAAAAATACTCTTACTAAAATTTACACTCCTAGGGAAAGAAGCGATGCTATTCACACGCACAAAGTTTGTTTTTCCTAGTTGATTCGCTATTATAAATAAGTCTTTTTTAATTTCACAATCATTTCTTAAACATAATTTTCGTTGTGCACATTTATAGGAACACCATTGAAAGATATGAGAAAGTGAAATGGTAACGCCACCTGTTGGCTGATTTTCACCCAAAAATGATACGCACTAATTTATATCAAGGTACAACTAACTACATATAAATTTATATGAAAATATGTGCCAAAGTTCTTGAGCTACAACTCCCAAGAAATATTTGTAATATATACACAGACACACAAAAACTCAGTTAGACAAATATTTTCTTAAAATGGTCAAATCGTGTTCTCGATTCTCAAAATGTCGAAATTTGAAATCGATTTCAAATTTCAATTCATCACAAATTTCAATTCATCGAAAACCGAACATCGGGAATTTTTACAAATCCAATATTTACTTGCATGGAAGAAATATTACTATAAAACAAATTTGTACTCAACCGAACACAAACATCACTAGTAGTCTTTTTATATGCTAGTAATTAAATGGTAAGGAAAAGCAAATGAAAGAAATAAAGCATGTTTATGAAACACATATTATCAAAAATAAATCGCTGTTAATTCCGTTTAATTGCATGTGGGCTTTAGGTCTGTGTGAAATACCCTCTGTGGGGACCTTTTAAAGAATTACTTGTCCGTACTTGGGCGAGATTCAGAGGAAAATCGCTGAAAACTCTAAAGAGCTATGTCGATGAGCGCTGCCTGGGATCGAAACCAGCACTTTCTGTCTTCATGCACATACACAACAGAATGTCTCTGTCACTGACGGGGCCAAAGAAGGGAGGAGGTAAATAAACATAATATAGAGAAAGATAATAAATAAATATTCTACTACAGTTATCCCTGTTTTAAAAATTTCGATAAATCCAGAAAATGTTAGCCTAGATATTATTGCGATTATATGTAAGATTGTAATTTTCTTCGTATCCCAATGCGTTTTAAATTTTAAAACAAACAAATAAATTTAAGTTCAAAACATTTATAAATAATTCTTTTAAAAAAAATGTACCTACTGCAATCCCTAAATTTATCTATCTATATTTATAGTAGTCGGTCTGTGCTGACTAATGCTCGATTTTTATACATGCATTTCCAAAAAAATTTTGGTGTCGCGGTAGCCCAGTCGGTAGAGCGCCGACTTCGTAATCGGAAGATTGTGGGTTCGATACTTGAGCCGACTAAAGACCGTCGTGTACACTAATGGTGGCTGGTGCACGTAAAATCTGTCATGGCCGCAATGTCCTCAATGTCCCCATCCAAATTATACCTCTGGGGGTCATTGAAGCGAGGAGCCATCTCCTCTGTGGAGGATCAAAATTGTGAAGGACTATCCTTATCTCCGGACTATCCTTAGAGGCGAGTCCCAGATCTTCGACAGTTACCCATAGCGCAGTACTAGTGCGACGCTAAACCCAACCAACTAAGCAAAATTTATTTCCCCTTGTCAGTTCAAATTACTAAACACTAGTTAACATGAAATTTAAAACAAATGATTTTATCTTTTATATTATGATATTCTTAAGTTTTTGAAGTCTAAACGTCTTCAAGAAATTTAAAAAATACATACTAATTCTTTAATTCAAATGTTATAACCAAGTGTCTATTTATATTATGAATTTCATGTCACGTAGTTGAATTTTATGTATTTAATTTAATTTTATTATTTTTCCCTGACGTATTAAAATCCTGCATAGCAACGAAAATAATTTTTATTAAAAACAGAAATTGTTTTGGGTTGTTTTAGCGTTCTTTTATGGATGAATAAATTCTGCTTAATCAAGTTTTGCTTTCTGTGATGATAACTAATATTATACACCATATTGAAATAAAATTTAAAGATTAATCTCTGTAAATGAACCAATGGATTTTAAATGTTTAATTAATTATTTGAATCAATGAAGGAATCTTCCAAAAACATATAAACCATGGATAAAATTTTAATTTTTTTCATTCCAATACATTATTGCGATTGCAATATAATTTTTTTTCGGAAAATTATCCTTGTTCATTATTTTATTCAATTGAAATGTGCGTATGGAAACCACAGATAAAAGTTAACTTTCTTTATTCCAATACATTATTTTAAAAATGACATCATTTATAGCGTTAATTAAAAAAAAAAAAAAAAAAAAAAAACTTGGATTTTTATTATTAAGATGATAATGAAAGATTTTTCATCGCGATAAAACAGAATCAGTTTGAATGAAAGTTAGATCGCTGACTTACCTTGGTTTTCCGAGGAGTTCCTTTGCTAATTTAATTTGCGATCATTTTCAAAAGGTCGGTCATTTGAAAATTTCAAATTCGTATAGAAAACGTTTTTATGAATCTATTTACTTGCCCCTCTTTAAATGCATAGTACTTATTAAGATGTCAACCAACTTTAATACGATTCGATCCGCTGTCTTCTTTCGAATTGGTGACCTCCTGAAAAATTTGGGCTCAGAAAAAAACCTATTTCCCAATTGATTTGCTTGAAACACTCGTAATTTATATAATCTCATATCAAGGTGACAAACCAGTTTATTAACCAATTTCGACTTTTCTATTTTTTTCTAAATTGTGGCCACATGAAAATTTGAAATTCACATGAAAAAATAACCAGTGACAGCGACCACTTGAAAAAAAAAAAAAAAAAAAAAAAAAACGTATATAAAAATCATGTTTATCAACCAATTTGAATGACATTTAAAATGTACTGTACGCACATAAATAACAAATCAAACAACTTTATTAATCAACTTGATCCGCCATTTTGTTCCAAAGTGGCAGATAAAGAAAGTTTCTCTTCTTTTTCCATTGATAAAGAAAAAGTAATCGACATTCTCGTTCGATTGAGCCGGAAAGCATACTTTTGATTCAAAAGCATTATATATTAAAAAGAACTATATATATAAAATAATAATAATAATAATAATAATAATAATAATAATAATAATAATAATAAAATGAATAAGTAATATATTAATTATTTTATAAGTTAATACTTATATATAAAATGTTTGCATAAGCGTTAGAAGCTGTCAAATATAATGGATCGTTTGCTAAAATATATATTTATTTGCTAGTATATGGTTTTATTTTAAATTATGATATGTAAATATTAAATTAAAAAAAATTAATTAAATGCAGTAAGTTGTTAATCTATTTATTTTTCTTGTTATTTATTTTTCTTTCGATCTTGTTTTAATTACTTAAAAAATTTCAATAAAATTAAGTTATTTAACACAAGTTCGCGTTGTACTTATTACGTATTTTTAAAAATACGGAAAAATGTGTTTTCAAAAATGTCATTATTTTCGGAAAATTCACTTTACCTGTTTCCTTTTATACCGATATATATATCATATTTATTAACTATAATAACTTCTTAAAAAAAGAATAAATAAATTAATAACTGACAAATTCATTTAACCTTTTTTTTTATTATTATTATTATGAAAATATATTTTGCATATAATTAAATAGGATAACTCAATGACAGTTAATTTATATATTTTTTTATTTTTTTTTTTATTCTGTACGTATATGTTTGTAATAATAATGCACATTTAATGAGGGAAAGAAAAATGTTTTTTTCTTGAAGGAAAGAATCGGTAGGAAAGGAAATTAAAAATAGTGTTGGATTTAAGTATTTCAATCTGTTTGAATTGACAATTATAAGGAAAAAAGATGAACCTAGAAATTGAATGAATTTAAGCTTTTAAGAAAAGAAAAATTTTAAGCTTTTTTCGGCAAAATACCCATTATATTCAAACGAAATAGACCAAATAAAAACTTTCGTTTTGTGAAATTAAAATAAACAATTTGTAACTGATTAAAAAAAAAAAAAAAAAAAAAATACTTACACAATTATTTTGTATTTAAAATTAAGATATTTGAACACAGATTTATAATAATAGTATTTAAAATTGTGTTTTTGTAATCAGCTTTTGCTTAAAAAAATAATATATATATATATATTGATAAAAAAAAAAAAAAAAAAAAAAAGTAAACTCTTTGGAAATTATGAAAATTGTGACGTCATAGGTGACACCATATACGACAGCACAGATGCCACGGCAGAAAATAAGATATTATCCATAATTCATAATAATAATAATAATAATAATAATAATAATAATAGTAATAATAATAATAAAAAGCAGGAGGTATTTGTGCTTGAATTATTTTTTTCGAAAAATCATCTGATAAATAAAATGCATTGCCACAGGATTAAATGTGCTACAGATTCTAGGAGACGGTTCAATTCCAGAGGAAATAAGACTTTCATCTAAAGCCAATTTATATTTAAGACAGAATTTTTATTTATGAATTTCACGAGGAAAACCATTTGATAGCTAGTTAGCAGTAATTATTTAGACCTTTTTGTAGAAATATAAACTTAGCATACTGTGTGTTGTACACAGCATGAGATATACTTTAATTTATATATAGATGTAACTCTCGTATTCATTTGATCGATATAAAGTTTAATACTGTCATTTTATCATCGGCAAGAGCAGAATATATTTCTACAATTACAGAAGCAAAAAAAAAACTGCCTGAAATTATTGGAAGATCTATTATTATCTCAATAACTACTAATTAAAATTTATGAAGATAAAATTACCTCTACGAGATGATTAATAATGAATACTCGGTTAAAATGAAGAATACTGGTATCTATCAAGTATCATTACTTGAAGCATATAAAAGAAAAAGGGTAATCGACTTTGAATACTGGCCAATGGAAAAAATATTTGTTCACGTTTTCACAAAATCTCTTTCAAAACTCATCTTTGAAAAACACAGAAAAGATGTATAACTAATAACTGCTAAGTGTGTAAAGGCCAAGAGGAAAATATTAGGATAATGATCTCAACAAATGCGTAAGAAAAAAAAAAAAAAAAAAAATGCAATAACGAAAACATTTAATGATATCATTAACCCTCATTTCATGTTCTGTGTTTATATTATAAAAGTGAACATTTACAGACTTGTCCTGCTACCAAAATTTACACCCTTCTTGCTCCTTATTTAAAAAATAAAATAAAAATTAAAATTAAAAAATCGCCCCTTTGTAGAAAATAAGCTTCAAACTGAAGATAAATACTACAGTTATAAATAAATTTATTGTGTATGACAATCAACATTCGTTCATACATGCATTATTAACAAGCAAAAGTACAGATATTTAAAATTTTTCTTGTATGCATATTTATAACTGAATTTTGAAATTAAGTAATGTGGATTTTAAGTGTTAAAATTGTGTCCTATGGATCCAAAACTGACCTCCAGAATGTGAAGTGTGCTCTTTTTTTACTAACAGCACTCTGCCCTTTTTCACCCCAGGGGGACTCTAGTGTTCATTTAAAAACAACTAAGGCCTAGAAAAAGTAAAATAAATGTTTAATGATAATGGTTATGTAAATACTCATTAATTATTATTTAGCTTATAAATTACTCTTTGTTATATATAATTTGTTTTAAAGATTTGTTTAGCTGGATACTGTTGTTTGTCATGTAAAGACATGTTTGTGTGAGAATAAAATTTATGAACAGGAAAAAGGATTTCTTATATTATTTTGTGGAATCAAAATGTAGCTTGATGAAAAGTTTCCTTTCAGAATAAAGATCTTTGGAATAATTAAATTTTTAATAACAAAAACAAAGTTTCAGGAAACCAACGTTTGAAACTGGCGACAATGCTGCAGAAACAATGCATTGAAATGAAGGAAATAAAATATTATAAACGTATTTAAAAGATTATGTAATATGTATAAAGTTTAATTTAACAGAAAAAAAGTGCTTCACAGCTGAAATAATGTACTAAAAAATAAAAAAAAATAAAAAGAAAGAAATTGAAAAAGAATGAAATGTTATCCGAGATTTTAAATAAATAAAAGAAAAAGATAAGGTAATAAAAAACAAAGAAAGAAGATTAAAATGAACATATCATTTGTGTTACGTAAGTCTAAGTACATCTGTTGCAACACAAAAAAAATTATAATTATTAAAAAAATATCATGTAAATAGTAGATGATACACCTATATCATTTCGACAAATAAACTAGCGACGATTTAAATGAATTTTCATTGAATTTTCGTTTAATAAAAGATTAAATTTAAATTACACTTCATTTCTCGCTATTTTAATAAAAAATATAGTTAAATTAAAAAAAAAAACTTAATTATTGGCTGTTTTGATCGCGACATTTGGCCACGGTTTTTGATTTAGCGATTATGATTTGCCAGGGTGCAAGCAATAAATTTGGAAATATCAACCGCTAGGCGGACCAAAGCCAACTAGTTTAAGAAGAATTGATGAACATGAACTTTACAGAGCTACATATTTTCCATACATACATACTTTAAATAAAAAAAATATATCAATTGATAATGTCGATTAACTGCTACCATCGGCAGCATGATAATATATATATATATATATACATATAATAATAATAATTATTATTATTATTAAAATAATAATAAACAATTTCAATAAAATTAAAGCACAATTGTTTATTATATTTTCGACTTTTATCTATATATCTATATCTATATCTCTCTCTATATATGAAAAATAAGTTCAAAAAATCATTATTTTCAGGAAATTTGCTTCAGTTATTTTTATTTTTATTTATTTATTTATTTTATCCCGATACACGTATAATATTTATTAACTATAATAACTTCTTTACATTAATAATAATAATAATATGTTCGAATTAGACGTATATTACTTCCGGCGTTATTTTCATAATATGAAGTTTTTTATAGACAATCGGATTCAAAAACATGAAGTAAACTATTTTTCACACGTTCCTACGGTTAAATTCATTAGAAGTATTTATACATTGATACATTTATACTTTAATAATTTAATTATATTCAAATTATTAAAAAATAAATTTGAATACTATTAATTCAGTTTATTTTTTGGTGAAGGATTTCTATATTTTTTAAATTCAGAACGC
This sequence comes from Salticus scenicus, assembly GCA_963930645.1. NCBI lineage: Eukaryota > Metazoa > Arthropoda > Arachnida > Araneae > Salticidae > Salticus > Salticus scenicus. Next base: position 270,524,791 of record OZ005653.1, on the reverse strand, counting down.
GGGAAAGGAAAAAAAAATATAGATCTTGATTTAGAAATTGGTTCAAAAAACTATATGACAAAAGGCCGTATGGCGATAGACATAATCTTCTTAAATAAAGGTATGCGAACTGGGATTTATACGAGAGTTTACAGCTGTTACATATCTTTATATGGAAGAATAGACAAAAAAAAAGAAGAAGAAGAAGAAGAAATTTGTTTAACATACAAAATAGTACTTTCGCACTAAATTAAATTGCACCTCTGACAGATTTCATTATTATTATTATTTTCCCTCTTGTTATACTTACGTTCGGAATATTTCTTTAACTATTATTTTATTTTATTTTTTAATTCTTGTAACTTTAACTACATATTATGCATACATACAATACAATGCCATTATCTAAACATAATAGAACATGTTTTTCCTTGCAACAATGTGATTGGAAACAAATAGCAAAATCTAATTTTTAGAAAAATGCAAAACCATAAGAAGCAAATATATTTAATAATAGTCAATTCTTGATGAAATTGTGCATACAAAATTTCGTGGTATTTAATTTACAACTTCTATAATTTATTTTTGTATCACAATCTTTGTGAAAGATGAGTTAATAAATTTTATTAAAAAGTCAAATAAAACAAACTATTATAAATACCTTCCTCAACTCTATTTAATTCTATTCCATCTATATATGTAGATTATAATCATTTCGGCACTTGACAATATCAGAAACAACAAAGAAATGCCGAAAGTAGAGAGAGACAACATTTCAAACTAATATTTAGCTTCGAGAATAAATATTTTATAAGACATACAACTGCTCTTCGCGACCAACCTTCCAGAATTGCTCATATTTTAACTCCACTTTGGCCTGTTAATTTACTCATTTATTCTTTGCTGCACTTTTATTTTTCTCCTCTCCGTTTGAATTGATCAGTTTCTCCAATGAAAACAGAGCCAGAGTATAAGTCGCCTCCTAAATGGATTTTAAAACCACGTGAGAGCACTTTTATATGAAGGCAAGGCAGAGGTGAATTTTATTTTATTTTATTTTATTTTTGTGCCGTGTCATACTACTTTTTTTTTTTTTTTTTTTTTTGTTCACCCAATTCGTTTTTATGATGAGCAATTTCGTAAACTTGATTAAAAGCCACCAGACGAGACCTTTTTAGATTAATTTTATGTAACGCTCTTTTTATTACCTAACACTGCTTAACATCATCGATGATTTGAGATAGATGTACATAAGTTTACTGAATAATATTTGTATAAGAAAATAAGGTAAATAGCTACAGGAATAACAGGCAAGCAGACAAATGGACATGCCTGCGAACAATATAATTAATATTCCGTAGAATTTTAACACCCGCTCTTTTTTACACATCACTTTTTTTGTAGAGTATTTATTTACTTACTTATTTATTTATTTAATTTTTTCAAATATAATTATGTTATAGAAGATAAAAAATACTCTCCAAGATAACTGTTGTGAAAATAAAGGCGGGTATATTAACAATGCTGCGGAATATTAACTAGAAGGTTGCCAGGTATGCAAATGAGTGAAAATTCAAAATGTTTTTTTTGACGTTTTAGCAATAAATTTAAGTAATCTGTTTTAAGAAAAAAAAATCCTTAGATTTTAAATTTATTTTAGACTAATAAAACTATAAAATAAAGACAAATTCTTATATTCCTTCATCATTTTGAATATCAGGATATATTTAACATAAAAGCTGTACAGCAGAAAACCTTCGTTAACATAATGAAACATCAATGCCCTTTCCAATGTTTCTGTGTAAAAAAAAAAAAAAAAAAAAGTTTTATTCAAATATTTATTGCTAATTCTACTGATGTGACTCTGCTATATTTATCTATATCATCTATGTTAGAAATAGTTCTTTTTCTATGTATTTTATGACTTGTTACATATTTTCCCCTTCAATTTGTGGCTCACCAGCGCGGTCGAGCGATTCTGCGCTCACAGCTGGTAAACGTGAGGTGCCATGTTCGATCCCGGGTCTCGCTCGTAGGCCCAGCTGTTCAGAGTTTTCCATGAATTTCTCCGAAACTTGCATAAATACGGGCTAGGATCTCTTAGAGAAGACCTCCAGGGCACTTCCCTTCAAGCCTAGGAACCTAGTGCAGTCAATCAGCCTCAATTCCCACAATCCAATCCAATCCCTTCAATTTCAGTATTAGTACTCGATAGTATATTTTATAAATCATTTGTACAGCTCGTACAAATGTGATAAAACAAATCTTATAAAATGTATAAAACTTCATATATATATATATATATATATATATATATATATAACAATGCATCTAAAAAATTTCGAAATTGCATAAGTGCATTAAAAATAAAAATAGGAATGAAAAATAAAATAAATAAATAAATAAAATAAAATAGTTTGAAATGTAGACTAGCATTAAAATATTCTAATACTCCATGCAAAGATTCTTCACATCAAATTGATCAAAGAGGTTTGAAATAAAGGGAATATCCCATTATAAACAGATTACTCATTTAACTAATATTGCATTGAGGAAATATGGGTGCATTCATTCCTAAACGCCCGGGCATAAGACTATGTTAGATTTTTTTTGTCTTAAATAAGAGTATTTGAGTAATAATATTGAACATTTTTATTTCAAAAAAGTATAGTAGAAGATGCATACAAAAAAACATAGCCTTAGACAGTTTGATATTAAGTAAATTAAAGTTGTCTGAAGTAGAAAAAAAACACCAGTTTTATAAAATATATCGACAAAAATAAATTTATGTATTTATTATTATTATTTTGCAATCTATGTTTGAGGCCGCTGATAGTTATAATTACAGTTAACATCTAATACAGCATGCATGTGACTATGAATAAAAATATCTCCCAAGCCTAGAATCAAACATTTTCGCAAGAAACCGAAACGGATAAATAGACAAATATATATAAAGACATCATAACAATGCCTATGTACGAATACAAACGAATTCAGAAACAAAAAAAAAAAAAAAAAAAAAAATGAGTTTTACGTTAGTTTTTCTTGTTAATTCATTACATTTCTTTAGTGAATTTTGTATTAGTATTATAATTCACTTTCACAGGAGTTTTATAATGCAAAAAAAAAAAAAAAAAAAAAAAAAAAGTGTAAGAAAAGTAACATAACTTTATAAATTTCATTATTTCTCGTGTCATTCAATTAAACACAACATTTATATATAGACAGCTTGTTTTTCAATCAATATTGAAAAGAGTATCATGTATAAATATTCTTTTATGCTGAGTTTTATTTTTTATAATGTATTATATTTAAAATACTTTTTTTTTCTTAGAATTTTTTTTCTTTTGCCTTTTTTGAGCAAACTTATATCAGATAATAAATAATAATAATAAAAATTAGTATACATTATTACTTATTGAATTTTAATATACATTCTTTAAACTTAATTTTAGGGATAATTACATGTTATAAGGAAAATTTATATTAAATAAGTTACAGATTTATTATTAGTAATAAAAAGAAAAATAACATTAAAATGTTTAATTTTTATTGTTTTTCATTACATGTATTAAAATAATATATATATATATATATATATATATATATGTATTGGAATTAAAAAAAAAAAAAAAAAGGCAGAAGGCATTTACTTTGGCATTTTAGCATTTGGCATTTACTTGGCATTTACTTTGGCATTTGGCATTTACTTTGGCATTTACTTTGGCATTTTTACAAAGGCATTTACTTTTTATTACTATGCAAACTTTTTTTTTCCAATAAAATTTCACTTTCTTCCTTTTTGAGATGTCAACTGTATTTAAAATTCTAATTATACTATTAAACACAATGTAATCAATCGATGAATTTCATTGTTGCTTCGTGGTTTCATTGTTATTCATCTGCTTTGAAATTTTGCTTTTTCAAATCCATTTGGTTCCTGTTCTGGTCGTGGCAGGCTGGGTGAGTGTTGCCGGCGTGAAACTAGTTTAACCCCACAGGCAAGTCACAAGTCTTGCCGCCTGCCGCCTGCCTCCTTCCTTCCTATCTTGTGTTTCTTAGGTTATTTTTTCATTAATTTTGATAAGTTTATGGTTTTAAGTTAAGATTCGTTGTGTTACTTTATCGATTCGTTTGTTTTGCAGGCTGTTAATTAATAGATCTGGTTTCTTTACATTAGTGTATTTCATCCACTGATAAAAAATTTTTAATCTTATTGGTCATTGGTGTTTCAGTGATCTTGTATCTGTTGCTTGGCTTCTAGTATGCTTAATAGATCATCTTTATTATATATATATATATATATATATATATATATATTCAAAATAAAATAACTTTTTAACTTTACATTTTTAAAAGAATTTTTAACAGTTAAAGCGAAAAGAAGAATAAAAAATAAATTCAGGAATAAATCACTGAAAAAAAAAATAATAATAATAAAAAACACCCTCTAATAATTATAAGAAATAATCCCTACAAAATAACAAAAACATTAAGGTACATTTAATTTTTAATTATAAAATTTTACTTATTTATTTATTTATTAGGAATTTCATAATTGCTTCTAACTTAAAGAATACGTTTAAAATGTAGTTTTTGTATTATATCTCTTTGTATTACTATTACATTTGTATTACTATTTCAAAACTCAATTACATAAATTAATAAATTTTCCAAAAAGTCTTCTTAAAATATCTAATAAATATTATTATACGTTTGAGATCTCAACAAATTACCAGAAGAAAAAAAATGGTTTGTAATTTTACTGCAAAAGTAATAAAAACAAAAATTTAATTTTCGCGAAATTTTATGTATAACCACAAAATTAAAAGACCAATATTAAAAACTATGTTTTATTAAAAAAATAAAAATAAAATAAAATAAATTTTATATCACGTATTCTAGTTTATTTCAGCATTAAGTAACTTATATGGCTCTTACATATAAGTAACATATCAACCAATAAAAAGGTATCACTCAAAAAAGTTAAATAAAATTTTATCCATTTTAAATAATCCGTTATTTTATATTTATATAGGATTCTGTCGGAATACCTGTCATTCTTCATTTCAATGCACCAATTCTCTGGTGCACTTTTATTATTTATTACTCACAGTGGTGTTGCAAATGTAGAACAACGGCAAAAATACATTAAAGGAAAAAAAAAAAAAAAAGTAGAAAGAAAGAAAATGGAATGCAAAAATAAAATTACTAAGCAAACTCATAATTAAATATTTCAGTATTATTTTTACTTCCATTATTTATTACAGTTTTTAATACATTATTAAACTGAAAATATTAATTTTCTTGTATAAATATTTTTTTCTTTTAAATTTATTTTACACATATAGTAGTATACGTTTTGTTATAAGGATAATTTCCTGTTTATTTATTTAAAGAAGGAATCAAATTTTTTAATTGTCCAAGACATAACTTAGTAATGATATATTTTCCTAGAAGAAGAAGTAATTTTACTCGTAAATTTTGCTTTGCATGGTAAATTGATTAGAAAAAGATATTAACCAATACATTATTAATAAAAAATGGATGAATCATAAGTATTATGTTAACATAAAAAAAAGGGGGGGGGGAGGGGATCAGCAAAGAAAAAACAATTAAAATTAAAAAGTAATCAGTACAAGTTATTTTTAACTTGTTTGTTTAGTATTTGAGATACAGAAGAAAAATAAATATGTATATTATATACATCATATATAATTTTCTTTACCGTACTTATTTAAATATAAATTTTCAACATAAATTTTGAAATTTGTTTTAAACATGGGTCATGTAAAAAATGTAACGATTTGATTAAAAAAAAAAAAAAAAAAAAAAAAAAAGCAAATGTCCCGTTGTTTAATCACGATTTCAAAAGTCTTTCAATAACATCTATAGCATTTTTCTTATATACATATATCTACATTTTGGGCACTTTAAAAAATTGGAATTTTAGATTTTTATACAAAAACGAATTTATATATATATATACATATATATATATATATATATATATATATATATATATATATATATATATATATATATATATATATATTAAATTATTTAATTCCTTTACAATACTCAGCAAATGAGAGAAAGATGAAAATACCAACAATGAATTTAATAATTAGATGTATTACGTATAAATTTATTGTCACAATTACCATTTAAGTAAATTTCACTGAATAGTAAAAACATGTTAAAGTACTTACGCATAAGAGAAATGACGTATATCACTTAACCTAAACTATGAGTTAGTAGTCTTAATATATATATATATATATATAATAGATAACGTATAAAATTTAATCTTAAAATTTAGCAATTAATAGAACTAAAACAATAACAGCACACTAAAATATAGAACTGAATTTAACATAGAGGAAAGAATGACACAAAAAGTTGCGATATAGGTAAGGAACCAATGAGTTACCATATTAACTTAAAATACTTACGCCGACCTGAAGGATAATAAAAAAGGACCATTAAACTTGTGAAAGAGAAAAAAGATAATAAACCACATAATCAATTGGATATAAATGCTTAAAATTAGAAGCATACTTTTCAAGGGGCGCATACTTCATAAAGCAGAGAAAGCTGCAACGATTTCGTAAAACGATATTGCTAATCATAGCAATTTATATATATATATATATAAGGAAGAGCAAAACAAATTTACGCATTTACACAAAACAAAACAAATTATATATATTTTTTTTTTATACTGCATGTATTTTACAAAAAATTTAAAGACGACTTATTTTTGAATAGCGCTTTAAATCAGAAATGAGGTTTATGGTATTGATACTGATGTGTGACGAGCAGAAGAAAACGTGTTATATATTAGATTGAGATAGAAAAAAAAAAAAAAAAAAAAAAAAAAAAACATTATTTACCATCTCTCTCTCTCTCTGTCTCTCTCCCTTTTTCTTTTTTTTTTTTTTAGTCTGTTACTTCATTATTTGCAGTTGCGAATTAGCATATCATTTGAATATTCTTATCGATGTACTGAAGGGAAGAAACAAATGTGATGTTTTTCAATTCGATCAATATTTTCTGTTTGCCTTTTTGTAAATCCTCGCTAAAAGAATTTATTTTTATCTTTTTTAAATGTACTAAAAATAGCTTTGAGGATGATCTGAAATAAAGATCAAACGATGTATACAATATACTCGTGTTTGTGACGGTATATCGTCGGTGATGATATACTTTCTGGGAACTATGACACGATAAAAACTGCAGTAAAGAGAATTTCTTAAGTAAATAGGAATCGATCCCCCTCTCCCCCCCCCCCCCCCAGATGAAAATTCTTTTTTTTTTTCTTCTTTTTTTTTTTTTTTTTCTTTTTTTTTTTTTCACATAATACTGTTATTTTGAAAATTTATGCACAATAAGTATTTTGAGAAAAGTCACAAAAAGTGTGTCATAAGAAAAAATATTCATCTTCAGAGATATTTTTTTCGTGAAATATGTTTATCGAGTTGTCAGTGGTTTAATTTATTCTGTCACATTATTAGAACATGCATTTTTCTTCACAACACTTTATCCGTACAGTAAAGCAAATAATTAAATATTTGTTTTGTAAATACAGTAATTTAAAAAATATACATATATATTTATATATATATATATATATATATATATATATATATATATATATATATAATATATATATATATATATATATATATATTCTCCATATCTGCTTTCACCTACGAAAAAGCTGATAATAAATGATTTCTTTTATTATTATTTACATAAATCCTTTTTAACAGAACTGCACAAAATTCCCTATTACTAATTTAAAATAATAAGAAGAAGAATCTAAGGTTATTTTAAGATTTTTTTTCTCTAATTTCTTTAATTAAAATAAATTGCTTCCTAATAATGATATCTCTCTTAGACACGAATTAGATAAAAATCTTCTGATGATTCCAACTTTTTTATTCTAAAAATTTTTTCCTTTAAAAAGTGGAATGCACTAATGGATTTTAATATTCGATTACTTTTTGAAGATTTTATCATTGTTTGTTTACTTCTTTTTTTTAATCTTTTTTTTTTTCTATCTTGGTTCACTTTCGTTTAATCGTAAAACACTTACATTTATTCGAGGATAATAATCGAGAAAAAATTTACGGTAAAAAAGCTTGTTGTGTATTAATTTAAATAGTTTATTTTATTAGAGCTAGTAGTCTTAACTATTTTTATTTCTGTTCTAAAGTCTACATACAATAAACTGATAATGTAATTAAAAATTAATTCTTATTAGTCATTGTGATATTCTATGGTATTAAATCTTTTGTTATTACTTATTTTACTACTTTTAAAACATTCTTATATATATTCTTATGTCATGTTAATCACAGACAGTGATCAGATTTAAAATTTTTAGTTTTTACTATCAGTATTTCCTAAAATAATTATTACGATGTGTAATCATAAAATACTGCTGTAAATAACCGATGAATCAGATTTCTATATAAAAACAGTAATTAGAAAAATTAAATTACTTTCCGATGAGTGGCAATCATAAAAACACGGCAATCATGCACCATAGAATCATCCGCTTATATAAAAATTGTTAAAACACCATTGCTCTTTCAATACATATAGCTACAAGATTTATGGGGGAAAAAATACTTACGTGAAATTTTGGTCAGAAAATATTATAAGACTTACAACATCGAAGATTTTTTAGGGGTCAAAACTTAGTGAAATTCATATAAAGTTTTTTTTTTTTTTTTTTTTTTTTTTTTTTTGTCTGATTAAGTTTGAACGTTTAGATAATAAATAAATAAATAAATAAATAAGTTTTTTTTAAAAAACTGTTATATTGTTAAAGTGTTTATAAATTTCTACCTCACTTTTGAAGTCTAATACAGTAAAAATAAATAAATAAATAAAAGTATCCGTAGCGCCTCAGAAATTTCTACAAAAAAGTTTTTCCCCAAAAACGTATTGAAAATAATGTTACATTTTTTAATTGTTTATTTAATTGATATTTAAACAAATTATATTAATCCTATTATCATATTAAGTGGACTCCTTTTATTTACTATTAAAATAGGGCAAGTAAATCTATTGGATAAAAAAAGAGTATGTATTCATAATGTGTATATTTTTAACCCTTGCATAAAAAATTCGCTCTGTAGGCATAAAAAATGGGGAAACAAAATCGTCAATCCATGTCACCCCCACCCCTCTTTTTTTTTTTTTTTTTTTTTTTTTTTTTTTTAAATAAGAATATCGTTTAAAAAACATCCTTAATAACGTTCATAATTTATGTTTTCCATTGGACATACTTTTTTTTTTTTTATGTCTTTTAACTTATGTTATGTCTTTATGTCTTTTAACTTATGTTATTATACAAATCATTTCCACGTTTCTTTTCTGATATAACATAACTTATTTAAAGAAAATGTTTTTTTTTTGTGCATTAATATTTCAAATAAGAAAGATCTCAAATAAAATAGGCATGATTTTTATTATCATACATTTTTTACTGAAACATACATCTGAAAATTTCTATTTTTTTTTTTTTTTTTTACAAACTTTTATTTACTTCAGAAAATACTCTACACACTTCTACAAAGTCACAAAACTCTTTAATATCACAATAGTCTACACAAAAGAAATTTTTATTATGAATAGAGGGGAAAAGCTGTAATAAACAAAGTCACGCACTTAATAAAAGTAAAGAATTTTCCCACACTTTGTAATATTGCGTGCTCCTAAACTTTACAAAAGAAAAAGAAAAAAAATTATAAAACAATATGTAACAGGCATTATTCTAGTTATATTAAGATTTTATAACGCATCTGGTTCAGAATATGTTTTAAAAGGCGGATGTGTATATATTTTTCTTTATTTTGGTTAGCGTAGCGCTTGGATTTTTTTAGAAATAAATAAATGTAATCGATGTTTCCAAAGTATTTTTAAGTCAGTTTTTCCAGAAGTGTTTTTTTTTTTTTTTTTTTTTTTTTATGTGACTTTAAAATATGTTTTCTAAATCAACAAAATATTGTTGAAATGATGGGAAATTTCGGGGATTTTCCCTTTTCAAAATATCTTGTTCTTGTTCAACATAATTAATAATTTAGAGATATTATATTATATATTATTAAGAGATATTATATTTAAATAAAAAACATTCAAAATAAAACTATAAAGAATTTATCCTTTTAAGAATATTTCATACTGAAAATATCAATCATTTATATATAAATACATAAACAGTAAAGCACCGTTTATACGTCTTTTAAGTGACTGACGTAAAAGGACGTATAAATGAAAATGCGTAAAATCGAAATTTTAATAATAACACTTTGATTATTACAAATTTAATAACATTTAAGCGAAATTTATATGAAAAATACTAATTAATAAAGTTTCTTAGGTTAGTAAATGTATAATATACATTTTTAAGATAATAATTAAATATATATTTAAAAAATATATATATGTTATAAAAAGTAAGAAAAATCATACTATTAATGCATGACTGTGTACTAATTACATGTATCATATATTGAGTATCATATATTTCTGAAGAACTATATAAACACATTTTAAATATTAATTATATATATTGCGTATCTTTAATAATAAGCATACAATTTATGTCCATACAGATTTAATAACATTATTTAATAACATTTATTTAATAACGTTAAAAATCTTTAATATTCGTCTGATTTGCTTCTTGTCTATGAGTATTAAAAATTCTACTATGAATTCAACATATACTTTGTTCAGTATTTTTCGATCTTTCCTGAGTTCCTCGATTTAAGATGCTTTCTAGGAAAAATCAGTCTTCTTTAGAATGGAAAATAATGTCAGGTCGAGAAATTTTGCGAATTTTAGTAAAGTGGAAAAGACGTATAACCGATATTAGCGGCGCATAAACGAAGAATTTTTGCAATAAAATGAATAGGAATGAACCGTGACTTCACTAAAAGGACGTATAAACGCGAGACGTATACACGGTGTTTACTGTATATATAATGAAAACCTTCATATATATATCTATATCTTAGTGAGCAATATTTGTATATATATATGTGTGTATTTCACTGTTCTCGAAAATGGTAGCTCTGACAGTCACGTGATTTAACACAAAGGTGCCCTCCGTAAGGTCACTGTGCACATCACATCGAAGTCAGATTTTCCAATTTTCGATTAGTTTTATTTAAATTAATAAAAATATGAAAATAAATCTTCCTATTTTTATAATGACGCAGAATGGAGAATCTTAGGAGAAATTTGATTGGTTTATTTGATTTTCATTAATTTGAGTGTATTTTACATTGAACTGCAGCTACGTTATGAGGAATTACAAGAGATTTGAATGGTTTATTTGATTTTCATTGATTTGGGTGTATTTTACGTTGAACTTGAGCTACGTTATGAGGAATTACGAAAGATTTGATTGGCTTATTTGAATTTCATTAGTTTGAGCGTATTTTACGTTAAACTAGAGCTACGTTATGAGGAATTACGAGAGATTTGATTGGCTTATTTGATTTTCATTGATTTGACAGTATTTTACGTTGAATTAAAGCTACATTATGAGGAATTACGAGCGATTTGATTGGTTTATTTGATTTGAGTGTATTTTACGTTGAACTAGAGCTATGTTATGAGGAATTACGAGAGATTTGATTGGTTTATTTGATTTTCATTGATTTGAGTGTATTTTACGTTGAAATATAGCTACGTTATGAGAAGTTAAGAGAGATTTGATTGGTTTATTTGATTTTCATTGGTTTGAGTGTATTTTACGTTGAACTAGAGCTACGTTATGATGAATTACGAGAGATTTGATTGGTTTATTTGATTTTCATTGGTTTGAGTGTATTTTACGTTAAACTAGAGCTACGTTTAGATTTTATTTAAAAATATTTGAATTTTTAATATTTTAATATTATGCGACTTTTACAGAGAACAAATTACGATTGGCGCCACAGGCGCCCGAGAGCATGTTTTTTGGTAAAAATTTTCATGGGTCTCTGTCCAGCTCATAGACCTTATATAAGGTTTATGGTCCAGCTAGTGTATAGGATTGGTAAGGAAAATAAAGGGGGGGGGTTATCATTGAAAATGATACAATAAAAATTTTAAAATAAAAAGAATAGAATAAAAATTAAAATGGAATTTAGATTTTTGAAATTAATAACAATAATAATAATAATAATAACAAAAGGGTTAAATAAAGCAGAAATAAAAAGAAAAAGAAAAAACCGCATCACTTTTATGATTACATTCATTGCAGTTAAAGTTCCATATCCTTGAATTACTCTGGATACAAATGAGCACTTTCATTTATAACATATAATTATTGCATATTTCTGTTGAATAGTTAACTCATGAAAATGTAAAAAATACATGATAGGTAAACATTATATTTTCGATTAAATTAAATGGAAGGAAAGTAAAAGAAATAATAATAATAATAAAGTTTTTATACAGAAATTCATAATTTTAATAAACATTTTTATAAATACAGAGAAAACAAATGGATCAAAATAACTTTGTTTATCCTCATTTTAATGGGGAAATTATTAGTAGTGATTTCAATAAATTGACTTGGTTTTGTAGGTGTATGAACATTAGACAGGTGAGTAAACTGATGTAAAAATAATTGAAAAATAACGAAAAAGAAGCATAAACGGATAGCTGTCTCGATAGTTTTAATTAAAAGTTAATTCAGTAGATAAAAGGATGATTTTGAATTAAAAAATAATCACAGATTTTGCTTATTAAATTTAGCATTAAAACAATTTAACATATTTTCTTTCAGCTGATTCTGTGATAAGGTTTGTTTCCACAAGTTTGATCAACTGCTGCAGCAAATTTTCATAAAGAAGCAAGAATGTATTGCGCTTTGAAAGGTATGATAGCAAAATTCTAAATTAACCCATTTGTCAGTTTAACTAAAAATACAATACAAACTTATAAAATATTAAAAATTTAAGTCTTTACAAAAACCATTAAAAAAAGGACTTGAAAAAAATAAATAATATTAACATTTACAAATATATCATAAGCTTATTCAGCGACTGGTCTTGATTGATATTTTTTGTCTGCGTCATCTATTTTTTAATGTCACATTAAATTTCATTTTCTTTAAAAAGAAGTCCTAGATTTTTATTTTCAAATTAATTTATTCTTATTTGTATTTTTTAATGCAACTACTAGAATAAAGACAAACATACGAAAGAACGAAAGTAACGAGAGAAAATATATTCTTAATAACTTTCATATAACTGAAATCTTATTCACTTTTTTAAAATTAATCAAGCCAGAGTGACATTATAATTCAATCGTTTCTTTAAAAATATCTCAATACAATTAGTATTTAAAATTAATCTTGTCAACCATTTAAAAACGTTTTTCTTCTTCCACGAATGCGGAAAAATATTTTTACAGGGAAAATTTGTTTTACTTCGAAAAATTGGTTTTGTAATTTAATTTTGATCTAGAATATTAATGATTTATGTATTCTATATATAAAAAAAAATTATCTTAAAAATAATACTGGAAAGTGAACCCAATGGAATATATACAGCTCTTACTTGATAAAAGTAAATGAATAGAAAGACAATAAGTATCATTCATATATAAGACCACATAGAAGTTAATAACTTATTGACAGAAAATTATTCCAAAATTCACTTTAATCATTTTTGTGTGTGTGTGTGTGGGGGGGGGGGGGGGGGGGGCAGTGAATTAGTTTAGCAAGAAAAATTGTCCTACTAATTCAGATATTAGATTTTTGGGGATCTAAGAATAATTATTTATTTATTTAAATAATGCAGTTATTAACCCTCTTATGGTAAAATGTTTGATTTCACATAACGAAAATAGTAAAAATATTAAATAAATAAAATAAAAAGAATAAAAAGAATAAAGAGTACTAAATATGAAACATATTTAGAATGAAACATATGAATATGAAACATATTTATAATCATCTTTTCTTCCATTAAAAAAACAAAAAAGATTTTTTAACATATTACAGAGTTTGGCCGCCCATATTTTTCCTCTTTGTTCTCTACAAACAAATTTTGTCATTGAATTGGCCTATAAATTTGTAAAGAGGTTAAATGTTTGTAAAAAATGGTGGAAGGTTCAGGTAAATAAGATGAGCCTGTACGAACCCTATTTTAATAAATGTATTATTTTAAGATTGTCCTATTACAAACTCGCAGACTTTCTGAAATACTTTTTTATTTATTTATTTATCTATTTATTTATTTAATTTTAATTCGTAAACATATAAAATTTTCAAAGTTTCTAAATCAGATACTATAAAATCATTTTCCTTTTTCTATCAATTCATAGCGTTTCCATTAAATAGTGACAAAATGGAAAGCTTAAATATATTTTAGTGATAGTATAGTCCGAAACAGGTGTTGCCATAAAGTGGTAATTTTGTCTGAGTTTGAAACAAAACGCATTAATTAAAAAAAGAAAGAAAGAAGTAAGGAAAGGAAGAAAGTACAATTCATTTTTTAAGAAATTTAAAAGTTATACTTGTAAATTGCTAAAACGCTTAAAAATAACTTCAAAATGCATTTCAAATATCCGCATTTTATCAAAGACATTTTTACTAATTACATCAAACGTTCTTCTTCTTCTTCTTCTTCTTTTTTTTTTTTTTTTTTTTTTTTTTTTTTTTGTGTGTGTGTGTGTGTGTGTGAAAGATATTAAAATACCATGTAAAGATGTAATAGGAACAACAACTACATTTGTTTTGCTAGAAAACACTACTTGTATAAAAGCGGAATACTCGCATTCTTGGTGAAATCACAGGTATTTTTTTTTTTAATTATAAAAAGAGATAATGCAATAAAATGAGGTTATTTAATTATTTTCGCAAATATAACATATGTAAAAAGAATTTTAACTATGTAATTTAGAATGACGTAAATTTTTATGATTATTACTCCAACATTAAGCAGCTTGAACAAGATATACACTAATGCATAAAGAAAAAAGATATGCTCTGTATAAATGATGCTTATATAATTCATAATAGCAGCAAATTTAAACGAATGTATAAATGTTAAATGATACTTGCGAAGATATTAACACGCTCTTTACATTGCATTTAAGAAAAGTTAATATTTCTGAGTACATAAAAACTTTTATATATATTAAACATTATATATATGTTTAACATTTTATTGTTTCGGTTAAATTTAAATATGGCTAAAAATTGTGATTCATTCTCCAAGATTTTAAGCAAATATTTAAATGAAAGTGTAATATTATAATATCGTTTAAGATTTATTTATTTTTTATTTATTTATTTTTTATTTTTTACAAAAATCTTTAGTAAATTTTTATTTTAATAATTTTAATGAAGAAAATAATATATGCTTTTCCTTTTAAGGTAAAATTTTCTGCTACAGATTAGTTATATTATTTTATCCTATATTACATTCTATTACAGTGATTATCTTATTTAAATAGCTGAATTTTCTAAATAATTCTATATATATATATATTTTATTTATATTTATTGAAAATTTTATATGAACATTTGTAGACATTGTTACAGATTTTTATTTATTTATTTATTTTTATTATTATTATTTTTTAAGTAAAAGATACAATATTAAAATTAATTTATGCATAAAGTAAAATAAATAAATAAATAAATGCATAAATATCTATTGAAGCAAATATACTTTTTTAGTGTATGTATTTACAATTCAAAATTCGAAAAATAGCAAGAGAACTTAGGGAGAATTTATATTTAAAGAAAAATTATCGCATAATTAACTGTAATTTTTTAAGAACTTTGCTTTGAACGTTATAATAATTCACACATAATAGATCATTTTAATTTTTAAAATATATTTTTAAACATATTTTATTTGGATAATCTAATTAACTGAAGCTGAGGAAAAAAATCTATTTTATGTATTTAAAAGTTTTTGTGGTACCTGAGGGGTTTTTATGATTCTTTATTGCAATTACAAGCTGATTAAACATAATTTATAAATTAACTTTTTAGCATCCTCATTGAATTATCAAATGAATAATTATTTATAAAATAAATATTCATGACAGCTAATTAAAAACACTAAAATTAAAATTAAAAACTTTAAATTTATTTAATGGAGAAATGAAAAATTAAGAAATCTAAATTAAAAAAGTCAAAATTTCTTTAAAAAATAATTTAATGTTTAATTGGCCTGCTTTAATTTCTTGAATAAACAAATGTTTTTATAAAATAAAAAATGGATGTATGTGTGGCTAATAAGCACATATTGGTTAAAGTTAGTATTTTATCATTCTTTTGTTGGAACTATAACCCAAAATGTAAATACGTCTAGAAAATACATTTAAAAAATCTTAAATGTAGGGCCAGAAAAAAAAAGAGTCAACTAACATTGTGATAAAAAGTTTATATAACACATAATATATAAAGTAATAAAAACAGGCTAAATTAATTATATCATTTAAACAATTATTTTACAATATTATACTGTACTTACTTTATCAATAAAATAACTACATTTTGAAATTAAATTTACGTTTTTATTGCCTTAAAATTTAAAACAAATTTAGATTTTTTTTCAGATTTTGAAATAAATAAATAAATTACCGTTTCTAAAAGAACAGACATATTTCTAAAATAAATACATAGAAATAACAGGTGCAAAAAATAGATGCATTTATAAATATTTATTAACACAAACAAACTCTTGCAGTGCATATACTATTCACCATTCAAAATCAAGGGGGAAAAAAGCAGAAAGATGCTGATTTTTTAGTTTCAAATAAAATTTATCAAGTGAATAACTGTTGTTATTTTTATAGGAAAAATTGATATGAATATTATCATAATTCATACATAATGAGTCATTTTTACTTAAAAAGAAATATTAATAATTAAAGTGTACTTTAGTAATCTAATTAACTGATGCCCGGCATTCCTTTTGCACGTTTAAAAAAATATCTACACTTACTTAAAAACGCTAAAATTAAATACCTTTAAATTTATTTATACTTGCTGCACTTAGAGTTTTTTTTTTTTTTTCCATAAAATAAAAAATGGATGTATATGTGGCTAATAAGCACATAGTTGTTAAAGTTAGTATTTTATCATTCTTTTGTTGGAACTATAACACAAAATGTAAATAAGTCTAGAAAATGCATTTAAAAAATCTTAAATGTAGGGCCAGAAAAAAAAAAAAAAAAAAAAAAAAAAAAAAAAGAAAGAAAGAAAGAAAAAGTCAACTAACACTTTGATAAAAAGTTTATGTGTAATAAATTATACAATATATATATATACATATATAAAATAAAATAAAATATGTTGAATTTTTAATTTTAAATAAAATTTATCAAGTAAATTACTGTTGTTATTTTTATAGGAAAAATTGCTATGAATATTATCATAATTCATACATAATGAATCATTTTTACTTAAAAAAAATATTAATAATTAAAGTGTACTTTGGTAATCTAATTAACTGATGAACAGGATCCTTTCCCTTTTATGCGTAAAAAAAAAAAAAAAAAAAAAAAAAAAAAAAATTCTACTGCGCTAAAATTAAATACGTTTAAATTTATTCATTTTATCATCATATTTATAGTATTAAATTATAGAAATTATAGTTATAAATTTAGATATCTAGATTAACAAGTCAAACTCCGTGTTATATTGTTAATTGATATCTGACGATGAACAGTTGCAGTTCAAGAATTATTAGCATTGATTTTAGCACTTCAGATTGAGCTGAAAAAAAAGTTAAGTTTAATTAATTAAAGATGATAACTGGTAACCCAAGAGGCAGTATATCGGTTAAAGTAAATTTATTAAATATTCCAAAGCATCTAATTTGGAGCGTGACCATAGTTGGAATAACAGTACAAAGCTTACAGCATGGTGTGGGGAAACAATCGCGAGAATCAGGCCGGGCCCTAGGCCCGAATCGCTCTTGAGCCTTTTACGTCTTACATGGTCAGTAAACAGTAAGAAAAAGTTCCCTCCTAAACTGAAGCAAAACAAAATGACAATGCCTTTGGCGTTGAATTATACGCCAAGTTCAAAGTTTTAAGATAGAGAATGGTTGCATTACTTTAGGAACATTCACATGTATATTTTTAAAAAAGCCACGAGTAATTTATTGACCGTTGTTAGTGAATGTTGGCATGATTTCGCCAAGATTTAGACCCTGGGAAAGTAACTAGCTAAGCAAATATTCTATTTAACCGTTGATGTAAAATTGGTGACAAGAGGTTGCAGGAGTTACATTTCTATGTAAGATTAAAAGAGACCGAATTAATTATCTTCTGGTTTCAAAAACAAAAGGATAGAAATACGTCAAAACATTATCATTTACAGAGCAAAAAGCATTTCCAGTACGTTAGGCTTGCAAAATGAATACTGGGAACTGATCAAAGATTTTTGTTTCAGTTACATTGAAAAAGGGATGAAAGGAAAGATATAAAAATTAGAAAACGCAAAACGTAAAATGTAAAATTAATTATTTATAGGATAAAATCGTTATATTTTAAGTAGTTGTTTAAGATTAAGGAATCTAATTTATAATTTAATTTATTTAGATAATTTACCTATTCTTTAAATATAAAAATATAAATTTTATAATATGTGATAATCTATATCACACTCCGCATTAAAAAAAAAATTGATATCTAATTCTTCTACTTCAATTTATCAAATATATATATATATTTGTATTTTTTGTGTACATATTCATTTTAACTATGCTTGGTACAGTTTCGTCATAGAAGAAAGTACACGTGGCATTTTACGGCATATATATATATATATATATATATATATATATTAATTAATTATTTATTACCTTCTCTAACGATTATAGTAATTAAAACAAACATGTACGAAAATATTCATAAAAAATACCTCAAATGAAGGGTCAGAACTAAAACAAAAAATATCCATTTACAATATAATAAGAATTATATGTGTAATAATTTACATAATGTATATAATATGCATAATAATTAAATATAATATTGTGATGTAGATAATTACATATTATAAAATTTGCTTTCTCTATAAAAGATAGATAAATTCTCTAAATACGAGTAAATAAAATTATAAATAAATTTATTTAATCTTAAACAACTATTTAAGATATAACGATATAACTATTTTTAACCTATGAATAATAAATTTGCAATATACTTTTTTTAATTTTTATATGTTCCCTTTCATATCTTTATCAATGTAACTGAAACAAAATATTTGATCGATTCCCAGTATTCATTTAACAATTCTAAAGTAATGAAATTTTTTTTTCGCTCGGTAAATAATATTATTTTGACTCATTTCTTCCTTTTGTTTCATGAAACCTGATAATAATTAATTCGGCTTTATTTAATCTTACATCGAAATATAACTGAAGTGCCCTCTTGTCGCCTAATTTACATCATCAGCTAGACAAAATATTTGCTTAGCTGGTTGTTTTCCAGCAACTAAAAACTTGGCGAAATCACGCCAATATTCACTAACAACGGCCACTGAAGTACTGGTCGCCTTTTCAAAAATTACATAAAAATATTCGTAACAATTACCGCAACCATTCTCTATCTTAAACTTTGAACTTGGCGTAAATAATATTAAACGCCAAAAGCAATGTCATTTTTCGCTCCAGCTTTGGACGGCATTTATGATCATGATGTGCCTTAAGAAGGTTTAACCCCTTAACGCGCGCTGTCCTCGCTGCGAGGACGCAAAATTTAAGATCCAGTTGCAAAAATTCATCCCGGAAAATTTTTTGCAAAAATTTACGTTTATAACATATAAGAAAAGGCCGGTTTTTTTAACCTTAAAATTTAAAATTTCTTTTAGTTTAATTTAGTTCATGAATTCCGGTTACAGTATAATTTAAATGATACGAATTGTCTTGCGCTGCAAAGGGTTTAAGGCCTCGTGCCCGGTGATATTCCCCCACTCCATACTGTTATTGTCAAATGGTCACGCCACAAATTGTCTTCTTTGGAGTAATCGATAAATTTACCTATCTGAACTACTGAACCAATATATTGTCTCATGGATCCGTTCTTGGGTGGTGTTCTTTCATCTACACTTAATTTTTAGCTTGACTTTTTTTTACAGCTTATCCTGCAGTTCCAACGCAATAATTTTATCTTTGCGACAGTTAATATAATCATTAACAGATAGAGAAATATATTATTTAAATATACATTACATTAGATGAAATTTTAAGATAAAATGTACCTATTTTTTTTCACTTTTTTTACTGGACTTTTATAGACTTTATTTCAGATTTAGAAACCATTAAAAATTAAACTGTCATTTTCAAGGGAATAGAAATATCTCTAAAATAAACTCATGAAAAAAAAAATAGTGTGAAAGAATAAATACATGTAATATTTATTAATGCAAAAATTCAAAGTCTGAAAAATAGCAAGAGAATATGTGTTTTGTAGTTTTGAATAAAAATTATCATGTAATTATCTGTTATTTTAATATCGAAAATTTCCTTACACATTATCGTAATTCATGCATAACAGACTTTTACTTAAAAATTTTTATAAATAAAGTATACTTAAGTAATCTAATTAACTGATGAATAAAGAAATTATTCACTTTATGTGTTTAAATGTTTTTATTACACCTGAGGGAGTTTTTACAAAATTTTCTTTCTAAATATTAACAATTATTATAATTTATAAATTTACATTTTATAGTATCCACATTAAACTATTGATTGAAAAATTATTCACTACATCTAATCATAATTAAATAATTTTAAATTTATTTTATGCAAAAATTGTTAAATTAAGAAATCGAAATTTATCGAATAGATATTTTATTTATTTATTTAATTTTTAAAATAAAATAAAAAATATGTGGCATTACACTAAATTATTTTTAAATTGTGTTTTATTATCCTTTTGTTGCAGTTATAGTTAAAACTATAAATAAGTCTGAAAATATGCGTATATAATTACAAAATAAAAAGAACTTTTTATATACCACGTTTTTAAATTTTCTGTTGAATCATATAAACTTGACAATTCTATATATTGATAAATACATTAAAATATATATATTACTTATCCCCTCAACTTGGATGAAAATGATCAAATGCGTAATAAAGAGAGCAATTATAAGAAATTTTCAAAATACTTAAAGATAGGTAAAAATATTTAATAATGTATTGTCATCGTGTTGGAAGCTATTCTAAAAGTTTCAAATGTCTAGTTAGTCCGGAAGTTAGTTAAAAATCGATTGCAAAATTTGTACTGGACAAACAAGAAAGCGAGTTTATAAGAACGTGGTAAAAATTTTCAATTTTATGTATTAATTAATACTTAAAAATATATATATATATATATATATATTGATGAACTATACCATAAACTTGAAAGAAAATGATCAAATACGTAAAAAAGAGAACTATTATAAGAAATTTTCAAAATACTTAAAGATGGCTAAAAGTATTAAAATAATGCACTGTCACCGTGTTCAAAGCTATTCTAAAAGTTTCAAATGTCTAGCTAGTCGGTAAGTTAGTTAAAAATCTATTACAAGATTTGTACTGGACAAACAAGAAAGCGAGTTAATAAAAAAAAAAAAAAAAAAAAAAAAAGATAGAAATATTTTAAATGTAGTAAAGTAGCATAAAAAATATTGACTAATAATTTTATAAAAATATATGTAATATATTACATAAAATATACAAAAATATAGTAAATTATATGTTATTTTAATATGTATTTTAATAGTTGAAACTATAATCACATTTTAGAATTATGCGAAGCAAAACAAATGAAACAAATTAATTATATTAATTTAACAATCAATACATACTATTCTAGTAAACATACAATATTTATTTTATCAGTAAAATAATCGCAATCCGTAAATAACTTTACGATACTCTTTTTTCGTCAAGGATTTAAAACTAAATTCTTAATCAATATTTCAGATTGTAAAAAATCAAAAATTAATTAAATATTAAATATATAAATTTCATAATTACCCCTTTTAAATAAACCTATATAATTCTAAAATAAATTTCTTAAAAAAAAAAAAAAAAAAAAAAAATTACTCAGCATATTTATTCACAAATCTCAATTCAAAATCAGAAAAGATACAAGAATTTTACTTTTAAATGAAAGCTTTCATGCAATTAACTGTTGTTACTATACGAAAAATTTCATTGGATATTATCATAATTTGCACATAACAGAAAATTTTTATTATATATATATATATAAAGTAATAGTTAAGTAATATTTAAGTAATCTAATTAGCTAATGAACGAGTAAAATATTCATTTTAAGTTTTTAAATGTTTATATTATATCTGGGGGAGGTTTTACAAAATTTCTAAGTATTAACTTTTTAAGAATAATTTATAAATTTACTTTTTATAGTATCGAAATTAAAATATCGAATAAAAAACCCTTCATTACAGCTGATTAAAAATACTAAAAATTAATTATATTTAATTTCAATAATTTTAAATTTAATTAATGAAGAAATAGATAAATTAAGAAATCAAAACTAAAAATTCAAACTTTAAATAAAAACCAATATTTAATTCCTTTGCTTTAATTTAAAGAATTAAATTTATGTTTATTTATTTTATCTATGATTAGTGCAATTTTTTTTTTAATAGAATTAAAGATTTGTGGCTTTATATTATATATATATTAATAATATTTTATCTTCTTTTTATTTCAACTAAATGTGGAATATAAATAAGTACTAAATTAAGTATAAAAAATCATAAATGGAGGGTCAGAATTAAATAAAAAATATATAAACTAACAGTGTGGCAAAAATATCTGTATGATAAATTATATAAATATATAATAAACTATATAAATTATATCTTATTTAAATATATATTATACTAGTATATAACCCCGTCAAAAATGACGGAATGTGAGCGATAAATCTTGAAAACAATGTTTAGATCATGATGGGGAACAACTATAGTATTTCCCCACAGCTGAATTTGGCGATTTATTTTTGGCGATTATGGCTAAACCATAAATCTAAAAATTATAAATCATATAGCATAAATGATAAAATCATAAGCTAAATCATAAATCATAAATCCAAAATAAATAGCATGCAGGCTGCCATATTATATCGCAAACAGTTCAGAACGACATCGTTATCGTTCAAATCGGCGCCAAAGAAAAATCGCCAAATTCTGCTGTGGGGAAATATTATAGTTGTACCAATTTTTCGTTCTGAAAAAAAAAAAAAAAAAAAAAAAAAACATTTGCACTCCGGGAGTGCAGACAGAAGTGAAAACGTGAACAATTACGTGTGTATTTCTTGAATCGTCAGGAAATATTTTATTGTGCAGGAAATACTTTTAAATGCAGTGTTTTTTTATTCATTAATATAAACTACTACTACAAAAATTATATTACAATTTCATTTAATGCGCTAACGGCAATAGAGACAGTGTCCGGAGATGAGAGAAGTCGTGTAGAGCCGCACCAGATTGTAAAAACGTGAGAAAAATGGCAGCTTTGGGCTTTCTCACGGTTTTGTGAGGTAGGTCTAACTGCAATACAGTGCCCGGAAATGAGAGAAGTCGTGTAGAGCCGCACCACATTGTAAAAACGTCAGAAAAATGGCGGCTTTGACCTTTCTCACTGTTTTGTGAGGTCTAACTGCAACGTTTCCGGCTGTAATCTTTAAGAGACAGTGTCCGGAGATGAGAGAAGTCATGTAGAGCCGCACCAGATTGTAAAAACTTGAGAAAAATGGCGGCTTTGGCCTTTCTCACGGTTTTGTGAGGTCTAACTGCAATAGAAACAGTGTCCGGAGATGAGAGAAGTCGTGTAGAGCCGCACCATATTGTAAAAACGTGAGAAAAATGGCAGCTTTGGGCTTTCTCACGGTTTTGTGAGGTCTAACTGCAATAGAGACAGTGTCCGGAGATGAGAGAAGTCGTGTAGAGCCGCACCAGATTTTAAAACAATATACAGTATATAATTATTAACACGTCACATTAGCAAGTTAATTGTATGATACATTATTTGTATCATACAAGGATGGAAAGCGTCAGGTGACGGTGACGTGAGTTCAATGATTTTTGTTCACCCAAAAGTTTTCACTTCAAATGGAAAGCGTCAGGTGACGATGACGGGAATTCAATGATTTTTGTTCACCCAAAAGTACTCAACGCGCCTAAAGAAGTTTTCATTTCAAAAATTCTACCCGATCAATAAATATGAATGGCAATTAAAAAAACTGCTGGTTGACAAAAAATCTAGGCCCGACAACACAACAGCAACAACACATCCTAGTGTTCTATTAAGTGCTCTATACGCAAGCGAAGTGTGACGTCACTGACCATCCGTGGATGCAAGAAAATTATTTCCTATGTTAATCTCCCATTGGATTTTTTTTTTTTTATTAAAAATCGAGGACAATTATTTCCCGATTTTAATCCCCATATTTGGGTATATATATGTATTAGTTATCATGTGCATGTGTTAGATTGAGTTATTTTGCTGTCAAATTGACAAAATTTTAATTTTAAATTTCAAAACTCTGTTGTCCTTGACATTTTTGTATTTGGCGATCAAAAGCGTACTACGAAAATATACATGCCAGATGTATATTTTCGTAATCTGTATTGTACGAAATATTGTTTCATATTCATTACTCTCTTAATATAAGTTTTTAAAATAACTATGATATTTGAAAGGAATTAAATTATATTCGCCAGATAATTTGGCGATATATATATATATATATATTTATTTTTTTTTTCTGCCAAGGATGACCGATATCAAATCTATTCCGCTGCAACATATTAGTATCTTATATCAGATACTTTATTTAGACATTTGAAAACAAATTTCACTTCAAATTATGATAGAATATTCATCATTTTCCTTTTAATTAGTATATTAGTTAGATATTTATTGTGTAAATATCATCCTTTGAAATGAAATGTTTATGTTTTCAATGGAATATGGAAGTTTTTTTTTTTTTTTTTTTTTTTTTTTTTTAATCTAGAGTTTTGAAATTTAAAATTCAATTTTTATCAATTTTAGAACAAAAACAACTTAATCTAACGCATGCACATGATAACTAATACATATCTAAACCTAAGTATGGGGATTAAAATCGGGAAATAATTTCCCTCGATTTTTAATAGTTTTTTACGAAAAATCCATTGGGCGTTTAACTTAGGAAATAGTTTTCTTGTATCCGCGAACGGCAAGTGACGTCATCACTTCGCTTGCGTATTTAAAGTCCTCATAATAAGAAAAAACGATTCACTTCATTTTACCAAAATACTCTTTTTTAAAACTATCGTAGATCCTGTTTTCAAATTTTCTAACTAACTATCCAATAACTACAGACACTCCATGCTAACCCAAATTCATCTCTACTCGATACCTCCAACCAGCTATCTCACCCACAACATCGCCAAAATATCCAGGATCCAGCTTGGGACTTTCTCATTCTCAACCGAACATTTTACCTTGACTCGACATTATCACCTTAGACTACTCTACTTTCAATACTCATTTCAACTGGTGACTTTTACTTGCCCAACCAAACATTCTATCCCAACTATCATTTTACACTAATTTCAAGACTAAAATCAACTGGCGGCATTTACGTACTAAACTCGACGCCAATCATACCTTACAATGTAAACAAACAATGAAGTTTGATAAAAATATTTAAAGGCTTTAATGCGTTTTTACAAATATTTTAAAATTTTTAAGGCTTTAATATGTTTTAGAAATATTTTAAGCGTTTTTTTAATGAAACAGTCAAAGAGTCGTTCATTCGGAATTAAAAAGTTGTCCATTTGGAATTTGTATTTTCTGAATGGCAACAGTTTTGGTTTGTTTTTATTTGGTATTGCATTGTTTATAATCATGAAGTTACATAATTCTATTTATAGGTTCATGTTTATAATAGCCAGTGATCCGTTAAATTTAATTTAGACATTTAAACATTACAATTGAATAGTTTTTCAAGGTTTTATAGGAAATAAATAAGAATATGTGCCATACAAAACATGTATGAAAATGATATGTATGTTTCCTAAGTTGAATTAAACAAACGGAAAAAAAAATGGCTGCCAAAAGTTTCTGTTTTGAAGCGGTACTAACCGGATTCGTTCATGATAGATGAGGGTCATTATATATATTAATTAGCATGTATTTTGATTACATTTTAGAGTTATGTTAAATAAAGAAAATGTGCCAAAATAGTTATAATATTTTAATGGTTAATATATTTCTAGTAAATATACTGCAGTTTTAGCTATAAAATAGCTACATTTTGCAATTAATTTTTTGTTCTATTTTATTTATTATCAGAACTTAACATTTTAGAAGCATTTTTTCAGATTAAAGAAAAAAAAAAATCAGGAGAACAGATATAATTCTAACATAAAATAATGGATAAATTAATGAAAAAAAAAAAAAAAATAAATAAATGCCGGTATTAATATAGTATTTACTGTGCAAACAGACTATAGCTATACATTACATTTTTTCTGTTCAAAATCGAAAATATAGCAAAAAAATATTCAATTTTTAGTTTAAAATGAATGTTATTATATAATTAACTGTTATTTTAATACGGAAAATTTCTTTTAACACAACCATTATTCATACATAATGGGTAATTATTATTATTTTTTAAATATCTATAAAATAAAGCACGCTTAGATAAACTGGGTTAATGGTAGCATTGGGAAAATGTTAAGTTTATGTATTTAAAATATAAATTGTTTTATTTTATATTGAATCTTAAAAGTATAATGAAATAATTTTTCTGTGTGAGGGTTTATCTTTAAGCATTGGCGTAACTGTGCAAAAATTGTAGGAATGTTAATTCTTTAAGGATGATATGTTACTACTATATTTGCCTTTAAAAAAATAAATAAATAAATAAAGGAATAAGAATGAAAGAATCGATAATAATATTAATATTAAATACTTAGTTTTAAAATAGCAAAAGCAAATTCTTATAAATATTGAATGATTCTGCAATTTTAGCAATTTATTTTACAAAATATAAAGTAAATATACTACATTATTTGAAGTAAAAATGAGAATAAAATACATAGTACAGAAAAAAAAGTTTTTTTTTTTTTTTTTTGAAATTTTTTATTTAAAAATACCAAAAACATTACATTTTTAAAATTGACTATATAATTATAAATAATGTGTTAGGGTGTTAGGAGGTGTTAGAAAACTTTTTCTAAACTATATACCAGAAAAAATTATATGCTTTACTATGACAAACAAATGATTTCTTGGTATATTTTCTTCTTCAAGACCAAATATCTCTTGGGTATAATTAGAATATTTGTTAAACTAATACTCCACCGTCTTAAACAAAATTCTGCTTTTGCAAGAATATCATCAAATCATTATTTATTTATTTATTTATTTATTATTATTATTATTATGGAAAGAAAAAGAAAAAATAGAAAAGTAATAATAATCAGTACCAAAACAAACACTATCGAAAAAGGTTTTTTTTTTTTTTTTTTTTTTTTTTTTTTAATTAGGAAATAAAAAGCGCGCGTTCAAAATGAAATAAAAAAAAGGAACAAGATAATTAAGTTTGAGTTTGAGCTGGCTATTTAAGGATACCATTCATATAGTAACTTAATAGTTTTCAACAAATTAAAATATGGATATCCTAATTGAGCTAGTAAAGACCTTTGCGAGCGTCCGAGTTACTTCGGTGCCAAATTTCAAATTTCGCCAAAGGAGTCCTATACTAAAAAATCCCCCCCCCTTCATTAATCTTCAGTAAGAACAGACAATACTTTAACTCGCCGTCAGCCGTGACCGATGTTATTCTAAGGAAAAATTTCTTTCCATAATTACTCATTGCAGAATGTATTTATTATTATTATTATTATTATTATTATTATTATTATTATTATTTTAAATCTTGTACATAAACAAAATCAACAACCCTTTACTGATAATCATCAGCCATAAAGTGAAAAGAAAAATAAAACAAATCAGAATATACATTTTTTGAGCAAACTGGAAAAAAAAAGAAAAAAAAAAAAAATGCCTATTTTTGTCCTTTTCACCTGCTTGTACATTTTTCTCTGACATTATGAAAAAGGCTTGTATATTGAGCAATTATGCAAAATTGACATATTTTAGATATAAGAGCTTATTGAGGATGGGAAATATCTCATAAAGAAAGTTATAAATGACTGCTTAAAAAATAATTATATATAGAATGTAAAACAACATACATGCATACATATTTATGTTCATAATTGTAACCTTCTCTGTGCAACAAGGTTGTGCAAAATGTTCTTGCAGCACAAAATCGCGACATACGTTGGAAGCAGAAGAACGTAAAATGAAAAAATAGCAAATAGTGACACAATTATTGTTTTTGCAAAAAGTAACAAAGTTTATTTTGAAACCATGTGAACAATTATTTATTTCTTTTATTTATTTATTTAATTTTTATAATTCTAAACTAAACAATATTATTAAAAATCAGAAATAAAATATTAAAATATTATCATGTGAATATTTAAATACGAGACGAATCTTATTTGGACATTTATTAATATTCTATTTTCAAGTACAGGAAAGAGCTGTTACTCTTTTAAAATGAACTAAATCAAAGTCTCTCCAATTTTACAGGGACAGCCCCACACTGTTGGCTGCTAGAAAGTTACCAAAAGTCATTAAAATTCGGCTGAGCTTCACTAATTTTCCAGTAGAAAAGTACTCGTCAAAATATTAATTTGACACAAGGGGAGCTCAGGGAATTCTAGTACTGTAAAAATGTGATGTAACATTTATAAATATGTGTGACTGATTACACACACAACTGTCCAAAATTTCAAAAATAACTGCATAATTATAATATTAATCTTGTAAAAATAACCTGGACGCACTGGTCATTAATGATCACCATAACAATGTGCCTGATATGCAGAAAGTCCTTACTTCCTGCCCCTGATATTTATCTGTCAACGTTATGCACGTAATTTAAAAATTCTAATATCTCTCAACTTTAGATGCACAAATCGTATTGCATTACTGGACAGCTGATGACTCTTTCCAAACTTTTGTTTTAAAAAGCAATAGTTTAGAAAGTTGCATATCTGGGAAATACAATGGTAATTCAGTGAAATGACATTAATATTTAAAGAGAAATTTTAAGTATTATATTTGAAAATAGTCAAATGAAATAAATAAAATTATATTTAATATATTTACGTTACTAACAGTCCAGAATAACATCTGTAACGACGCAGGGGAACTTAATTTATTGAAGGAAAATAGAATAAATTCGGGTAAATATTTAGCTGCTGGTGATTTCTCCATTTCTTTCTCTCACACGCACACACACAAAAACGTATTTACATGTGTTTTATGGACAAAAATACATTTACAAATACTTTTAGGAGCAAGGATGAAAATTTTACTTTAAAAAAAAAAAATTGTTATCAGTAATTGAAAAATAACAAAAATAGTAGAGAAAACCAATTATGAACTATTTTATTCAACTTATTTATTGAAATATTATTTAAAATGTAAATAAAAATATACCAATTAACAAAAAAGAAAAAAAAAAAAGAAAGGTTTTTTTTTTTTTTTTTTTTTTTTAAATAATAGGAAAGATCTTTTTTCATATTGTTAAAATATACGGGAAATAATTCAAAGTTTGTGATAAAATGAAACTTCCATACGCTCTGAGGTATTAGTAAATGCAAGTTACCAGTTATTACTTGTATGTGTCTTTAAATATTATTCTTTCTGTTAATTCAAAATTACAATCGTATTTTAACACTCAATATCCGCAAGCAACACTATATGAACCTCACTGAAGTGTTTGCAACCAGTAATATAAAATAACGTAAACTTGTGATGTTAAACCTGTTTATGCTTCTATTAAAACTTTTATAAATGTAAATATAAATTATGATTATTAAATACTTAAATTAATTCCATTGTACAAGTTTAAAATAGTGAATAAAGAACATGTTCATATATTCAGTATTTTTATTGTATGCTGAAACGCAAACGATAATTCAATAAACAAGAGAAAAATTCCCCTTATTTGTAATATTCTCTTTTTACTTTTTTCTATATTCAATAGACGAAAGTATTGGATTTGTAAAAATTTTTGATTTCTGGTTTTCGATGGGTTATAACGTTTTGAGGAGTCCAGAATACGATTTGACTGTTTTTAGAAAATGCCTGTCTGTCTCTCTGTGTGTGACAAAGAATTTGTGGCGAATATATCTTAGAAACTACTGCGCAGAATTTTATGCAAATTTATACGTAGTTGCACCTTAGCATAAATTAGTGGCTATCAACTTTTGTTGCTAATCGCTCAATAGATGCCACTGCTATACAGCTATTTCCTCAATTCTAAGGAAGGCTACTAAGGGAAGGCAAGAACTACAGCACAGAATTTCATATAGATTTATATTTAGATGTACCTTGACATAATGAGTTTCTATCGACTTTTGGTGACAAACGCTCAACAGATGGTACAGCTATACAACGATTTCGGAAATTTCAAGGAAGGTTATATCTCTCTATTGCGTATAATCAAACAAAACATGTTATATAAAGAGAACATTATCAGACATTATACTAATTCAATTTGGGTTCATATCAGTCGATAGGTCGCGCTGCTATACTGAAATTTTCCTTAAGAACGGGAAGGTTGTCATCCGCACGATAAAATATTACTTCCATTGGATATTTAGTGTAATACTTCTTTGACATGAAAATCGTGTGCATTCATAATGGATTAAAAAATAATAAATAATTTGTGCTACGGGAATTCGTATAATATATATATATATATAGAAGAAAGTTTTGTGATGGCCACAACATACTAGTTTATCTAGAATTTACAATTAAAGAAATCTGCCCTACCGAAATATACAAGTTATTATTATTATTTATTTATTTATTATTTTATTATTTTATTAGGACTGAGGGCCTATTAGTCTCAATCTGGGATTTTTGCGTTGTCGTTTTCGATAGTTGGACATTTGTCGAAATCATTTTTCGATAGTTGGACATTTATCGAAATCTAAAATTTATCGAAAATATAATTGAGTAATTTGAAAGCGATGTTATAATTGGGAAGAAAAAAAAAACTAATAGTCTTCCGTCCTAAACTAAATTCTGCTTTTGCCAGAATTTCATCAAAATCTTTTTTTTTTTTATTATTGTTATTGCAAGAAAAAGAAAAGAAAATTAATAATAATCAGTATCGTTACAAGCGATATCGAAAAAGTTGTTTTTAAATAATTTTGAATTAGGAAATAAAAAGTGCGCGTGAAATAATATGAAATAAAAATAAGTAAAAAAATGAATTTAATGATTTAATGTTTTTGTTTTTGTTGTAAAATTGACAAAATTTGAATTTTTAATTTCAAAACACTAGAAAAAAATTGGCAAACTTCCATATTCGATTGAAAACACAAACATTTCATTTCAAAGGATGATATTTACACAATAACTATCCAACTAATATACTAATTAAAAGGAAAATGATAAGTATTCTATCATAATTTGAAGTCAAATTTGTTTTCAAATGTCTAAATAAAGTATCTGATATAAGATATTAATATGTTGCAGCGGAATAGATTTGATATCGGTCACCCTTGGCAGAAATAAAAAAATATATATATATCGCCAAATTATTAAGTTCTGTTTTCACACTCAGAAAATCATGACTGATAAATTATGTCTCGTTTATTTATTTAATTTTTATCTTTATTTTTTAACTAGACTAAATTTTTGTGAGAAAATTCATTCGCATTAATGTCTCATGTCAAAAGAATAGTTTATAAGATTACTCGTAGTTTTCCTTCTTTTATATAAATATTTTTATGTTAAAGACAGAGATTTAAGTTCACATTTCTGTCTTTAAATGCTAATTAGTCCTTTACAATTTTTTTTACTAAAAAAAAAAAAAAAAAATTGGTTGCACTTTACATTATTTTTTCCTTTAGATTCTAAGGATTTGTACTTTGATTGTAACAACTGTAAATATTTTAGTAAAGAAGTCTCTCTCTCTCATTTTTTTTTTTTTTCTTTAATCTGTTCTGGTATTAAAACTACTGCCTATCACATACCTATAAATGCAACAATAAAAAGTAACATTTTTTTAAAATAAAAATTAATATTAATTAAGTAAAATAAAACTCTATTTACATATCATTAAATAAATAAAATAAAATTTAAATACTATTAACTCCTCACATGGGCGTAATCTCTGCATTTTTTCCCCTTTATTTTATTTTATTTATTTTATTTATTTATTTTATTTATTTTTTTTATAATTTGTCAAAAATGTAAAGAATGCTAATTTTCTATCAAACAAATATTAGTGGGATATGAATAAATCAACATATATATATATATTAATCGTATTTAGTTATAAATAACAAAAGCAAAGATAAATAAATGAAGTGCATAAGTGTAAAGCCTAGATTGTAAATAAAAGAAAAAGCGCGTAAAAGTGTTAATATGAAAAACAAAAATCATATTTAAAAATAAAATTGTTATTAAATCAATTTAAAAATAATATCTACAGATAATTATATGTGTAAGATAATAAAAATCTATAAAGGGCAAATATCAAGCTAAAACTTCAAATATATTCTACCGAGCATTTGTAAAATGACAAATTCAAATAATCAAAGTTACAACTTTTATTTAAAAATTTATCTTATTTTAAAAGCGTTTCGATAAAAATCCAGTCTTTAATAACGTAATAAATTTGCA
This sequence comes from Salticus scenicus, assembly GCA_963930645.1. Lineage (NCBI taxonomy): Eukaryota > Metazoa > Arthropoda > Arachnida > Araneae > Salticidae > Salticus > Salticus scenicus. Next base: position 270,492,017 of record OZ005653.1, on the reverse strand, counting down.
AAAATATAAAAGCGTTTTGAAATTTAAGTTAAAACGTCTTCCTATATCAATTTTAAAATGATATCTAACAGGTAATATTTGTATCGGATAACAAATACCAAAACAGGAACATCAAGAAAGAAAAAAAGTAAAATAAATAAGTAAAAATGCTTTCTGAAAGAAGATGCGATTCAAATCCACGAGATCGCTTTTAAAAAGTTTTATATATGTTCAGAAAGAAAGAAAATAAATAAATAAATAAACAATGCAGTGTGTTTATAAAAATTTTAAAATGATAAATGAAAAATGATTTTTTTTATTAAAATCTATATTATTTTAGAAACTATTCATAAAAATACCATTTTAGAAACTATTCATTTCAACAGCAAATAACTTTGCAAAATTTGAAAAAATAAAATAAAATAAAATAAATATTTAATATACCAATTAAAACTAATAATATTCAGGAAGGAATTATACGTATCACATAACAAATAACTAAATAAATACGAAGATCCATTTTCCAAAAGAAAAGAAAAGTAGTGCTACGACGAGGATGGGATTCGAACCCACGCGGGCAGAGCCCAATGGATTAGCAGTCCATCGCCTTAACCACTCGGCCACCTCGTCCTGCCTTTGTTGCGCGCTATCTCTAACATAAATGGCTTCTCAAAAATTTGTTTATTCAGCTTATCTTACAACATGAAGTTAGAGAACATGACCCCTCTATCTTCATGTCTGACAATGATAAGGAGTATTTTAAAATTCCCAGTTCTAAGAAACAACCTTTAAAATTTAGCGATTTCCCTTATTTTTTCCCTTTTCTTTCTTTCTTTCTCTCTCTTACAACAAGAGAATATTGGTAAATAAATATATATCACAAGCATAGCTATATTGCTTCTGTTTTTTTTATCTCTAACTTTTAATAAGAGATTTTTCATTGTTAAATCAATACTAAAAATAAGTTTTTTTTTTTGTTTTTTTTTAATAAAAATTTAAATTAAACATTCATCGGTGTATGCTTTGGGAATAAGGCGGATTGATTATACGAGGATTATATGCCTAAGGAGATTTCCTTCGTGGGATGTCTTTCTAAGGAGTCCTAGCCCTTATTTTAGTGAGTTTCGGAGAAAACTGCGGAAAAGTACGAACAGCTTAATTGATGAGCGCGACCTGGGATCAGACCAGGTACTTCACGTGTACCAGCTTTGTGAGCAGAACATCTCGACCATTATTAGGTCTAAACATTCATAGGAATAAAAAAAATTAAGTAGAATCCCCATATGGGAGAAACGTGTTACAATTATTTCGGATCGAAATAATAATAGGACTTTGCATCAAGTGTAAAAAGTAGGCACAATTGCGATATGTTGCTGCTTTCATGCAGTACCCGTACCTATTTTTTCTACAGGATAAAGTGCCGAGCTATTATTTCGATTCGAAACAACTGGAACGAGTTTTACAATTCATACGTATACTTAAAAACATTTTTATTCATTACCTTTGAACATCATTTTTTTCGCACCTTTTACTTTAATGAATATATATTATTATTAAACAAAGAAAAACAAAATGTTGATAAAATTTATCTCAAATATTATATGTCTGAGTTTTGACAAATTTTTCTAAAATAATGGTTTAATTTTACCTAATCAATATTTCATTTAATCACTCCACTGAAACATATTTTTAATTTCCCTACATATTATTTCCCTGGTTATGGTTATATCTGCATAATTTTAAGTTATCAAAATACTTCAAAATTTCAAAAACATACATTTTTTTGCGTGCATTATTATGAAAAACGGTGACATGCACCTCTATGACATCAGGCTACAATGACAGACTCTTGTAGGTGGTGTGGTGTTAGGGTTGAGGTCAATTGACAACGCTAGGGTCCTAAGTTTGTGGAGAGTGTGTGCGTGGGATTTTCTTAAGGGATACTAACCTATATTTACGTTGGAGAAAACCCTGTAAAACTCCGAACGGTGTTGCCGACGGAAACGTCTAGAATCGAACCCGGCACCTCAAGTCCGATAGCTTTTTTAAAAGTAGAACCTCTAGGCCACTGGTGAGGCTCTGACTCTGGCAAGAATTTATGTTCCTGGAAGCCAATTTTAAAATTTTATAAAACATAAAAATTTCAAATGACCATGCATCAGTTCCTCCTCTCTTTTAAAAACAATTCGATAAAATTACAAAAGATGTTTCTACTTAGCGTTTAATTTTTTTATGATATAAAATATTCACTATAAGATTCGATTTCATATATTTTTTTTTTTTATTATTATTATCTTCTACTCTGCACTTAAAGGTTTCTTTTACCGCGCATTTTAGTGCATTAATAAGTAACTAAAGCATATTTCGTGATATATTTTATAATAATTTTGCTCTTATTTTTGTTTTTATTTAACAGGCATAAATATTTCAAAAAACATGTCACGTATTAATTTTTTCAAGGGAAAGAGAAAAAATATATATATATATAAACTAAAATTGAAATTTGTCGCTTGCAGATTTTAGCAATTTCACTCATAATGGTTATCATTTTTCCTAAATTAATCTTCATTATCTATGCATGATGCATGTTTTTAATTTTCTGTTATATTATCACATTTCTTTTACATTTTTCTTTTGATTATATTCATTTAGTCATCTGCTGACTAACTTTTGCTATAATTATATCTTGTAATACATAAGTGTTTAATAATTTTCGAATGTTCCTTGATTTTCCTTTTTTATTTTTCAAATAGCATTTATTCAATATTCCTCTAATTCATTTTTAAGTTACTATATTCGGTAATATGTGAAAGTGCTTTATCATTTACGAATGATGTATGAATTTTCATTCTTGTTTTTTAAAATAGAATTTACTCATCATTCTCTGACCCACTCTATACTTCACTGTAATTATACCCTTAATATGGGAAAGTGTTGCACATTTTATGAGTGATGGAAACTGCTATTCCCCCCCCCCCCCCCCCTTTTTCTTTCTTTCTCTCCTTTTTTTTTTTTTTTTTTTTTTTTTTTAACTTTTAGTATAAATTTTTCTTATGCAGGTGTAAATATGCATAGTTAAATTAAGTTCTTCATTTTCACATTCAACGAGTTGCAAGTAAAAAAACATTTTTTTTTTCTGTCGTTTAGCTGTTTAAACGCATTTTTGGCAAAAATGATTTATACGTAGTTTGAAAGAAATAGCTTTTGATGGTTACTAGAATGCATCCCACTTCATTAATGAGAACTAATCGTAAAGGCAATACTCAGATCATTTTATCATGTGAAGTAAATAATAATGATAATAATAATAATAATAATAATAAAGCATCTACTTCAAACGAAAGAATAGAGTCGAAGATTGGATATTTATATGATCCTGTAAGGTTGACCAAAGATTACTGAACCTAAACATTTAAATTATTTATTATAATGAATTAAAAAAAAAAATCGTCTTTTGAAAAAAATTTAAATTTTGTAACTCTTTCTTTTTTCCAACTTCTTATGTACTTACTGTCATTCACTACGGTATGTTTGTGAATCTCAACATAATTTAATTGTTGCCATTTTCTTTTTCGTCAGAATTTAAAAAAAAAAAAAAAAAAAAAAAAACGTACATTTATTTAAAATGAGGAAAATTAATTAGAAAAAAAATTAGAAATATTAGTCGTATCGTTAAAATAAGGTACCAAATGAAAGGGAAAATTTTCGTGAATCCGATGGATTAAACAGTTTATCGATCGGACAATTAGATTTTTTAAAATTAACTAAAGTATGAATTTTAGGTGGCAACAGCAGAAGATTGTATGGAAACCGTTTGGTGAGAAAAGAAAACATCTGCTACACATTAAGTCACATGTTTTTGAAGTGGGATTAAAAAATACAGTTTTAAAATTTTTTAAAATTTTCCCTCCCGAACACAAAAATTAATATACAGCCTGTACAACACAAGACCAACTTGCATTTCAAATTTCATTAATTTTTTTGGTTAATAAACAAAAAAGTTACTTTTTTTTTTATTATTAAATTTTATTCTAACTTTGAAAAGATTTATGTGATACGATACATTAAGAATTTGGGTTTTAAAAGTTTTTTTAAATAGATTCTTCTTCTTCTTCTTTTTTTTTTTTTTTTTTTCAGATTAATTAAAATATTTATATTTCACTTCTTTACAAATTTTATAACGATCATCATATTATCATAAAAGCAATTTTCATTTAACGAATTTTTAATTCTAATTAAAATCACAAACAGAATTTTCTAGCTTAATATCTGTCTCTAACCAAAATAACCTCCACTGTCTGTCTCTGAGATTCGTTCATTCTGAGAAATCGTGGATGAGAATCCTTCCGGAGCGTCCTTCGTAATTTTGTCCGCTTGTCACCGCTGTCTTCTTCACCTGTCGCCGCTCGTCAAACACAAGTGCCTCCGCATCGAAAATGCCTTACAAGAGGAGAGCGCAAGCACATCACTTAATTCCGATCAATAAGCATCAAAAGAACCAAAGGCTGGAATGGACGATCTGGGGGTACACTTGTTGCCATCCTGAGAGGAGAAATTCCATCTGGAGCGTCATAAAAATAAAATTTCGAAAAGTATCACTGTTATCTTGCGATGCAGTGTTATGTATCGCAACTCATTTATGTCAAACAGGATGCAAACCGTGAGAGATAAGAGTGTTTAAAAAAAAGTGCATTGGAATCAAAGTGAAAAGGATAAACGCTAAAACATCAAGAATTTTACGGTTTTGTTCATCCATGCGATTAGATAATGAAATAATCGTCTAAAGGAAGTCAAGTGTCGAAGAGTGCTATTTGATTCTCTTTGAAAAATTTAGAGAGAGAAATTTACATTTTGTGACCTTCGGAATCAAAAAGTATTGTCGAAAATAATCTATATTCTATTTGGAGTTCTGAAACACGGAAAAATAAAATTAATCCTGTCTGTGAGTGCCTTTGTTAAAAGGTATTAAATAATTATTAAACTTCAACGTCTTATATTGAAATTTTAAACTATAAATTGATAATGATTGCTAAGTATTTTAATAAGCGTTATTCATTAAAATAACAAAGTTAAAGAAAGTTTATTATTAGCTATAATTGTATAGATTAAAAAAAAAAGGAAGAAGACGTTTTAAAGTGTCATACGCATTTACAGAAAAAAAAAAAAAAAAAAAAAAAAAAAAAACAGTATTTCCAAAATAATGGAACAGAAGCCAAGTTTCGAATTTTTTTAAATTATTGTTGGTTTCGCATAACAGAACAAAACTATTTTAGCGCTTTATATATATATATATAAAGAATATTTAACAAATGAAAATTCATCAATGACATAAAACTAAACAAAATTTCTAATTTCTGTTTGTTTGGGAAAAGTGTTTTCGATGATGGGTTCAATAACTGAATAAGGTATGGCTGTTAGTATGGACTTGAAATTCACTTTAAGTCGTAGGTGACCATTTAGTGAATCTCAATGTGGGGGGGGGGGGGAGGGGGGAAGGTTAAAAACGTAGAGCGATAACGATAACCCCAAACCAAGTCAATTGCTTACTTTTTGTGCACAAAGTCACTTTTAGCAGAAAACTCGTGAAATTCGCATGCATATCGATTGTAATTATTAGAGTTGTTCTATCAAAAAACAAGGAAATTTCTGATTTATAACATGATTTTAAAACACATTTTTTATCATTAACAGGAGACATTCATAGATTTCTTCAAAAAATAATTAAAAATTAAACTTTTTTTTCCTTTCATCGTTCCTAACGGTAAAATTATTTTAAAAATTTCAACTGAAAGTTTATACTGGACTGACGTATTTTTAGAACGTGGAAGTCAACGAGCGATTCTAATTAAAAAACTAATAGCATGTAAATTAAGATTTCAATTTATCTCTTTATTTCTTTTTCATTTTGAATATTGTCGCAATATAAGGACGTACGCTGTATTTATTTATTTATTTATTTACTTTGGCTTAATACAGCTGTACAGTTTTTGAAATCTTGCATATTTCTGCTTTATGAAGGCTTGCATGTCCTCCCCGATGATATATCCTTCAAGCTTTGAGCATTATCCACTCCCCGTTCTTATAGTTTTGCTATGCTTCACTTCACTCTTAAATTTTAATCGTATCTAAATGGTATTTTTTTCCCCCTTCTTTCTTAAAAAAAAATAAATAAATAAAAATAAAAAATAAAAAATAAGTCTTTGGTTAAATTTAATCATTATTGGCATGAGTGGATTTCATCAATCATTATAGCGTTATTATTTTATTTATCTTTCATTAAATAATAACGACATCATTTATTTAATTTTTTGAATGAAGTTGGCATTAATAATGTATCTCTTGTATGCTAATTTTTTTTTTTTTTTTTTTTTTTACAAATATATATAATTTTATTTTGAAAACTGTATGCATTAACTGAATATATTCTGCATTCATTGTAAATAAACATTTTGTAATTTTTTGTATATATATTGTAAAGTGGAAAACATTAATGGAGTTTTTCAATTCTAATTTATATATATATATTTTAAACAAGTAAAAAAAAATAAAAAAGGGGGGGGGGGTGCGATGTGTCATATGATGAGAAAATGATCGACTATGCTTTTAAAATATTAGGCCTACTGAAAAATTTTGTTCGTTTAAATTTGGAAAAAAAAAAAAAAAAAAAATATGAGATCGGAAATTTTTGTTTAGCAATTTTTATATGATATTAATATACCTTGAAGAAGAAATTAATCGGGTGGGACATTCACACTACTTTCTCGTATCCTATATTACTATGGACATATCTTTGCAGTAATTCGGATAACTACGTGACATTTTTAGAAGATTTATTTCCTGTACCTTAGTTATTAAGTCTAAGCCTACATTTGTTGCACAAAACATGCTTTTAAGCATATAAACAATGCATATTAATTTCATTTTCTTCAATGCAGTATAACCATTCTAAAATTCATTTAAACGAAATATTGCCCACAGGCCATAAAAAAAAAAAAAAAGAAAAATGTTGGGTGTGTCTCTGTAGGTGAACAATAAACAATATAGACAAAAAAAAAAAAAAAAAAAACTATTTCTATATTGCGCCTAAACATGTGTACCAATTTCCAAATCAATTGAGGGATTTTTGCTGCTGCTGTTGCGGTACGTCCAAATTATGTCCCTATGCCGTAATGATAAAGAAAAAATAAGAATAAGCAGTAAAAATAAGAATAATAACAAGTACTTTCTGTATTAAACAAAACTATAGTAACTCTATCCAGCAACTGAGGGATACATACATGTATATATATATATATTTTATCCAATTATTTCTGTGGTCATTTATTTGTTTTCTCTGTCATTAAGTTTAATGGTCCCTTTTTTTTATTATTATTATTCATGTCGGCGTAAGTAATTTAAATTGTTTTTGTCTCTTATTGGTTCTTAATCTGTATCGCAACAATTTTGTGTCAGTCTTTCCTATAAGTTAAAAACAGTTCTACTTTTTTGTGTTGGTATTGTTTTGTATCTATTAATTGCTAAATTTTACGATTAAAGTTTATTACGATATCTATCATATATATATATATATTCCTTGTACAATTTTTATTAAAATCACACAATTAACTGTGGAAGAAAATCATATTTACTGAAATTTTTATTTTTTGACTGAGTGAAAATAATGCCTAGACCGGGAGTCGAACCCCGGATCTTTGACTTACAAGGTCATGGCTCTACCAATTGAGCTATCCAGGCCGACACCCCGGTCAGCATTACTCACTCAGACAACCTTTAGGCAGAAACATCTCTGGTCTATCATGTAGATAGCTCAACAGAAATAAGCCGCAGGAAATGGAAAACACCATTAGATAATGGGAGAAAGAAATACAATTTTTATTAAAATCACACAATCAACTGTGGAAGAAAATCATATTTATTGAAATTTTTATTTTTTCGACTGAGTGAAAATTATAAAAGTGCGGCTTATTTCTGTTGAGCTATCTACATGATAGACCAGAGATGTTTCTGCCTAAAGGTTGTCTGAGTGAGTAATGCTGATCGGTGTGTCAGCCTGGATAGCTCAATTGGTAGAGCCTTGACCTTGTAAGTCAAAGATCCGGGGTTCGATTCCCGGTCCAATATATTCCTTGTGTTATTTTAATAATATGCGGATTTGTACATTAAATTACTGATAAAATAAATTAAAAAAAATTAATTAAAGATTTTTTCTATTAGCTTGATTCGCACTAAAAAGTATGAAAAGTTTAAAATGAAGTGTTGTCATCTAAATTTTATACTTTAATTAATTTTTAAAATTGTAATTGTCGTGTGGAAAAATGTTTGCACCTCTGGATTCAAAATAATAGCCCCTTTCATTTGGTACTGAATTTGTAACGAGCCACGTACTTTTTAAAATGACTGAAAGGCATTAAAATGAAGTGTTGCCACCTAAATTTAATACTTTAGTTAATTTTAGAAAAATCTAATTGTCGTGTCTAAAACCTGTTTGCACCCCTGGATCCAGATAAATCGTCCCTTTCATTTGGTACCGAATTTCTAATGGTAGCACTGATATTTCTTATTTATTTTCCCCTTTTTCCGTTTTTAACCCAGATTCGACAGAAGGTTTATGACAGAGAATGTAAGCTAAAAAAAAGTCTTTAAAAAGAAAGTGTATTTTTAAAACTATTTTTACATCTTTATATATAATTAAGAATGCTTTACGATTCCTATTCTTTAAAATTCAGTATAGAAATTGGTTGCATAATAATTTTTCAAAAATAATTCATAATTTCCCAAACACAAAGAGGGAAAAAAACGAATTCTTTGAGAGGTATGATTAAATCTAGTTCTTAAAACAATTTTATGATACATTACATTGCTATCGATATTATTATAAAATATAAAATATTATATATTTAATAATTTATATAAATTATTTAATTAAAATTGAGCATTATTTGTGTATAACAAAAAAAAAAAAAAAAAAAAAAAATCATTGCAATTACAATAAATTAAATTTGTTTTGTTATCAGTTTTCAAGACTTAATTAAAATTACCTGAAAAATGTCCTTATTTAGAAATGAAAGTTCATTTTTAAAAGACACTAAAAAATAAATAAATAAATAAATAAATAAATAAAAGAAAATTTACATTGAAATGAGTTTAAATATTTACATTGAAATATTTTGAAATGAGTTAATATTATAGGAATTTTTATTATCAAAAAACAAATTATAGTAATAGTGAAAATATGTAGTCATAACAGTAACAAATTTAGCAAATTTATTTCAGAACGCAATAGAATATTATTCAATAGATACTAATAGCGTTGCACCCATCCCCCTCCTCTTCCTCCTCCCCTTAAGTAGTAGAACTTTGTCAAAATTCGCAATTTTAAACTGCTTCAATAATATATTCTTTTAAAAAAGGTAGTAGGGTGGGGAGAGAATTCTCAGGGGGACAAAACAATTACGGACTATTACGGACAAAACAATTTATTCACAATGAAATAGTAGTTATAACTCGCTTTATTTGTCTCATTTACGAACTTTTTTCACTGCAAATCCTAACTCCTAACATGTATTAGCACTGCTTCCAGATATAGATTTTTTTTTTCTACACTTCTTGGTAACTCACGTGATCATTTTATCGATTAGTTCCCAAATGCTACTGTTATCGATGATAATTGTTTATTGCATTCATTACTGTCATTTGTATATGCCAGAGGAAATCACTGTTACAACAGATGAAAGATAATTAGTAAATTTATTTAACAACAAAGATTATGGGAAGACGGAATGATATCTTTATATGGTATATAGAAATTTGGTTATTTGCAATATATCACTATTTATATTGATATCCATGCACAATAATTTTGTTAAGAACAAGTATGTTATTATTTCTCAGAAAATGTTATATTGGTATAGATAAATCATCATTAATATTAGGCACATATAAGAATTTTATTAGCTTCTACATATAACTATTCTGTTACGACTATTCGTTCTGACTACATTCGTTATAATTATATAGTTAGTTCCAAAAGTTTTGTATTAGTAGGAAAATCACGAAGTATATGGAGTTTAGCGATAAATTAGTTGAATAAACGCAGAATATCTAAAAAAACTAAAAATAGATAAAATAATTATAAATGAACTAGATAAATAAATTAAACATATTTAAGATTAAACTTATTGTATCATATTTAGAATTATGCAATTATTAATATATTATTAATATATATCCAATTATTATATTCAATTACTAATATTCTATTAATATAGATAATTATTACCAATTTATCATCCAATTATTGTTAATAATAATTAGAAATTCGCAGTTACCTACATAAAATGTATAGAAAATATAGATATTAAAGAAATAAAGAAACTGTCGATGCTAGACACAAGAAATTCTACATAAAATAAATAAATTGTAAAGGAAAAAAATATTAATATTTTAATTTAAAATTTTGCATATATTTTGTATTTATTATAATATTTTTTAATGTTTTAATTTCCTGATTTTTCGGCAATACAACACAGTAATAATAATTATACTTGTAGCTGTTTCAGTTTAGTTTTACATAAAAGACAATAACTAATAATAAAAAAATAAATAGTGATATTAATATTAACAGGAAAAATGTGGAGTGTAACAATCATACGAATTCCATTACCCACTACAACATATATTATAAACTATATTTAGAGGTAGTGTGACATAAAATTGACCTAACCAATCAGATACTTAACAATTTTTCTGCAAAAACAAGGTAATATATACGTTATAAAGACGTATAAAATAAAAAATAAAAATATAGAGAGAGTGAATCTAAAGAAAATTGGTAGAATCCTCTTTTGAAACACCAATTTCTGAAATCTCAAATTAACCTGCTTTATCATGATGCCTATCATTTTTTTTTTCTGTAGTACTTAATTAATACATGAGAAATGGCATCTAAAAATGGGTTTATATAGCAAATTTTAAGAAAATTATTAGAGCCATTTTTGAGATATTGAGTTTCGATACCCTACCGATTCCACCCAAGCATAGACCAAAACCCACAATCATATACAAAAGGGCATCTAAAAAGGTGTGAATATGGTAAGTTTACAGAAAGTCCGCAAAACCTTTTTTTTTTTTTTTTTTTTTTTTTTTTAAGAAACACATATTTGAAACCTAAAATATAAGTGAGGACGCCCATCAGTTTTCCTGAATTCACCACCATAAAGGGAGTACATTGTTCATACAGCATCTTTGAAGGAAATCGTTAGAGTCGTTTTTCAGATACGGACTTAGTCCCTCCGAATTTTTCTAAATGTAGGCAAAATCATCTGTACAGCATACATGTAGAAACTATAAAATTTCGTCGAACAACCTTTTTTTTTTTTTTTTTTCTCTTTTAAATATAATTGTCAGAAAATCCTCTCTCCCTCACCACACACACATACATACCGACCCATTTTCAAAAGCTGCTTTTTTAAACTCAGGTGACTTTAAAACATGTAAATAAGATAAAAACTAGATATCGAAATTTTTGACTAAATACAATACTTCCATGGTAGTTATGTAATGTAAGTAAAAAGTATTGGCCGTATAAATTGTTGCACACGGTGAAATATCTAATTTAATGTGTAATATGAAGCAATTTAATTTATTATTCTTATTATTTTCTTCAAAAATTCTCAAAAAATGCTTAAATGGAAAATTTATACAGCAGTTGCATTGTATACCTTAACATGCTTATGAAATCTTGTGTGTAAATTTATTCACATACTTACGCAGATGAGGTGTTCAATTAAAATAGCTTCTACATTAATATGGATTTTGTATCTACATTAATATGGACAAATTCTTTTCTATTTAACTTTTCTATTTAACTTTTCTTTCTTTTTTTTTTTTTTTTTTTTTGTGTGTGTGTGTGTGTGTGTGTGTGACTCAATATGATTCAATATGATATTGTATTGAAATGTTGGAGTTATCGAGTCAAAATAATAAAAATAAATAATTTAGATTCCGCAGGTATTTATTTTATAGTATGTCAAATATGCCTTTAAAATTACGAGAATACTTTATTGACGATAATTATTTCATGAACTAGAACCTATTTGTAATTAAAAAATTAAATAGATAAAACAGATCAAAGTATTAAAAATAAATAACTGATTTCATCATTATGGACACATTGTTTAACATATTTATCCTTAGGAACGGCTTATAATATACAGTAGTTAAAAAAACCATACATTTTAAAACTCTCACAAATTTTATCAAAAGAAAAATTCAAAGTTTTTATTATTTTTTAAAATATTTTTCTTCATCATGAATTGCATTTAAATTTAAAAATAATAATGATACCTTAATACTGTATATGTGTATATCTGCACAATAACCTGTTTTAACATCTTTTTTAGGCAATTAAGTAAAAAAAAATATTTTAGTAATATTGTAAATATTTTTAGTGAATATTTTAGTAATATTCTCAGACAAAATCAAGTAATAAGGATTACTGACCATATGAAGATTTTTGTATTTTAATCAACTGAACGCAAAACAAATATGCCATGTATGAAATTTATTCAGTTGGAGAAAAATGAAGTGAAACTATAATATTGATAGTAATATAATGCAAAAAGCAAGCAGAAATAGAAATAGGAATTTGAAACAAAACTTCATAAATATTTTATAAAAAGATTGGCTGTACATATAATGTTAACAATGTGACAGTTTTATTACACCGTTTTACAAAAATATTACTATTACTATTATTATTATTATTTTATGTTTTGAAACCGCAAACAAAACGTCACATTTTTTTTTTCCTCCGTGAGTTGCTTTGACGGTTACAATTTTGGTAAAAATTGTAAAAATTCGTTTGATAAAAATTTGTGTTGTATCAAATGCATATTCTGAATTTTTAGATTGTAATGAATCAGAAAATAAGATGCAAAATCTTTAAGACATCCGCAGTGTTTAAGAGTAAAATTATGAATGTAAAAAGTATGGCAGGGTGATATCAAAGTATCATCATACAATGTATTTTATATAAAAACCTTTATATATGCCTGAGAAATAAAGATTTTATAAGATAGAATATCTTTTGAATGTAAGTAACCAATGAATTAATTAAAACATGACGTGTAATTATTATTATTATTATTATTATTATTATTATTATTATTTTTACTTATAAACTTCCTTCTACTCTAAAAGATAAAAATAAGAATGTATTCGAAAAAAATAAATGTCATGAAAAATATTTTTAGAATATTTATTGCTAGCTGGTCAGTAAATTTTTTTTTTAAAGAAAAGGGGGGGGGGGGGATAATTGAAATGTTTAAAAAAATATTTTTTTTTTTTTTTTTTTTTGATTGACGACAATTTTCAGCAAATCAAAACTATGGCCAAGTACTGTGATATAAAGCCCTTAATGAAGTGTAAATGATATATATTTATTTGAGTTTTCCTATGACGATTAGAGATACGGTTCGTTTAAAATACACTAAATATGCATTCACATTAGTTTGCAGATGATAAAATTAAGAAAAAAAAAATATTTATAAAAACTATTTCATTAATTGAAATTAATATTTGAATAACAAATAAATCAAAATCAAAATTTTATAACTATTATGGCGTCAGATTTACCAGAAATATTTAATGATTCAGGTTAAACTTTTTATTTTATTTTATTTTATTTTTTAATTATTATTCACGTGTATAAAGTTGTTTCTTTTTATGTAAATAAAATATATAAAATTAAAAGTTGCGCACATTTTATTCAAAATTATCATCAACTTAAACTTACAACGCAAAGAAAAATGTCGAGAAAAAACGCAAAAAATCGCATAAAGCATAAAAATTTCAAAACTCTAATAAGAATATAGAAAATCTAAAGGTATATTGCAAACATACACGCATTTCTTTTTCTAGGAAAACATTTTCAGAACTGTACGCGCCATAGTTTTTCCTGTACCTCAGAAGCAGACTTGGAGACAAACACTTTCTTTTATTAGCATAAATTTGCAGCATTATGTAAATGAAACATGTAAAATGTATAAATATCATCATGTAAATTATACTTACAGAACATGTAATTTTCTTTTTTCAGAACCGTTTTCCTTTCTATCACATTTAACTCGGATCTACTCAACATTTTTGTGAATTTTCCTCTCTCGCCCTGCCTATGAACTGGAGTAACATTTCATTATAAAAAATATGCAAAATAAGATCATTGGCCTCATTCAACCCCGTTTTCGATAATATGGCCCACTTTTCCTTTTTGTGTTGTGAAAGGGTGGAAGGGATCCGTTGGCGAAGGGTTTTTCCAAGGCCGTTAGTTTGGGGGAGAAGCTCAATGCCCCATATTTCTCCCCCGCTCGAAAATTATATAAGAATTATAGTTTACCCAAAGCAAAAACTGCGAAACATTTTGTTTGAAATAAAATTAAATTTTGTGTCTTATGATGTTTTCCTTCCTCCTATGTTTTTTTCCTGGTGTTTCGTGGTATAAAGAAACATTTTTATTATTATTTTTTCCTTTCATCGTCTTCTTCTTCTACTCTTTCTTTCTTTCTTTCTTTTTTTTTTTACTTTTTTTTTTTTTAGGACTGAGGACTATTAGTCTCAATCTACGGATTTTTACTATACCAGTTTTACAATAGTTGGACATTTATCGAAATCGAAAATTTATGGAAAATTTAATTTAATAATTTGAAAGCGATGTTATAATTGAAAAAATATATAAATAAATAAATAAATAATAGTCCTCAGTACTAAACTAAATTCTGCTTTTGCCAGAATTGCATCGAAATCTTTAGAAAAAGAAAAAGAAAAGAAAATTAATAATAATCAGTTTCGAAACGGACAGTATCGAAAAAGTTTTTTTTTTTTTTTAATAATTTTGAATTATGAAATTCTTCTACTTCTACTTCTTTTTCTTCTTCTTTCTTCTTCTTCATTTTTTTTTTTTTTTTTTAAGTTTATTAGCAACTAAATGAATAAGGCATATAAAAAAATTGTCATATAAAGCCTCAACTCTAAAATTCGGAAACATTTTGAATTATAAATAATCAACAAAATAATATTTATACAATAATATTTAACAAGAAAACGGAAATCAACAGTGTTATAATTAAGAACATTCAGTACGGAAAAAAAAATAATAATATATATATATATATATATATATATATATATATATATATTATATTAAATTGTATCGAAAAAGTACCCAGCAAAGAAAATCACATGAAATATTCTTCACCTAAATTTGATCACCTGAATTAAATCTTAGGGTTATTTACACTGCGTTTAAACTGAAATAATATTCTCAATAGTTTTATATATAAAACTATTTAAGAGAAACAAAATAAAAATAACAATGATTGAATACGTAGCATCAATAAATATATATATATATAAAAAAAATGTTAAGATTTTAAAATTTTATAAAATTATCTAACACAAGCACAATACCACACGCTAATAACACATGTTAAGAAAAAAGAAATATTTTTTAACATTTAGAAAACAAAATAAGGCGGATTTTGAAAGTATTTACTCATTGAGAATTTCTTTTTCCAAGCAGAAGGTTTTGTTTCATTTTATATATGAATATATATATATATAATCTTTGATAATCATAAAACAGGTTCATTTTTAATTCTTATTACTTGAATTAACTTTTAATTTCGTATTAATTTAAGTTTTTTTTTCTTTTTTTTAACAATTTAATTTAATCACATGCGTAATAAATAAGTCATATAATGGAACTTTTCAAAAATAAACATAGCTGCCAACCTAATCCAGAGAATTTCTACTACTCCGATTCAAAAAATTAGAATAATGAAAAGAAATATGGTCAAGGGAAATGAAAATCGAATTTATCAAATAAATAATCAACAATATCAAATATAAAGTACTATAATATGAATCTGCATATTTTGCAGATTATAAAAATGTAAACACATTACAATGAAATAGAAAATATATTTAAATTAGCTAACAACAAAAAATTCAAAATATTAGAATACTTTCTAACATGGTTCAAAAAATTAGAATAATGAAAATATATTGAACATAATTTAAACTCTAAGTATTTTTACTTGCTAATCAGTACTTTGTTGCATCACCCTTAGCTTTAATGACAGCTCTTAAACGTTTTGGCATGTTTTTAACTAAAGGTTCACAATCTTTTTTATCCAAATTCGCCCATATGCTCTTTATACTAGAAATAAGTTCTTTTTTGTCTCTAGGCGCAACTTCTTGAAGTCGTTTCTTCATAATTCCCCACAAATTCTCGATAGGATTTAGATCGGGTGAGTTTGCAGGCCAAGGGAGTACAGGTATGTCCTTCTCTTTGAGCCATTTAGTTGTTGATTTGGAAGTGTGGGGAGAAGCTGAATCTTGCTGAAACAAGAAATCGTCATCACATAAATCCTCAGCTGAAGGAATCATGAAATGTTCAAGAATTTCTTGATAGACTTCTGAATTGACTGTTGTGGAAACAATACACAACCTGCCTGGGCCTTCAGCAGTCATGCAGCCCTATACCATAACAGAGGTCGCAAATTTAAACGAACGTTTTAAACATTCTTTCTTATAAGCTTCATGTTTGAGTCTCCAGACACGTATACCTTGATTTCCGTGAGACACACAAAACACACTTTCATCGCTGAAAAGTATCTTTTTCCAATCGTCGTGATCCCAAAATAGCCTTTGTTTACACCATTTCACTCTAGCAGCCCTTTGCTTAGATGATAAGAATGGCTTTATCTTAGGCACACGTGATCTAAAACCTAATTTGCGAAGTCGTCGTAGTGTTGTAGATTTGGAGACATTTATACCCATTTCTTTCCATTTTCTATGCACATATCTCACACTCCGAAAACGATGTTTCTTCACAATCTTTTTCAATTGCCTTTCATCTCTTCTTGAAGTGATTGAAACTGGCTTTCGACCACTTTTAAAGTGTTTATTTTGAAAACACTTATTATTAGAATATTCTCTGAAAACTCTACTCACACTTGCTTGAGAGCATTTCACTTCTTTTGCTATAAAAAGTTGTGTTTTTCCTATTTCGTGCAAGTACACAATACGATATTTCACAGCCTCAGATAAATCGCTCTTTCGTCCCATATTAAGCAAATACTACGCTACAATCAAATGCCAAACGACTTTTCATTTTCAACGGAGCACATTTTATAGTCCCACAGATGTTAATCCCGCAGCCGTTCTCTCAACTTATAAGAAAAATTTGAATATTCTAATTTTTTGAACCATGCTATCGAGGTATTCTATTTCTTTGAATTATTCTAATATTTTTTAAATAGTTAATTATTAATATATCAGATAAAAATAAATATTTATGTTATATTTATAAATGCTCTGAAGATAATTAGATACTTTTAATATATTTTTTCCTGGACGCAGTATGCAAATTGACGCGTTAGCAACATCAAACTCATTCTTTTTTACATTATTCTAATTTTTTGAATCGGAGTAGTAGAACCCGCCCCTTTTTCCGCACCACTTAATTTTTAGAGAAATTCTCTTCAACTGCATTTACGATGAAATAAGAAGAAAATACTCCCCCCCCCCCCCCCCAAAAAAAAAAAAAAAAAAAAATAGACTAGCGTGTAAAGAATGCGGATAGTAACAATATTCCGGATTATTAATTAGGATGTTGACAGCTATGAATAAATAATCTTAGAAACTGTTATATTAAACCCCGCCCTAAAACGTTTTCTATATGGTAACAAACTGAAAAACAACAATATAGCTAGGCTTACTTTTCTATAGATTTTATTTTATATTTGCATATTTCCATACCTTAAATTGATATAAGAAAATAAAGACTTGTCAATTTCAATGGGTAACACAAAACTGTAAAAATAAATTAAATTATTCTTTTATTATGCTATTTAACGGAAAAAAGATATATATAGTAATATATAAAAATAATAATGGAAATATTTACAGAGAATCCTAGCTTTGATTACAATTTGTATGGTATATAATTCTGTTTTGTGCAATTTGCATTTTGATTTGTATGTATAACGATTTTACCAAAAAAAAGAAAAGCTTTGACGAAAAATGTAAAGTATAAACACAATAACAATATTTAACAAAAAAAAATCTATATATAAATATATACTTGGTCATTTTTATCTAATACCATAATTTGATATTATTGATTATTATTATTTGCTATTATTACACGATTACTAGCGAAATCAAGCAAATCCTTACTTAAATAATTCATATGCAATATTTACATGATTTCTGCACTATTTTTCAGTTTCTTTTTTTTTATTTTTTTTTTTATATATATTATACAGTTGTTGAATACGATAAATGTGACAAGTATTTTATATTTCCCTCGTTCAAGATTTTTTTTTTTCTTTTTTAAGTATAAATATATCTTACTTTTTAAAGATACTGACTATTATGTTGTTAGTTATTGTTTTACTTTAAAATATGTATTATTTTGCCTATTAATATTTCATGTATCAATTTAAGAACCAAGCAAGTTATTCCGTAAACACATCATAGTTCCATAACATACGGCAACATTCAAGATCAACAAAGTTTGAAATAAAAATTTTCGGGTAAATTACTAATAATAAATGAACGTAACACACTATTTGTTAAGTTTCAAAATATTATAACTTAAAGACAGAAATCAGAAATTTTAATGTTATACACTAAAAAAAATATATTGCAGCTTAAAAAAAAAAAAAAAAAAAAAAAAAACTGCATTTTTGCATTGTTTTCTCCCTAACTTTTAATAAATTGGAGCATTTTTATGAAACGAAAATCAAGAGTTGCAACTGAAGCAACTTTTGGAACAGTATTTATTTTATTTTATTTTATTTTATTGATTTATTTTGCGTCAATGTATTATTACTTTTGAGGATTAAAAGTAGTTGATCGCATAGCACATGGGTCTGTAAAGGCCCGCATCTACGCAACCAGTTGATATGAACTCAGATGAATAAGAATGCGTGAAGATCCCTCACACACCAAATAATAAAAATAAAAATAAAAATGGTAAATAAAAGAAATAAAGAAATAAAAGAAGAACAAAGTGGGAGAACAAAGGTCACATAGTATATGAAAACGTAAAATTTCGAGTTCATGGGGAAAAAAAGCACATGCAACTAAATGTAGAAAGTTTAAGGGTAAGTAATAAACTAAAAGTACTACACAATTAGAAGAATGGTTAAAGTATTTTCATTATATTCCATAAAAAACGAATTAATTTTTTTTTTTTTTCGGATATATATGTATATATATCCGAAAAAAAAAATAAATTAATTCGTTTTTTATGGAATATAATGTATAAGGATGGAATATAATGTTTTAAGGATATATATGTATATATATATATATTCTGTTTACAAAGCAGAGAAGTAATTTCTCTAAAACTACTTACTTTTAAAGTTTTAAATTATTTTAAGTAGACATTTATTACTTTTTTTTATTATTATTATTCATAAAAATAAAAGAAATGTTAAATACAGAAGTCACATTACTACCTATAAAAAAAAGTGTGCAATTCCGGGTAATTAAGATTTTTTTTTTTTTTTTTATATATATATTCATAAAAATAAAAGAAATGTTAAATACAGAAGTCACATTACTACCTATAGGAAAAAAGTGTGCAATTCCGGGTAATTAAGTTTTTTTTTTTTTTTTTTTTTTTCATAAAAATAAAAGAAATGTTAAATACAGAAGTCACATTACTACCTATAGGAATAAAGTAGACAATTCCGGGTAATTAAGTTTTTTTTTTTTTTTTTTTTTTTAAAGGTAAATTAATGAACAGGTAAAATAAAAGCTAGAAAATAAATTTAAAATGAACAAAATAAAAGAAAAATGTTGGAAAATAAAAGAAAAAACGGGATAAGATTCTAGTGATATCAGTAAACCCTGATTTTGAGTCAATCAAATTTTTACATTTTAATGTGACTCTTTATTCTACTTACATATTTTTTTTCTTATTCTTCACACGATGCAATATAATCATTATGGATTTCTTGGTTTATATATATTACTGAAAAATATTAGCGATGTTAAATTGTACTATTCCTGTTGCTCTGTTCCTATACATATTACATGTGACACGAGAATTAAGAAATTAACATTCGAAAAAATTATGAATTGTAGTGCATTAAAAATTTATTGCATTGGAATTACGAATGCCTTTTATACAAAATTTTAAAAAAAAATTCTATAAATATTGTTTTATTTATTTTTGAAAAGCAGTCGTAATAAAGATTAAAGGGAATATGCAATAAATAAGTAAATAATGATAACAACTAAATAAAAAACTAAATAAATAATTCTAATCACGATGACTTTATGCAAGTAATAAATATAAATTTGACCAGAATCTCTCAATTAAAGTTTTAGTTATTATTATTATTATTATTATTATT
The DNA here is from genome assembly GCA_963930645.1 of Salticus scenicus. Classification (NCBI taxonomy): domain Eukaryota; kingdom Metazoa; phylum Arthropoda; class Arachnida; order Araneae; family Salticidae; genus Salticus; species Salticus scenicus. The sequence continues at coordinate 270,471,606 of OZ005653.1, read as the reverse complement.
TTTTAAATAGCAAAAATAACTAAGCATAAAATAGCTAATATTATTCGTATATGCATAACCAAAAAAAAATGATTTTATGTTTATAAAAGGTCTAATAGAATAGCTTTATTTGTCCAATTTACTGTTTATATACAATAAATCGAAATAAAACTTCGATTACATGTAAGTACAACCCATTTGGTTGTGGACTGGTTAGCGCCCTAGCATTCAGCTTCCAGGTGTCGATTTCAAATCTTGATCCAGGTATGGATAGTGGTTTAGAATTAACTTTATGTCGTATGTCATTGTACAAAGAACATTAATGTACAAACATTGACTGTAAATCTAACAATCAAGTACACGTATATACAATTCTCTAAGGAAAAAATAATAATAATAAATTATGAAAAAAAAAGTAAACATGGTTTCAAATTTATTAATACCCGATTCATTTTTTAAACTCTTATTTATAGTGGAGTGTTTTTTTTTTTTTTTTTTCTTTCGCAGAAGGATTTTTAAATGAAACTTGCACAAAATAATTTTCAATCAGCTCTGTTTGTTATTCAAAATATTATACTTTGTTTACATCAAGTAATTTTTGAACAAATTATTTGTTTATTCAATACAAGCACTGTTTGTTTCTAATTTACTTTTTAGAGGCTATTTGAGGCTCTTAATCCCACTTTAATTTCCCTTTCTTTCTTTTTATTATTATTTTTTTTTTCTATTGGAAAAATTCGGTTTAAACAGAGTATTTTTTCCCCTAATTAAAAAATAATAAATATCTGAATTCGCCTTTTCTATGTATAAAAACCGAAAACCGCATTTAGGTTTTATTTGTTTCAATCAAAGATGTTCTTAGGATTACTCATGAGATGACATTTTATTTCGCCTAACCTATTATGCTCTAAAAAATCTGAAAATGAGATAAACATAAAATTTAAGTATATTTTTTTAAGAAATAAAAATGAAATAACCGCAAACAAGTATTGGAAGCAATTGTGCGCATACTGTGGGTTATGCTTATAATTTATTTGTTGAATATCAAATTTACAAACATTTTAATCTTTTATTTTTAATAGAAACATTAAAGTTTGTGCGATATTCTAAACCACGCTAATCTTTTTTAGCTAACTTTTATTTATTTGTTTATTTCTAGTAAAATTAGTATACAACGCTTAAATTAGTATTATCTCAATTATTGTATAACTAAAAAGAACAGATTTGCCAATTTAATATGTTCGCATTAGGAAACGTAAATTTACGCTTTTACTTTTTTCTGTGTGTATACGTAAGAAGAAAGTATATTGGATATTACTTCCGGTTTTCGATGGATTTATATGTTCTGGGATGTCCCAAATACGATCTGAAAATTTTCCTGTCTGTGTACATCAAAAATTTTGCGGATTCTGGATCTAACAAACCAATGAACAAAATTCAACCAAACTTGGTATTTTGTTGGACTTGGACCGCTGATTGCATTTGAAGATCAATCGAGCAACAGATAGCTCTGTCATAAGTTTTAAAATGGCAGTACTGGACAAAATTTCGTATAAATGTACAAAATGAGAATTATTTTTAAGTTTTTGATGTGAAATTAAATAAATAAATAGATAAGTAAATATGCATTATATGAATATCTTTTCAAACAATGCACAAGAAGAAATGATGCAACGCATGAAAAACAACTAGAAAAATTTCTTGATATACGTAGATTGCTTTTCCTCCTGGAGGGAGGTACTCTGAAAGGCGAAAAATTTCAATATAAATATATTATAAAAGAAGTCGTCAATACCTTTAGAACGAATGGTTCAACCATAGATCTGTTATAATATTTTAAGCAAAGTTATCATTTTATTTATTTTATTTATTTTTTTAACGTTAAAAAAATTAGTCTTTTTTAAAGATATTTTTTGTAGCATAAAACTGATTTTTTTTTTTTTTTTTTTTTTTGTTGTTGTTAGACTTCTTTGTTATGAAAATCGCATCATAGAAAATAATGTTAATGAATAATTTTAGTAAATATACTGCGGGAATTTCTATGAGAAAACATAAAAGAAAGTTTTGTGATGGCCACAACATACTGCTTGTTAAGGTTTCGAGGACGTGGTTAACTGAAGAAATCGACGCCTCTATTTACAAATAAATTTTTTTCCTTTATTAAGTTGCAGAACATTATTATAAAATTTCAGGACCACTTTTGTATTGTTTCTCCCCTTTAATTTTACACTTTATATTATTTTACACAATTGATTTTAATCATTTTTTTTTTTTTTTTTTAAATCACTGATTTAAATCACTTATTTTAAATATCAAAGTTATTGGCTTTAATGGAATGTAATTGATTACCTAACTCAAAAAAAATGAGATTTTTAATTATTTCTTATGTAAATATAAAAATACTATTTGTAAAATATAACAAAATATTTCATTAGACGAGCTAATATTTCTCATTTCATGACTTTAGAATCATCTCTACTAAGCAACATTAATAAACACAAAAATAGATTATATCTTTTAACTTTCTTAAATATTTACATATTTTAATAATTTATTATATTTTAACCCGTTAACGCCCAAATTAAAAATATATTTTACGCCAAATATATATACGCCAAATTATAATATACGCCAAATTTTAAAAAAATATATTTTGATGAACATTTCAATTTTAAACTATTATCAACAAATGAGAGTAAAATATTTTTAATTTAAAAAACTCTTCTAATAGTTTTAAATTTAACCTGTCCTCACTTGAGGACATTTAGTGTTTTAGCGAAAAATCTTAGAGATAAAAAAAAAACTTTGAGATTACTGATTAATTTCCTATTATATACTGACAAAGACCTCGAAAGTAAAGTATTACGATATATATTATTATTCAACTTGATTTAAATAAGTATACCTGCGCAAAAAGAAAATATATGTGCGGCGAATGAAAAATCGTAAAATGACTGTCCAAATTATGAAATCATAATTAATAGTAGACACATAAAATTCTCTGCGATCATTCAGAGTGATGCTATTATAAACTGTCACTAAAAAGCAGAAATCATTGCAAGAAACCCCCAAAAATATGTGTGTCATTTTATTAGCTGTCCTCAAATGAGGAAGCTGGGTGTTAATGAGTTAACTATTTATACAAGAACAGCCTTATGACTGGTGTATGAATGTAAATATTTAATTAGTGTATAATTCATTGATTAATATTATATATATATATTCTAGTTCGCCTTTGCCCACCTTGCGGTTGATATTTCGAAAATAAAATATTTCCTTGTTTATTTAGCTCTCATACCAGTTTATGTCATTTAACATTGGCTCATATGATATTTTAAAAATAATATCATATTTTACATTGAACTGTTTGAAAACCTCTGAAGGCTCCAAAAAGTTTTTAAAACATCATGACCTACATATAATCAGTTAAATACGGTTCGAAGCTGCTGTCACTGCTTGTTTAATGAATTGTACCGGCAACAAAATGTAAAAAAAGATAATAAGTGAATTTAAAGGAATATGTGAAAGTATTAAGATGGTAATGAAAATATAAATTTTGTTAGTGGGTAAAGTAAATGATATTTGTTAAATCTAAATAAAAAAAATTTAGAATTTTTTTTTTTGGCCTTAATTCCTTATGATTATTATTATTATTATTATTTAATTAGAAACTATGAGTAAAAATTTCTTTCTTAACATTGCTTTAGTTATATGTCCTTTTTCCTAAATTATCCTTTTCCAAAATTATTTTATGTGTTCAATACCGTGGGTAAGATTTTACTTTATTTCAATACAATATTACAGCTACAAAGTCAGAGTCTCAAGTTGAGTGGCTCATACTACCACATTTATGACTGTTATAAAATTACTTCTTATTATGAAGATACTATGTTGAATATTGGTAATAAATGCTTACATGGATTTTTTTTTTCTATGGGAATAGAAAATATGGGAGATAGAATATATGGGAATAGAATTTATATTTTTATAATTTAAGTAAAATGATTGATAGTGTGGATATTGTGCATGTATATACACACACATACACATAATAAAATACAAATGTTGTACAATAATGTATGAATACATAATAAAAATCTTTAAAATCAAATAAATTTTGATTTAAATTTTTAAAAAATTCCGATTTAAATTAAAAAAAAAAAAAAAAAAAAAAAACCGCTTAAAATGTGTGTTTTAACAGGATTTCGTTAAATCCTTTTGTCTTTATAGTAAATATGACATAAATTTGTTACTTGAATATTTGATTAAAAATATTGTAACTTTTTGTTGTTGTTGTTGTTTAATTTGATGTCATTTACAGAAAATTATTTTGCTTCCAGAGAATGAGTGCATATTTCAGCACCGCCATAGTTATAATAAGCTCAAATATTACTTCTCCATTTTTTCCCCCTTGAAGTTGCATTTCAATTTACAAAATACAAAATGCTTATATGTGTTACTCTTTAATGTATTAAAGATAATTTCAATGCAGGCTTTAAAAGAAAGTAAAAAAGAAAAACAAAAGAAAATTAGTTCTTATTCGTGATTCTTCAATAGAAAACACAAATCTTCTTTAAAATAATAATAATAATAATAATAATAATAATAATTGCATACCAAGTTCCTAAACAAAAAATTGTCAATTTTTTGTTACTAGTTATTTTAAATGGATTTAAATTCATAATATTACTTACTTTAATTCATTAGGCTACAATACCTGTTGAAATATTTAATATAGGATCGTGCATTTTGATGCTGTATTGAAAAGAAGGAATTGAAAACGTTTTGAAAAGAAGGAATATTAAAGGATATTATTATAAGGGGAAAATAACAGAACTTTCATAAATGAAAAGGACCTTTTAATTTGAGATAAGCAAAAGAATTTCGGATCGTAGCAAAATAAGATTGAATTTTAACTAAAAATCTCAAAATGCATGCATACATACATATATACATATATACATATATATATATATATATATATATATATATATATATAATCATTTTGATAGTAGAAGCAAGGAATGAGAACAAAGAATAGTTAGTCAAACAATAAGAGACATACACACGCCAAACAAAGTAACAAGATTTTCCAAATTGATTCAATTATCAAGTTCAACAATAGCACAGACGCCAATCCACTGTACAACAATACCTGTTGAAAATTGAAATAGGACCGTGTAATTAGACTCTGATGAAAAGAAGGTTAACTCTAGGACAATATTTCAAGGTGAAAAAAGAGAACCCTGTAATGAACAATAATGACCCATTAAGCGCAGTAAAAGCCAAGCAACAGACACAAGATCACCAAAACCACAAAGACCAATAAGAATGAACAATTTCTCTATGTAGGAGAAGCTCAGAAAGGTGAAAAAAAAATTCATCAGGGGATGAAATACACATATTTAAAGAAACCAAATTTAATTTTTAACAGCCCGCAAAACAAACTATACAACAAACCAACTCAACCAAATCCCAACAGAAAAACTCAAACTAAATTGAAATCCAGGAAAAAAAAAAAAAAAAAGAAAAAAAAAAAAAGAAAAAAAAAAAAGAAAGGAAGGAAGGAGGCAAGCGGCAAGACTTGAGACTTGCCTGTGGGGTTAAACTAGTTTTACGCCGATATATATATATATATATATATATATATATAGTAATACAATAATAAAATATAATAATATCAGTGCAAAATTTTATGAAATTCAAAGATGATTCAACCTCAGCATTAAAACAATTATTCAGATCATAATCGCAGACCACTCATATCAAATCAGAAAAGAATGAAAGATAAATCGAAATGAATTTTGGAGATGAGAAAAAGGCATGATTTGCATTCCAACGTTTTCAAGGGCCTGGTAGAATGCAAATATGCTAAGAAATGGATGTTTTTCTGTCACAAAGAAAGCAAAAGCTAAGAATTTCTTTGTTCACAGGCCCGAAACATCCATTGAAAATTATATATATATATATATATATAATATATACTTCTCAGTGTACTTATATTAAATTATCATTGTGACAATAACTTTATTCGAAATACATCTCATTTAAAATTTCCTATGTTGGTATTTTCATCTATCTATTTTTCATTTGCTCAATGTTGCAAAGGAATTAAATTATTCAAATTATATATATATATAAGAAGCAAAACTAAACATACCTTCATTTTAGATTATAGAAATTGAAAATTAAATACATTAATTTATAAAAGTAATTTTGTTTATCTTTATGTGATTTGTTACTGAAATTTTGAGTTATAATTTTTTCTATATCGGACGATATTCGCATGCCTATTCATATCTCAAGAAATAAATATAGAACAGATGAGTAAATAATTAAATAAATAAAGGATTGGAAGAAATTAATATCGCACGGCTTTTTTTTTTTTTTTTTTTTTTTTGATTGAAAAAATTCATTTTATTAAAAAATAATAATAATAATAATAATACAGATTTGACATTCGGTTTCACCACTTGGTTTTTACTAAGAGTTCTCTATTTATTTGTACTTTGTTGATATAATTAGTGTACATTTTGAAAGCAAATTACACAATATTGAGTAATAATGTCATAAACTTAAAAATTAAGGAGAGAGAATAGAAAAAAAATTAATCACATTAAAAAATTTAAAGTTAGTAAATACAAAACAGGCTACAAAAGGACTTTAAAAATATAAAATGTTTGCTAAAATAATTGATTTTTTTTTTTTTTTTTTTCTAAATGTTGCATTTAACGAGACAAAATACTTTTTCTTAATCTTAAGCAAATTTCAGTTTTATTGTCAATCTTCTTTTTTTATACTTTTCTATTCTCCATTGTACTAAATTAAAATAAATAAATTTAGTTTAAGGCTACAAAATGTGTGAAATACTAATAATAGTGTTCGTTCGGTTGTTGTTCATATATTATAACAATTATAGTCTTTATTTATTTATTTATTTTATTATTATTCATTTATTATAACAATTATAGCCTGTATTACATATATTTCAAGATTATTTTTGCAGCATTACATTTTCTTTTAAGAAACACTTTTTTTATTTATTATATTAATGTATTTTATTTTTTAATATTTTAAGATGAAGAACGTCTGTTTTGCAATAGTTAAATGTGGGTAACTTAATAATAAATGAAATGAATAATAATAATAATAATAAAAAGATACTGCTACAGTTGTATTTGTTCTTTGAAACCATAGCAACCAAAAAAGCAATTAGATTCAGCGAAGCAAATTTTTTGTTATTCTTAATTAATATTTTTATTGAGTAAAAGATATACATTTAATATTTCCATTTATTATTTTTTTTAATGAAATTTAATTTATTTAATGAACGCCAATACCGCAAAATTATTGCATCATTAAAGTAGAACAAAGGAAAAGAAAAGGAAAAAAAAAAAAAAAAAAGAAGAAGAAGAATTGAAAAAAAATAAAAATAAAATGATACAAATGAAAACTACAAATTATTAAAATTAGTATTCTTTTAATGACTTTCATTTATTTAACATATATCTATTTCTTTATTAACGTTGTAAAAAGATATTAATTCAATTCAAACTATCTCTATTTCCATTAAAATATGATCATGAATATGTATAATTAATAACGCAATGCCATCTTGAAGTATCAAAATTAAATGGTTTTTTATAAACACAATTTTGAATGTTTTATTTTATTAAAAGATCCAGGTACGCATTGCTTTTATAGAACTGAATTATTCAAGGATTCACTTAAACAATCACAATATCACGTGCAGTGAAAAAAATAAAATAAAAAAGTGGAATGGTTACATGACGCGAGCTGAGTGCGTGCAATGCGTGCTCAAAATCTCATTACAATGTAGAAACATGGTAATAAATTCCATTTTGATTCGACTCAAAAAGTATTAGATTGTAAAGAAAGGAATTCGAGTTATCATGTGTGACTTGAGTATAGTCACGGTTGCAGACATCTGCCATAAAAGAACCGCCTTTAGAATGTTTCAGAGCTGACTACTCTCCTACCGTAAAATTATACACACCTCTAATGCAGGTCACAGTAGAAACTTTTTGTGTCAGTTTTGTCTTTTATTTATTTGATGATTGAAATATTTTCGATCATTTGTAGACAAAACATACACTTATAATTTTTTACTGACGATTTCTTAAAATAAATCTGTAATAAAGTTAATTAAAAAAAAAAAAAAAAAAAAAAAAAAAAAAAAACGTTCAATCTAAAATTAAATTTGATGAAAGTGCATTTATTTTTTCAAATCAAGCACTTCTAGACTAGCTAAAGTAATAATTAATATAAGTTTATTTCAATTAATTTAATTAATTTTATAATAGAGACAGCACATTATACTGTTACACAACCAAATTTTTGTAGTGAAATGATAAAAGTATTAATGGATAGAACTTTATAATCAACTACCGTATATTCAAAAAACTCTCAACATTATTTCGGGTTAAAATAATTTGTCACAATCCTTCATCAGACAAAAAGACTGAGTGCGAGTGCAGCAGGAAATCAGAAAAGTAAGCAGGCGCACATTGTTTTTATAGAGTGGGATTATTCAATGTTTGACTTACATAATCTCAATATTACGTGCAGTCAAGGAACAAAAACATTTTAGTGAATATTTACATGATTTGAGCATAGAGCGTAAAATACGTGCTTAAAATGTCATTAGAATTTAAAAGCATGATTTTTCATAGCTGAGCCTAAAATTATGCACACCTCTAATGCATGTCATAAATGAATCATCATCGGTAATATCGCTTAGTCCACTTTTTACTTTCCGAACATACAAATGTAAGGGAAGTATTATAATCATTTCAAAAACCCAATTGTGAGATTTTAGTACATGTTTTGAGGTCCCCAGAGTTCATATTTGCTATTTTTATAGTGATGTATATCTATATCTATCTATATATATATGTATGTATGTGTGCATGTATGTATGCATGTATGTGTATGTGTGTAAGTGAACACGATCGCGTCTAAACGCTTTGTTCGAATGAGTTGACAGTTGGTGTGTATAAGTTACTGTAGCACGAACTCTGTTTTTTATTTTTTGATAAACCAAACGCTTATAGTTTTTTTTTTTTTTTTTTTTTTTTTTTTACAAGGATACAAAGAAAAATTCTTCATCGTTATGGTATAAGGGCCTAAATGTTTTAAAGTGCGATAGCATCTAAACGCCTCATTGGATTTAGCTGAAAATTCATGCATATATTAAAGGTCATCGTTGCACGAAGTACATAGATTTTGGCGAATCTAGCACATACAGTTTTTTTACAGGGATATACAATGAAATAATTTTTAGCATTATGCTCTATGGGCTCAAATCATTTAAAGTGCAACCGCATCTACGTGCCATGTCGGATTGAGCTGAACATTTATATACATATTATAGATTACAGTCACACTAACTTTTCACATTTTGGACAACGTAGCACTTATACTTTTTTTTCAGTGATACAGACAGAAATTCTTTGTTATTGTGACTTATGGACTGAAATTACTTAAAGTGCGATAGCGTCTAAACGCCTTATCCGATTGAGCTGAAAATTTATACACATGTTAAAATGTCATCTTCGCATGAACTATATAGATTTTGGTGAGTCTAGTATTTGGTGAGTCACTTATATATTTTTACAGGGACACAACAAAATTTTCTTTATCATTATGATCTATGGACTCAAATTATTTGAAGGGTTATAATAGTGTTAATTTAAACAACATAATATTTAGAGAAAAATACTGAAATACTTTATTATAATTTTCTCTTTTACTTATTCAATGCCTTCTCTTGCTTTAATTTATTTATACAACTATGTTATACCTAATGTTCGGAAAGTCGAGTAGAGTCACTCCAGATTTTTTTTTTTTTATTTAATGAGTTAAATATTTTTTTTTCATCAAAAGACATGACGTAGAATTATATATTCTAGTTATAGATTTTTTTTTTTTTTTTTTTTTAATTTTTAACTATGAAATTTAACCTTCTTATACTAAGAAGTATAAAGTAATTTAATAAAAATAAATTTATAAAATTTGACTTTATTAAAAAAAAAAAAAAAAAAAAAAAAAGAACTTGACTTCTAATTTTATTAAACATTATTTTTTCTATAAATTCTTGTAAAAAGTATCAAACATACAGCACTAACGTGACATACACCTTAAATGTTATCTCAGTTCTTTTCTTTTTAATTATCATTCCATATTATTTTATAATGTTCTCTTAAATCTGCTTCTCATGAAATAAAAAAGGTATTTTAGTGTTACCTTGTAATATTTTGTAATATGCGCCTTTTTTAAATATTAATTTTTACTGGAAATATTTTTCAGCATTTTCTACTCACTGTTTTATTTATATTATTTTATTTTCAAGAGTAAGGTAAATAAATTTTCACGTATTTTCATTTAGCTACTCATTCTTTCTGTCTTTCTTTTTCTTTCTTTCTTTTTTATTGGGGACAAGGGATAATTTTCATAATATTCGGTTAAGTTTACCTAAATTTGAAAATTAGTTATATAAAAGTCAGAAAATAGAGAGTTAAGATTTCAACATAATACTTAGAATTTTGTTCAGCAAAAAAATGACTACTTTTTTCATGCTGTAATTTTGCGTTCTTACCATTTTCCAGTTTATCATCTCGAACAATAACGTGCAAACTTTATTATTATTATTATTATTATTATTATTATTATTATTATTATTATTTAAAATATATTAGGTTTAAAGTTATTTATTGTATCTGTCCGGATTTTTAGCCAGTCGCTACAAAAATTGATACATTACAATTGATACATTGATCAAGTAAAAACCTAGCTAACACCACAGCTATTTTTTAGTTCAGTCGGATAATTGGTTCAAAAGATAATAAATAAAACACCATTTTAACTTTAAGTTTATTAAAAGGAAAATAACAAACTAATTTTAAAAAATGGATAAATAAACTAGTAAAAAAAAAAAAAAAAAAAAAAAAAAAAACGATAAACTGATTAAATGAAGAAAAAGAAAAAAAAAAAAAAGAAATAGAAAGCTTTAGTATAGGACTGTTTAGTGAAATTTGAAATTTCACACTGAAGTAGCTCGGACATTTCTCGACAAGATCTTTACTTACGCAATTATGATAGCTATATTTTAATTCATCGCCAAAAGAACAACAAAAAATTAATCGTCTCCAAGGAGTTTTTATACTAAAGTTGTTCGAAATAAATTAAAAAATTAAATATAGTAACCGATGCTAGGGAATTTACCGCAATTACGGCATTGCCTTTATATCGAAGAATAGAATAAAATGAGTCTCGTCGTACTAAATTAAATTCTGTTTTGTACAGAATTTCATATCTATTGCTTAAAAAAAATAAAAATAGGATTAGGATTTTTTTTTTTTTTTTTTTTTTTTTTTTTACACATGTAACAGCCCCCTAAAACTAGATCACTCTCCCAAAGCACAAATAACTAAATAAATTCATTCCATTGACATATCACTCAATCGCAACCACTAGCAGCAACAAGGTAAACTTTTTCCTTTATCGTTTATCAGCACTGATTTAAGCCCTTCTTTAATGTCATTATTTATTGACAAGTCATAGGAGTCTTACCAAAAATAATCCACAGCTATTATTGCAAATATCGGAACAACACTGTATAAGAATATTTGAGACAGAAAAATCATTGCCACTAAACACTATACAAAATAAAATTTCCTCGCGGTAAGAAGGTATTGTTTATTTAATCTCCTGACAATAACTAGGAAAATGTGTACGTTTCTCATGGATGAATAAGAATCCTCGCGTACTTAAAACAATTAGGGCCTGTAAATGAAATTAACTCCTCCGAATAACTTGGGGCGCATGAAGGATCGTTGCTGACAGAGATACTAAAAATTCCTTCTGAACGCAAAACTAATTGATTAAAGACAAATATTACTTCTTAAAGGAGCTTTTCGTACTGATGCGGCGTGAAGCAACTGCTTTTGATTTATGTACGTTGCTGATTTCAAGAGACAACCGCCAATGATAGTCTAATGGATAAAGAATTTCGCTTTTACAATAGAAAATAGTTTAAGCACCGTATAGGATGACAATGGTAAAAGTAATAAACAAAAGTTTGATAATAATATTCATTTATTACTGTTATTATTGTTTTTGTTGTGTGAGTTTAACGTTTTAATTGAGCTACACAATAGTCTATTGGTGAGGATTATTATTATTATTATTATTATTATTAGTAGTAGTAGTAGTAGTAGAGCAGTTTTTATAGTAATAAATATAATCGTTATGATTAACCTTTATAATAGCCTCTAAGATAGCCAACTTGTGTGTAAAAGCAGTAGTATAATTTTATAGTACTGCAAATTAGAGGTCTGGTCGAGCCGAAATATTGAGGCTCGTGTGCCCGGCCCGTACGAAAGCTTTCTTAACCCAGCCCGACGTAGTATGATGTTTAACAGTTTGGCCCAGGCCCAGGCCCAGTCCGGCCTAATCCAAAATATGGAAAAAAAATTGCATTAATTTACAAGCAAAAATTGTTTTGTATCTACATTTTAGAGGTTTTATACAGCCAAACAATAAACTATCTTTTCATGAAACTACAAAACTTTTAGAGCACAATCACATATAAGCAGAAATTTAAAATTACGGACAGAAAGAACGCACACTGACAGACAGATAGTCAAATTAAAAAATATTACTATTCCTCAAACAATGTAAAAAGGTATTAAAAATGATTAATACTACTAAAAATCTCTTTCGGGTGGAACATGTTTTAGCCCACTGCTTGGCGTCTTGTTTGCAATTGGTAATAAATATGCCAAACTTGGCAAACTTGATGTTTTTGAGTCGTTGAACAATCGATCTACGAAATTTGGCAACCTCACTTTCACAAGCAGTGGGCTAAAGCACATTTTCATCCTACTTTCATCCATTTTTGCTTATATACAGTAATGTATCTGAATCCTTTTATGTGATATTGTAAACAAAATATTAATGCCAATTCAACCATTTTCAGAGGCTTTTCAGGAAAGAGGCGTTTGTGCATCTGAAAATCTGATGCTAATTTCATTACATTTAGAGCCCTGGAAATTAGTATAAAAGTGCTTAAAAATATCCCTCATAGTCCCTAGACTGTACGAACCATAGGATATAAATCTTCATATATACACAGTAAAATATATAATTTCTTTTGTTCATACATGTGCGCAAACTAGTAGAGACATGCATACTATTTTAAATGGGAAGTATACTATTGTGACTCTAAATAGCATATACCAGTTTAGAAAAAAAGCTAAAAAATGTCTGCGGAAACAGAGCGCGAATATACAGGTACTCATACAACCAAATTGAAGTTATAAACGCTCTTTAAGAAAACAAAATTTCAAGTCACTTACTAGCCGATAGCATTATGTAAAATAAATGACTAAAGAAACGTTTTATCATTTACCCTCTTCTTTAATTAAAGAGGAAAGTAGAAAAGGAAAATTTCCGGGCTAATGCGTCCCTAAAAAAAAAAAAATAATAATAATTTCGTCCTTGTCCTGCCGGAGTACACACAAAAATCACAGAGCTCGACTCCGTACAGACATCTACTATAAATATCGTCGTTATAATTAACATTAATACTAATCTTTAAACTAGCTAGCGTATGTGTTACCTCAGCATTTTTTTTTTGTTTTTCACATTTTTTTATTTATTAATTCGTTTGTTAATTCGTAATTATTATTTTTATTTAATTTTACATAAATTCCTTTGTTAAGCTTATCAAAGAACAAAAGCGATTTCCTAGCAAATAATAAAAAACTAGCAGAAGAGATGACACCAAGTTATTATTGCATGTTTGTCACGAAGTTAGCATTTTCAAAGTTATTTTGTATACTTCAGTGGGACGTATTTCTATGAAATATTTTTATAGTACTGTGTTTTTCAGGGTATGGCAACATTTATATGAAAAATTGTTTTCTTTTTTAATGAAATAAACTAGTAAATCATTATTATTATAATAACAAAATTTTGAAATTTCATTAATTTACTTATTGAAACTGTTTAAATTTCATTTGCATTTGAAATTTATGTTTAATAGGTTTTTCAGAGACATTTTGGCTATATATATATATATATATTTAATGGTGAAAGAATATAAGACATAAATATATGTATTAGTTGTAATATCGTAATTAAGGTAAGTTTCTTTCAATCCATTATAAGATGTATCATTATTTCAATAATGATCGTTGCAAAAAATTGATAACATGCATAATAGAATAGAGGGTGAAAAGTATGCTGTTATTATTATTACAAAAATTACTATTACTTCATTTAAAATTGTAGGGAATTACAGTCAAAGTAATGTCAATAGCATTTTCAATTCGGAAAATTGTATAAACCATATGTTATTGTTCAGTTGTAAAAAAAAAAAGTATTTATTTAACGAAAGAGCAAAAAAAATATGCATTAGTCAAAATTTGTAATAAAGCAATGGCTCAAAATACATAAATAAATAAATACGGATGAGATTTTTTACACGAATTATAATAAATGTTATCCATGCATTTTGACTTTATTGACATTTTTCAAAAGTTCAACGTTTATAAAACTCATTTCAGTTTGACCCAACATCATTTACATTTTAAAATAAACTTGAGTTTGAATTTATATAGCAAATAAAGTGTTACACTTTAAATATACACTTTAAATCTAAATTTAGATTTCCTTTATGCTAAAATAATAGTTTTGTTACATTAACATAAACGTGAGTATTTAACATGCAAATTACAAAAGTTATTTTCAAGTTACCTCAACGGATGTGTAAACTAAAAATATGGTTGACTTTTCCCGAATTAGTTTAAAATTTGTTTAATGAAAAATATAATAAATAAATAATATTTATGAAGCAATATGAATAAAAACAATATTTCTATTGTACTTTTTAAAATCACATTGACATTTATGTGGTGTTTTAATTAATTATTACTATTATTTTATGTTGATAGATAGACTTTATACTGATTAATTTAAGTTATGGTGCTATTAATGTTTGGTAATCCTATATTCAGCTAAATTTTGCTGAAATTACATTAAAGTTAGCCTTTATGGACTGAAGATAGTTTCAAGTATCATTAGATTAAAAAGGTATTAAAATGGAGTTGATATAAGAAATGTCAAAGATTTTCATACGGTTAGTACATATGTATGTTAGTACTTCAATACCATTACATAGTACTAGACACTACATGTAGCCAGTTTTGTGTTCCAGAAACAATTTATAGAGAATTGTCGCTGTCCTTTATTGGTATTTTTCTCATTCTCCACATGGGTTAATTAGTTTATATATTATTTCAAGAATCTACCATGAATGTCAGAAAAAATATAAAGAGTATAAAAAGTATATAATTAAATTATTTGCATTTTTTTAAGGTTTTGATCTCTTTTTCGACCTTCATGTGCCAATAGAAATCTAAAATGTCACCTTACAAAATTATCATTAAATACTATGATAAGGTGATATTTATAATTTTTATAGCTTTTATCTTTAAAAATTATTCTTTAATATCTAAAAAAAAAAAAATACATTTTTTGCAGTAAACAAAGAGTTAAGGTAAGTGGTAAAAATAGATTATGTAGATTTAATATCATTACATAGTACCAGGCACTACATGTAGCCGCTTTTGTTCAAGAAAAAACTTATAGAGTGTTGTCGCTGTTCTTATTGGCATTTTTTACAATCTTTACATGTGTTACAATTCTTTTCTATGTTATTTAAAGAATCTACCATCAATATATTAGGAAAAATATAAAGGGCATAAAAAATGTATGTAATATTTACATTTCTTTTTTTCAAAGTTTTGATCTCTTTTTTGACCTTTATGTACCAATGGAACACTAAATTATCATTAAATACTATGATACCAATGGAGCATTAAGTACCAATGGAACAAAAAAGTGCATTAAATTAACTCATTAAATTAACATTAATTACTATGATGAGGTAATATTTTATAATTTTTATTGCTTTTATCTTTAAAAATTATTCTTGAATATCTAATATATATATATGCAGATATATTTAAAATACTTTTTTTTCCCATTCAATAATGCTGTAAACAATTAAGGTAAGTGGTGAAAATAGATTCTGTAGATATCGAAAATAATCCCAATAAATGATGAATGTCTTTAAATAATTTTTAAACATTTTTGTACGAATAAAATATAAATATATATATTATTTTCCTCTGAATTAAAAGGAATTCAATAAAAACATAGATCTGTGTACTTTTTTTTATTTTTGGAATGTAATAAAAAAAAAATGTTCAACACAAGAAATCTATTTATTAAGTAAATACAAAAAACTTAAATAACATCAATAAAATTAAATAATACCTTTGTTACTGAAGCCAGATATAGAGCACATGTTTTTCATTAAAAAATGAACTGAGTGGCAGAATGATCCTTTTTCTTTAGAATTCATGTTATAATATCCAGAATGAGGTGTCGTATCTGAATAAGAAAAAATTTAAATGTGAGATTGAGGTTATAAAGCATATTTTAAATTAGAAAAACTCTAGAAAACTCTAATAAGCTTGCCTATGAGAAATATGTAAATTAATATTTTTTTTAAATATATTAATAGTCAGTACTAAAAAATACGTTTCGTTAAAAACATTTTTTAGCAAGGAAAATATACGTTGGTTTTCTGACATTGCTGAAAATATACAAATAGGGTAAGTACTCCAGTGATTGACAATTTTAGAGCAATTTTTGATGTTTTTAATGTTTTATTCATCAGAAACTATTTTTAGAAGTCTTAAGTTGATATATATGGCATGAATAACTTTCAGAACCACACATATTTTAAAATATATACATTTGATAATTACTATTATTTCTTTCTTTTTTTTTTTTTTTTTTTTACATCCACTCTATGTTCCAATAATTGAAACTGCCAGTTTTTCATTTTAAAAGTAATTAGCAACCTATGCTCCAGTGTTTGACATAGAATGTTAAAATTCTCATATGTAAAACATGTGATTTTATTTTTTTACTTATTTAATAATTATTTCGGGAAAGATGTCAATTACTAGAGCATGTCAATCTCTGCAGCATCTGCCCTATTACTTATACTTAAAAAATATACATAATAATCAGTCATTTTTAAGTATCTAAAACAATAACAAAATATTTTTAATAGACGTAACTGAAAGATTTTTTAAATAAAAGAAGAAAAATGTATATTTGAAATAAAGAAAAATCTATTTTTCAAAAATCTATTATTTATCTGATTTTCTTTTAATAAAATTTCTTTGTGAAATCAGGCGTCTCTGATACTTAACTATCAAAAGTTAAAGGAAAAAGTATGCATAAATATTTTTTATTTTAAAAAATGCATCAGAGAATAGTGTTTTTATATCCATGTACATATTCACTCATTTAATTATTTTACTTCATTTTATTATTTACCGATTAAACATAGTACAAAAGAAAAGAAAACATTAAAAGTTCTCAAAGTACTTTATCTTCTACGGGTTCGGCGGAACTACAATCAAGCGACTCGTTCTAACCCTTTTTATTCCATTTTTAAAATTTTATCTTCTTTTTTTCTCTTGTGAAGACAAACCTCCTTTCGGAAGACGAGGTTAAGGGGAAGTTCAAGAGATCACTGGCACAATTTGAACGTTCAACGACCCTGCTCCAATTTCGTTTTTAACCCTATCAGAAGAATACTATTTCCGGAAATTTTAAAAAGAAAGATACATAGTATTTTTTTTTTTTTTTTTTTAGCTCACTGTTCATTCTAGCGTAAAGTTCAAGATGTTCAAAATGTATTTCTTTATTACAAATTTCTTATTCTTTGTTGTTGTTTATTGCCCCCTGTTTTTGCAGCACCAGTTTGTGATATAAAAAAATTATTCTGTATTACATTTTTTTTTTTCTTTTTTAATACGTTTAAATATTTTATACTTGATCAATAACTCTGTTCTAGTATTCTTTTTCATCCCCATCTGTAAAAAGGCATTTCCGACATTTTTTTTTTTTCTTTTTTTTTTTTCTAGTAGTTATGATGAGCGAAAAATTAGTTTTATTTTTTACTTACATACTTAATTTCTTAATTGAGAATTTTATAAAAATGTGAGAAAGCTATAAAAATCGATTATAAATTACATAAAAACCTTTTTTAAACTTATATATAATGTCATGAAAAATATAAGATTATGCCAGTATTGGTTTGAGTACTATTAAAGGAGTATTTAGAAATTTTTACACAAATGTAAATTTCAAAATTTTAATATGGTTTTTTGGAATATTTATTTTTTAGTTCAATATGGGTCTCTTCTTTTTCTTGCAGTTTTGTATCGCCTCTAATTTTATAGAATACACAGAAAAATTATTTATTCATTTTATTTTATTTTTTGCATCAAATAAAATGATTAATTTATAACCTATTCATTAAAAGAAATAAATAAATAAAAGAAAAAGAAAAAAGAAAAAAATTATACAATGTGATATATGTTTTTTTTTTTATTTTGGATATTTATTTCCAGCAAATTATTTAAGTTTATAATGATTAAACCATAAAAAATCTTTCGGTAAGATTATTTTTCTTATGTTAAACTAACTAAAAAAAAAAAAAAAAAAGAAAAAAGAAAAGAAAAGAAACAAAGAAAGAAACAAAGAAAAAGAAAGAAAGAAAAAGAAAGAAAGAAAAAGAAAGAAAGAAGAAGAAGCTATAAAAGGATTACTAGGCAAATTTTATTCTAAAAATTAAAAATAATAATAAATTAACTAAATATAATAACATGAAAAATAGATTCTTACGTTGTTCTTATAAAATTCGCTTAGATAAATGTACAAAAACCATATAAATAATACTTAAATTTAAATAGATTTTTTTTTTTTTAATGTGTTGTTAAGATAACCAAAAATAACATAGAAAATCTTATTTTTTAAAACTTTCCAATACAAACGACGTAATTAAATAACTATTAATAAAACAATTTATTCATTAACAATCGATAAACTGGGAAAAATTAGCATGTTTCTCAACAAAAGTATTTTGGCTCCCTCATCTCCTCTCTTTTTTAGGACCAGAAGACTATTTCCTTCAAACAACAAAAATGCATTGTCTCAATTTCGCGGTTGGCCATGAGAAAAAAAAAAAAAAAAAAAAATGCTAATAAAAAAAATATACCCAATTTAAACACATGAACAGAAAAAGTATTATTGAATAATAAAAAGTAAAATAAATCCGTAAAATTTAATTCGTCATGAGAGCTAATTCGAAATACTAACAAAATAAATATGCCGAATTTAAATTCATCAACAGAGAAAATATTAATAAAATAAATAAATATACATGAATAACATCGTACTAATTTGTTATAATACGTTTTCTTACACATATTTAAAAAATAGGCTTTTCTCCGAAATAAAATTCTGTTTAGAACAGAAATAATAATAAGAAGTTTATTATTAATATTTTAATTATTGGTAAGGGCTTTTTTTTTTTTTTTTTTTTTTTTTTTTTTTTTTTAAGTCAGCAGCAGATTTTCATCGATTTTTGTATACATACAGAATAAATTTATAAAATAAAAAACGCCAATATGAATTTCTTTCTTTCTTTCTTTTCTTTTTCTTTTACTTTTTTTTTTTTTTTTGCTTGGTAGTTGGAATAATTTTGGGGAAAAATTTTTTTGATTCTATATTAAAATTTGAGAGTCTCAAGTTTCTTTTAAATTTTATTGTTATTATCATTTATTTTTGCCATATTTCTTATAAAATGTCCAAAAAAAAAAAAAAAAAAAAAAAAAACCCTCACAATTACCGCTACCAAAGTGTGGAAAACTTTGGAAGTTTGGGATTAAATAAGAAAAATTCGTTTTAATTTTCTTCACCTTCACACATTAAACCTTTCTCATCTAATTCATGCGATGGAAAATTTCTTAATGTTGAAACTCCTCAAAATTATAAATGTTTTTAAGAGCATTTATATTTTTATAATAATTTTAAAGAGTATTATATAATTATTTTAATGTTCTTTGGATGTTCATAAAGAACATTAGAATGATACATTAGAGAGCAGTAACCTTTTTTTTTAAAACATTAGATCTATAAATTGCTGTCGGATATAAGAAAATAATTGAATTTTGATATAGGACAAAAAGTATTTTTATACTGCATGAAATATTAAATGTTATCAATGTGTCGAATTTGATAGATTCTTTATGTTTGCTTACATTATAAATATAATTTTATGTCAAAAAAATTTAAAAGAAATTCAATGTGAAAGGTTTTATTATTATTATCATTATTATTATTATTATTATTATATTATTATTATATAATAATAATAATAGAATTCTCATAGAAATTATAAATCTTCACTAAAATAGTTTTAAATATTTCCTTATTTTTCCTGAAATATTCATTTTCTGATTATATGAGATAGTACTTTTTTAAAAATAACCATAAAAATTTTTTTTCGAAATAATAAAAAAAAGCATGTTTTTTACGACAATTTGGTGATATGGATATATTTTTCGTAAATTGTTTGCATTAAATTCTTTTAGACCTTAAGGTCTATTTAAAATATTTTTTCAGAAAACATTTATCACGCATTATCTGGATCATCATACATCTGAATTTATCGTACGTTATCTGGATGCACAAAAGTATGTTTCCTTGGGAATATGGTATGTATCTATTGACGGTTGTTTTACAGGGTTCAACAAAATACTGAGATACATTAAGAAGCTAAGGAGAAATTATTCCAGAGGAATTGTCAGTAATCATGAAGTTTTGTTTTAATAATAAAATTTTAGTACATTAGTTATGTCATATTATTATCATTATTTTAAGCCTATATGTAGGGACTAGGGATACAGAAAAGTAGTTTTTTTTTTTTTTTTTTTTGTGTGTGTGTGTGTGTGTGTGTGTGTGTGTGTGATTTCTCTTTAAAACTATTGCTATAAATATACATTTTTAGAGATTTATTCTGACAATAATTATTAAATGATTAATTCAGACAAATATAGTAAACAGCGACATGGGTTTATCTACAGGTAGAGTTAAAAGTAATTTCGATATATTACGGTCTCTCAGAAGAATTTCTTTAAAATATATTTAACAACTTTACAAAACATAATGATTTTAAAATATTTTAGAAAAATGAACAAAATAATGTTCTCTACAATATTTGGTATGATTAGCATTATTGGCTGGTTTACAGGGCCACACAAAAATGTTCAGGTACATTTTCGTTTTTTTTTTTTTTAAAGAAAGTGATAGTAGTGCTTTTTAAATTTGTTTTACCTTTTTTAAGCTAGAAATAAAGTTAAAATGTTGAAAGTTAAGCGATGAAACGGGTAATTTTTATAATAAATTACCAGTTATAAATTATTTCATATTCTATGGAAACAGCATTTTTTTTTTTTTTTATTTATTTATTTAATTTATCTATTTTTTATTTATTTATTTATTTATTTATTTATTTATTTATTTATTTATTTATTTTTTATTTATTTATTTATTTATTTTTTAGAAAACACATTATTATATATTCAAAAAATAAAAAAATAAATTCTTTGTTAAGGTTTAATATTTGTATAATACTTCATGTCCAGCATTTAACTGATAAACATATGTTTTATTAATTTAAAACTTATATTTAAGTGAAAAGTAGAAAAAGACTTATTAAATATATTTAACAATACATAAAATTAGTGTTGAAATCAAAACTTGATTAAAGATATTTAATTTAAAATTAATATAATTTTTATATAAAAAAAATATTTTAATAATTCTGAAAGAAAAGGAATCACATCTATTTAAATCATTTAATTAAAAATTAAACTAGATTTATTTACGATAAAATATATATATATGCAATGCGTCTCCTTTCATCCAATCGGTAGGGAAAACTATGGAATTCGGTTCTCTAACGATGTAATAATAATAATAATAATAATAATAATAATAATAATAGTAATAAAATTAACTGGTAAATATGAAGTTTTCTGACTAGCAAAATTTTCTCTTTTCTTTTCTTTATGAAAGAGTTTAAATTAAACATACAACAATGATATTTCCTATTTTAAAATCAAAAGATTATTTTATGAAGAAAAATATTGTTTATGCGAAGAAAAAACGTAAACTAATAGTGAACATTTTTACATAAATATGTTTGTACGAATGAACATTCATACTAATTTTGCATAAAACACAGAAAAAAATTAAGTAATAAGCGAAAAACTTTGAATAAACACCATAAAATGCAAGTTTATGTTATACTTATAAACACCATAAAATGCTAAGTCACCATTTTTCATTCAAAGTAATCTACTTATTACTTTTGAACACCAGTTCTGTGATGCTTTTTTATAATTCAAAAAGAAAATGGTTTTAAAATCGAAAAAAGAAGTTATCATTACTATTTTTTTTAGTTGGTGTCTAACACGGATCTTGAAATTTAATAGCTATAATAAATTGCATAAAATTATTCTTCTGGTTATATCTTAATTTTTAATCTGTATTGTATTTCTAGATGCAATATGATTTTGTACTAAACTCTTTCTCTTCTCCTATACACTTCCCTCTCCTTAATATTATTTTTTTTTCTTTCTAAATATTATTACAATGTGGTCTTAATTTTCTATTGTAAATTGTCTATTTTATGACAAAATGTTTTTTTTTTCCCCACGTACATTTTAAGGATTTAGAAAATTTAATTCACATTCTATAAAACTGATCAAAGATTTCTGTTTTTCATTATACATATATATAAATATAGATATAGATATAGATAGATAGATACATATAATAATGATTTATTAAGCGTTGTAAAAACCTAGCAACAGATATAAGATCACTAAAACCACAAAACCAATAGCTATGATTTTTTTTTTTTTTTTTTTTTTTTTATGTAGGAGAAGCTCAGAAAGGTGAAAAAATTCATCAGGGAATGAAATACACACATTTAAAGAAACGAAATTTATTATTTGACAGCCTGCAAAACAAACGAAACACTAAACTAACTCAACAAAACCTTAACAGAAAATCATAAACTGAAACGGAATTTATAAAAAAATAATTTTAAAAACTTAAGAAATCAAGAATCAAGATTGATTTCAGCAGTGTATTTCGAATCCTAAATACTTTATATCTATGATAATAATAATAATAATAATAATAACAATAATGATAATAATAGTAATAGTAATAATAATAGTAATAATAATTTTTTTTTTTCATAAACACATGTTATTTCCAAACATTTAATTTCAGATACTATAAAATCTAATAACATTTTGAATGTTTCGGTAGACCAACAAGAATTTCAAGAAAATCTTTTTAGATGAACCCATTGAATCTTAATAGAATTCAGAAATCGGAAAATATTTGTTCAAAATTAAAATGAAGCAAAAAATTTGGAGAAAAAGAAAAAAAAAAAACACTTTTCAATTCCTAAACATTTTTATAGTAATTTCGACCGATATTCTATGTTTCCGTCAAAAAAATGGCATAACAGGTGCATCAGAATATTTTGCATTGTTTATTAAATACTTTTTTTTTTTCGGTGACATTTTAAAATGATAAATATTGCACAGAAAATTAGGCGGAATTAAAATTATTCCGAATGTCATAAACTTATAATTACATTTAAAGATTTAATTAAATATTATAAAACATAAAATGTAATGATGACTGAAAAATAGTAAAATATGTCTGTAGTAAGAAACAATTCATTTATTTCTATCCTAATTATAAACGAGAATGTAGAAAACATTTTAAGGGGATATACGACCCTTAGAACTTCAAAAAAGTATCAATTTAACCATAGTCCTTTTTTTTTTAAGTAAATTATTGTCAACTGGGCTTCATTGGGCATGTCTAATTGTTACCTATAAGTTTATTATACATTTTGGAATATAATATAAATTCTGTGGTGAATAATTTAATGATTTATGTGTTAATAATAAATGTTTTTTTTTTTTTTCTGAACTTAAATTTGTACACCCCCCCCCCCCCATTTTTCATACAGGTGATACTTCAGAGATTTTATTAAAAATAAATAACCTTTAATTTTTTTAAACATATTTCTAACCCAAATTTGAAACAAAATTAGGTTCAGTTTGAAGGATCTGATATGTTACATTATCTGTGGAAATTTCAAGAAAAAATATTAAATAGTTTCAGAAATATCCTGCGCGCAAGGTGAAAAAAAAAAAACATTTATTATTAATACATAAATTATTAAATAATTCACCAAAGAATTTAAGTAATATACCAGAAATGCATAACAAGCATATAGGTAACAATTAGACATGCCCAATGAAGATTATTTAACAATAATTTACTTAAAAAAAAGACTAATTAAATCGATGTTTTTTTTTTTTTTTTTTTTTTTTTTTTTGAAGTTCTAAGGGTCGTATGTCCCCTTAAAGGGTGGAATGGTGTATAATTTCTAATTTCTAACATAAAAAGAAGAAGAGCCGTTTTGAGTACTCACAAAATAATGTTCCAGATGCTTAATAAATATAGGTGTGAAATTGATATGTTAGCTACGACATCCTTCATATATTATATTTAAAAAGAAATCTTCAAAGCAGTGACTTAAATTATAAAACTTAAAACAACGTAAACAGCCAATGTTTTTGTTGTAACGTTGTATAATTTATCAGATAAAGTAGTAGTATTATATATTTTTTAGTGTTTATTTTAAGTGTAAAATTTTAATCTGTTTTATTATATATCATTTTCGTAATGATTTTACGAAATTCTAATAAATTCAAAATAAAAATGAAACAAATGTATATTTTTAAAAAATACACGTACACGCATTTTCTCAAAAGCACACTATGTGGATTTTACCTGCATTTTAATATTTAAAATCTTTATATGAATTTTTAGAATCTCTTTCACTAAGAAATTAATACATTCCAAACAGAAAAGTTTTCCAAGTTTTGAAAAGTCTTATCTATCAAGTAAGTATATCTGTTGTACAACTTAATTCTGAAAATATTAAAACTTTAGATGCACGTTTGGAAATTAAAATACTTAATAAAAATATTGAGACTAGTTACAAATTAAGTTTTTTTTTTCCCTTGATATTTCATTTAAATTTTATGAGATATTGTTCGTTTTTTTATTGTAACACTTAACTTTTTCTTTCGCATTTTAAAAAAATTTAATACTATTTTTATTCTTTCTTTTTTCCTTTCTTTCTTTTTTTCTGACACTCTATGATACTTCAATAATACTATTCAGTGAAAGTATCCTAAATTAAAATTTGATTTTGGGGTAGAAAATTTTCTGCTGGGTTATTATTAAAAAATATTTAAGTACACTTTAGAAGACTTAGAGAACCTGATCTATATTAATAACCATGCAACTTCCCTAAATAATAGAATGCATGATTATATAACATGATGTACTTTGAGATTTAATTAGCTTAAAGTAATAATTAAAAGTTATTTTTCAAGCTTTCTGGTGGTTGTTCATGACGTCTGCGTTTTACTACAACAATAATAACATACACATGACAAAATATAAATTATAAATTATAAATCACAATCACTTATTTCATAAATAAAACATGAACTGCATGTTTATAAAAATAGTTCAAACATTTTTCACTATGTTCATAAAGGCATCAACCTAAACAGTGATTTAATATCAAGCAATAGAAAATAAATAAGTAATAGCTTATATTCTTAATAATTAAATCGCAAATTTCCCGAAATTAACACTGAAAATTACTTTATAGCTAAAACAATGTAACTGGAATAAAGAAAGTAAAATTTTATCCATGTTGTCTATGCGTTTATTTCAATTAAAACAAATAATGAAAAATAATAATTTAATAAATAAAAAACATTTTTTTTTTTTTGAATGAATTCTTTTCGTTGCCATGCGGAATTTCAATAATTCAGGGGAAAGTAATAATAATAAATTAAATATATAGATTTCAATAAGTCACGAGAAATCTATAATAAGAAAATATGTCTGCCTGTTAATAATATAAATAAATAAATTGACACGTGGTTCTAAAATTTAAATTAAAGTATTACAATATTTTTTTTAATTTCTTGGAGATGTTTCGACTTCAGAACATAAATATATCATTCTGTACAAGATGAAGCCATATTTTCATGTAAATTCGTGTTTAGTTTTGAACTGACAAGTAGAAATAAATTTGAAAATACATGTGTAGAAATTGAAAGCTTGGCGAGAACATGCCGACTATGTAGTAAAAAATAATAGGAATTTATGGCATAGAATCAATCTACTAAATAATGTGAATATAAGCTATGTAGTATGCATTGTTCTATAATCTTCTGTAATCAAACAGCAGAAAATATATTAACATTAGACAGAATTTTTCATTATTTAAAAAAAAAAAAAAAAAATTCTCCGTGGAGGATCAAAATTGTGATGGCATTTCACCGGACCATGCTTAGAGGTGAGTTCCAGACCATTTCCAATTGCCCAATAACGAAGCACAAATGCAACATTAACCCCTCCCTACCTACCTTTAAGAAAAAAAAATTCTATTAACATAGTAAAAACTTTTAACATAAAACCACACTTTATACCTAAATTACCCGTAAAGTAAATTTAATATGCCAAATCACATTAACAT
The DNA here is from genome assembly GCA_963930645.1 of Salticus scenicus. Classification (NCBI taxonomy): domain Eukaryota; kingdom Metazoa; phylum Arthropoda; class Arachnida; order Araneae; family Salticidae; genus Salticus; species Salticus scenicus. The sequence goes on along the minus strand of OZ005653.1, from coordinate 270,445,007 downwards.
ATTGAACATTACTTGATACTGTTAATCTTCAAATAAACTTTTTTTAAATCTCATCAAATATTATGAATAAGTTTCAAAAGTATTTTTTCTAGATAAACTTGGTAAAAATACATGAGTGCCAAGTTAGGAATTTTTAGTAGACAAATGGTTCATGTTAAGAAGTTTGATCCTTTATAGAAGCTGTTTTATTTAAAACATCCAATATATATACAATGTTAACATTAAAAAAAAAAAAAAAAAAAAAAAAAAAAAAAAGGAGAGAGAGAGAGAGAGAAGAAGAGACTTATAAAACGCTAAATTCAGACGATCGTAAACTCTTTTTTTTTTTTTTTTTTTAAATACGAAAAAAATATATATATATATATAAATTCGACTGCCAAAAACATTTTGAATACAAAGATGTATTTTGTATATTACATTTACCATGTACCTGCCCAGAATTTATCGCACTGAAAAATAAAAAGCAAAGAGCCTTCACAATATTCTTTGAGGAGAATTCTTTTGACGTTGAAGAATACGCTTTCCTTTCAGTTTTGTAATTTTTCTGCTCTTTTCCAAAAATGGAGGAGATATAAATAGCTGTTGCTTTTTTTTTCTTTACCTTTATTTACATTTAGTATGTATTCTGTGATTATTAGGTGGGGGGGGGGGAGAAATCAGTGTTTAAATAGTATATGTTTTAGTTCATTTTGCGCCCTCTCTTTACATAAATTGCGTAAAATACCTTCAAAAATTTCGTTAAACTTTTATGAATTGCTTGATATTATATTATTTTTATTTTTTAAACTAAAAGTGATAATAAAATATTATTGTAAAACAAATAAAAATTAATGTATTTATTTTCCCACTAGAAGCTTCCATCTAAAATATTAGTAGAGAGAAGATATAACTTATATATAATCCGAGTTTTTTTTTTTTTTTTTTTTTTTTTTTTTTTAAGAATTGTTGCTTATTCTGCTTCGAAAAAAGAATGAAGAAAATAATCTAAATATAATTGCCGCATGTATAACATGCTTATAAGTTTCAGTAAATGTTACATACTTAACCGTGTACGAAATTTCAATACGCAACATACTTATAGCAAAGAAAAGAAGAGTGCGTACAAATAAAAATATTTTAGTATGTACACTGTAAAAAATAGTTTCTCAAAAATTAGCAAAATTTTATCAAAATAGCTCCGAAGCAAATATAGTCAAATTTGAAAATCTCATGCACTCATTTTTTCGTATATTAACATGCTCAAAAATGGAGTTGACCATCGTAAATCCCAATATCTTAATCATAGATTCTGATTGGGGATGTATACTTCAACATACTAGTGTTTATTTACAAACTATTGTATCAATATTTCAATAACTAAGATTTCAATTATTGAAAATTTTAAACTTTTTTAATTGAATTTTTTTTTTTTTTTTTTTTGTTAAATTGAAAATAATAATAATAATAAATAATAATAAATAAATAAATTTTTTGTTTGTATTATATTGAGATATTGATACACACTTTTGCATAATTATATTATTACTATTTATTTACAAACTTTTGCATCAATGTTTCAACAATTAAAATTTCAGTTATTGAAAATTTTCAATTTTCTTAATTGATAAATAATTTTTTTGTTAAACTGAAAAAAAAAATGTTTTTTTGTATAATTATATTATTACTAAACATGCATGTCACATTTATGAAGTAGTGCATATTTTCAAATTGATATCTGTTCAATTAATAATTTATCATAAATATGTCAAACTAAAAGAAGTTCTTTTATAGAATTTCTACATATTTAAACAGTAAGAGTTCAAAAACAATTTTATTTCCTTTAATCTTCAGAATTTCCATTTTGTAGAAGGTTTATACTAAGTGTGCGGAATCACCAATTAGAATCTATGCTTAAGATATTGGGATTCACGATGGCCAACCCAATTTTTGAGTATGTCAATGTACTCAAAAATGAGTACATGGGATATTCAAATTTGAGTATATTTGTTTCGGAACTATTTTGACACAATTTTGCCAATTTTTGAGAAACCACTTCTTACAGTGTATACAAAACTCTCTCTTTTTCTTTTTCTTTCTTCTTTTTTGTGTATATATATTCTGTGCATATGGCTAGATCATAATAAATTATATACATTGAAAAAAATATTCAGCGGCATAAAAGCAAGAAATCTTTTCACTTCAGTTTCTTAATTAATTTTTGTCCGTTATTTCTTTCTTTATTCTTTCGTTAAATTTGCTAATTATAGGATAGTAAGTTTAATAAATAGACAGAAAAAAATATAAAATAGTTAACAATATATATTTTTAATTCTCAGAATTATAAAAACTTATAAAGTTAAAATGGGTACATATTTAAATTTAAATGTACTTTAAAATAATTTAAGCCTAATATGTTATTTAGAATCATATTTTTATAGAATCCTAATTAATTTTGCATGAATATAGTTTAAAAAAGGGAAAAAAAAAAAAAAAAAAAAAAAAAAAAAAAAAAAAAAAAAGGAGTTTTTTCACGAGAAATATCTACTAAGTTATTTTTTAAATTTTTGTTTACATATTATTGAAGATTTTGAGAAATAATACAGAATTTTGTGTGAGAAGTTTGTATAAACGAATTCTTTTGACATTGAAGAATGTGTTTTCTCTTTAAATTTTTCTTATTTCTTACCGAAAACAAAGCGCAAAGAGATTACAAACAAATAGCTACATATTTTATATACCTATTTACATTTTTTTTAATATAAATATATATTACGCAGTTATTGGATAAATTTCCTTTAAAATAATACATGTCATAGTTTATTTTGCATCTATTAATGTTTATATAATAATTTGCTTAAAATGCATTTTTCTTAGACTTTAGTGTGCTCTTCAGACAAGCATAAAGTTAATGTCTTATTATTTTATTCTATTTTATATTTTTTATGTTATAATGTTTCTAGAATGGAAATGTAAACGGGTTTAAATGTATTTATGCAATAAAAATTCATGAAAGGTAAAATGAAATAAAACTTTAAGTTGTAGGCTTTAGGTTGTAATTATTAAAAAAGAAAAAAAAAAAGTCGTAATTGAAAAACTGTTGTCTACAGTAAGTTTATATGTAAATAGTTTGAGCTCTAGTTTGAGCTCTAATAAATAGTACAAATGAGTAAAGTTCGATAAAGGGACAAGGATAATTGAAATCAAAAACTTCTTTATTTACGAGACAAAATTTCTGTTAAAAAATACTTTTAAAAATAATTAAAATTTAGGCGATTCAAAACTCGTCCGAGTTTCCTCATTAGTCTAAAAAACTCAAACGTCTAAATTTTAATTATTTTTTAAATGTATATTTTAAATGTTTTTACATGTATATTTTAAGTAAAATTTTGTGTCGTAAATAAAGAAGCTTTTGATTTTAATACATATATATATATAACTGAGACAGTTTGATGTTTGTGTACATTAAGGATCGTTGAAATTTGTTATTTTTGTTTTCTATGCTATCTCTTCTTAAATATTGTATTACCATGAAATCTATCACTTTTATCCATATAGTGTGTTTAGAAGGATAAAAAAGTATTATTATTATTATTATTATTTATTTATTTATTTATTTATTTCATTTTTTTTTTTTTTTTTTTTTTTTTTTTTTTTGAGGGGGGGGGGGGGGGTTATCCATGCAAATTCTGAATTACTTTAAATCTTTAGATTTTTTTTTTTTTTTTTTTTGCTAAGTTATTCTTGTAAGTATTTAAACACATCTCTGCATTTAATTTTTCATATCTAGATAACAGAATCCGTTACAATCAAAAGAAGTGTAAAAATTTGAAAATTTCAATGATTTTTATCATCGCGAGACATTTTTAAAATTCGTAAAAATGGTAATGATCGCTTGATTCAATAATGAAAGCCTAGTTTTCTGAAAAGTACGCTGATTAATATACAGTCGGTAACAAAAGTGTCCGAACACTAGCGAAAATTCCTATATAAAAAAAGTAGAGTTAATACTGTTTTGATAAATAAATCCTTGTCGAATCATGTTCTTAGTCAGTCTAAAAACATGACTCGACAAGGATTTATTTAACAAAACAGAATTAACTCTACTTTTTTTTATATAGGAATTTTTGCTAGTGTTCGGACACTTTTGTTACCGACTGTACATACAATTTTTTTAAAGGATTGGGTGAAAACAAATTTACTTGGAGTAAATAACTAGTTATTTCCGAAATTTGTAGCCACAAAAAAAATAAATAAATAAATAAATAAATAAAGTGTAAAATTTTGTAAAAGCTTTTAAATAATGTCTGGGGAAATCTAGAATTATAAGTCTTATGCATAATACTTATAATATCAATAAGTCATATAATAAGCTAGACATATTAAACCCTCGGAGATAGCTTCATGGCTCCAACCCGAGATCCTCCCCGCTCTTCGATGACTTTTTCTAGTCAATTTCGGCCATTGGTTTCTTCAGGTGTTAGCCTTTTTTTTTTTTTTTTTTTTTTCATACTTTACATTGTGAGTTTTTTTCGATTTCATCCCATGCTTTTTCTATAGATTTTCAGCTTTCCCCCCCTCGTTTTCACATTCTAAAGTGCGGTGGTAGGCACTATTATCTGGAGAAATTTAAATTATTGTATATGTATAGCTTCGTACATTTTATAATAACTACCTGGATACTATTAATTATATTGATTCTCGTCACACTTTGTATACCTTAACAATACTTATTTAAGAGTTTAAAAGTACAATGAAATATATAATGTGTATCAACCAAACACATATTTAAACATTTATATAAATATTGCAATATTTTAGGTACTAAAAATAATGTGTTATAATCTTGGTAATATAAATGGTGTAGAATAATCCTGGCAATATTTTAACACATGAAAAATCGACTACAAAATTATTTATGTATTTTTTTAAATCACTTTTACTTAAAAAATATTGACCAGTTTAAATATTAAGCTATAAGTAGAAATTTAACTAAATATATAACTAAAAAACTATCAATAAATTATAAATTCACTACTTAAGCAAAATCTAGTAAAATTAAATTTAAAGAAATCTTAAATTAGAAAAAAATTCTTTAAAACCTTCTATTTTTTACTATATCTATGATTATTAAAATTTTTATAAGTGTCCCAATTAAATAAAAAATAATAAATAAATAAATAAATAAATAAATGAAAATAAATAAATAAATAAATGAAAATAAAAATAAATAAATGAAAATAAAAATAAAAGTGATGCAAAATCGCATTTATAAGTGAAAGAATTTACGTCTTAGAAATGAAAATACATTTTTTTTTAATATAAAAATGCATAAAGTTATTTTCTTTTTTTTATTATTTATTTATTTATCTTTTTTAATATAATATTTTTTTAAATAATTTATTATCAGTATTGTTCATTATTCTGTATAATTTTCATAGATCCAAAAAACATTTTATAAATAGGTTATAAAACTCTATTTCACACCAAAAAATATTATCTTATTCGCTTCTAGATAAAAGAAATGGTTGATATTTTTGATTTCGTATTATCCATTTTTAGCCTATTTTAGAGTTTTATGAATTTTCAAAAAAGAAAAACTTTAAAAATGCATCATAAAGTATAAACAGTTTTTATTTCAGAAGCGGCTTAGGTTTAAATCGCAAGGTATCAGGATTGTAAGCAATGAATTAATGTAACAAAAACTTAAATTTACGAATTAACAAAAAACTTTAATGTACTTGAAACATATTCTAATTAAACTTATAAAGTGCATCGCACTTCATCCTAAAATAAATGTGTTACTTAGTTAATGTGATTTTTTTTTACTTTAAACCATATTTATAAGAAGAAAGTATTGTAATCGTAAAAATTTCGACTTTCTTTTTTGACGAATTTTCGTGTTTTTGCAGGTACAGAGCACGATTTGACCATTTTCTAAAAAATGCATAGTTGAGTGAGACAAAAGTTTTGGCAGATCTAAACCTTAAAATATTGAACTAATGCACAGAATTTCCTAAAAAATTATGTTGCGTTGCACATTAACATAATTTGAAATGTATTAAATTTGGTGTATATGTCTTAACAGGTGCCGCTCTTTTATCTCATTTGTTTCTTCAAAACTTTTAATCTGACAACATAGAAGAAAATTTCGTACTGTGAGTATTAATATTAAATAAACATTGGAAAATTAGAAAATATTTTTATTTATTTATAATATTAATAGTAATACAGCATAATAACATAATAAATATTATTTCAAGTAGTAAAAATAAACCGGGATGAAATATTTGTATATGTTGGATCATTGCCTCACCCCGATTCCCACCGTTTTTCAAAATAATTTTATAATTTATTTAAAAGGAGAGGTTAAATCATATTTTTGCGATAATTTGAAGAAACGTTATCGAATGTACTCCTTTTTTTTTAACATACATACAATATAAATAAATAAATGCATTTTTTCAGATGTCGCCTGTAAGGTACAAAACTGATTTACTTTCGACATTTAGAACTATATTTCTTTAAAATGAAAAACTTTTGAAATAATTTTGATAAATAATAATTTTAATAAATTATTTATATCGCGTGAATTTGTATATGAAAATATACAAGAAAGTTTTGGGATGGTTACAACATACTAGTTTATACCTTGCATTGTTATTCGAAATCTAGAAATATTTCATGAGTGAGAGAGCTGCTGTATCAAGCTGCTTTAAATTGAAAAATTCAATATTTTTTCATAATAATAAATTGTGGTGTGTAACAATCACTTGACTTCCATTAACATCTACTATGCATATTAGATACTCTTGTTTGATGTATTGTGGTCAGAAGACATAAAATTGATCTAACCAATCAGACATTTCCATATTTTTCTGTAGTAACCATAATTGATATAAGCATTGTAAAGACATTTAAAAGAGACTTTAATAAGCAAACTTAAAAAAAATCCTTTTGACTGTTTTTCAGACGCCTATTTCCGAGATATAAAACTGACATACCTAATCAGGACACCTGTCAATTTTCCAGTACTTACCAACTAATGTCTACCAAAGGACATTTAAAAAAAGTTTATGTAAAAAATTTGAATAAAATCGTTACAGCAGTTTTTGAGGTACTGACATTTGGCCTCACTTTCTATTTTCACTAAAATTTCCAAAAGTTACCTATACTCTGAAAATGAATTAATACGTACGAAAGGATATGTAAAAGTAACTTAATATGCCAAATTTTAAGAAAATCTGTAGAGCCATTTTCTAGGACCGATTAAAAGACTTAAAGTTGGCCTATCTAGATACCTGTCAATTTTCCTGCAGTGACCAATTACATGATAAGAAAGGACATCTAGATAGCAAATTTGTAGAAAATTTGTTAGAGCTATTTTTAAAATATGTGCTTAAATTAAAATACAGTCCTTATTCTGGTTTTTCAATTTTCAACAAAATTTGGTAAATTCATTGCTGTGGAATTTTAAGAATACCCACAGAACCATTTTTATGACACGAGTTTCAGAGATTTAAAGTTCGCCTACCAAATCTTTACGCTTGTCAATTTTACTGCAGTAGCAACTGTATGATACGAAATGACATCTAGATAACAGATTTAAAGAAAATCGGTAGAGTCATTTTTGAGATGGACATAAATTAAAATACGACACTTATTCCGATTTTCCAGTTTTCAACAAAAGTTGGCAAATTTATCTCTACACTAGACCTGTCTTATATATGAAGTTTCGTTGCTCTATTTGTTTTGGATATATGATGGTCAGAAAATTACACACTCATACGCACACACACACATTCACCAATTACCAAAAACCACGTTTTTGGATTCAGGCGGTCTTAAAATATTGAAATCAGGTGAAACAAAGTGGTTACTTATGGTACTTGAATAATGTAAATAAAAATTGGTAGTTATCTGTATGTAAGGAATTTTCATATATATGGTTTGAACCTGAGAGCTTCTGTACCGTCTAAGTTATATATATCTCTCCCGATATTTGTCCCGCACAAATCGAACAAGGCAAGATATCGACCGGAATATATTTATAGGTACTGCCCAAGCTCGCATCATCATTGACAAATCTGCATTATAAATTATCCCTCTTTGAGAAAATTTATAAATATAGAGTTCTGTCTAAGTTTAATATAAAAGATATTATGCTTCACTTTAAACATGGCATTGAATAAGTTAATAATAATAATAATAAAAAAATGTCATTTCGTACAAAGAGAAAAACTTTAAACTTTTCAACATATATAGAATAAAAACAATATACTTATTTTAAGACAATCTAATGCAGGGATATTTATGTTTTTGATCTTCTTTCTTTTTTCTGTCTCTCTCTCTCTTTTTAAATAGTTTTCTTTTCTTTGTTTTTAACAGTTATATTTTTTCTAGTTTTCTAACAGTTTTCAGCAGTGAAATTTAATATAAATCAAAATTTTCAATTTCTAACGGAAAAATCTGAAAAGAAACCTGTAACACCACTACTATCCGAACTTTATACTATTTGCTTCTTCAATACTTTAAAAAAATACCGAACAAAATTTCGCAATCTAATTATATATTAGATCATTATAACGTATGCGGAATCACCAAAACCCTGTGAAAATTGCACAATTATCAAAACATATAATTATCCTAAATAATTCATAAAAAAATTAATACTCTTAATTATCCTTAATTTGTTAATAAAGTGTAATCTATAAATTATTTCAAAATTAATTATTGGATCATAATAATATCATAACTGAAGCTGTAGAAAGATGAATTATCAATAATAAACATCTGCAAAATCGCATTAAATATTACAGTTTTATAGAATTAATTATAGGGTAGGTGCTCCAGTGATTGGAATGCTCCAGTAATTGACATCTATCCCGAAAAAATTAATAAATAAGAAAAATAATAAAATCATATATTTTACATATAAGAATTTTAACATTTTATGTCAAACACTGGAGCATAGGGTGCTAAAAACTGGTAAAATGAATAACTAGCAGTGTCAAACACTGGAACACAGGGGCCAATTACTGATAAAATGAAAAACTGGCAGCGTCAATTGCTGGAACATTGAGTGGGTGTCACATAAAAATTCATAAAAAAAAAAGTAATTGTTATCAAATGTATATATTTTAACATATATACGGTTCTGAATGTCTTTCATACCACATGTACTAACTTAAGATTTCTAAAATTATTTTCTGATGACTAGAACATAAAAAACATTAGAGATTGCTCTAAAAGTGTCAATCACTGGTGCACTTACTCTATTTATTTATATTAATATACGAAAATATTGGACATGTAAAAAGAATGATAATAATGCTAATACCTCCCCCCCCCTCCCCTCCCGAAGAAATGTGTTTAATAAAACTTGCGTCAATACTAAAAATGTCTAATTTGTTACCTATATATTGCAGGGGAAAAAAAATAAATAAATAAAATATAGGAATTGAGTAATTTGCATAGAATCTGTAATGGATTATTCTAATGAAACGCACTGTAAAAAATAGGTTCTTAAAAATAAGTATATATTGTCTCAAAATAGCCCCGAAACAATATATACTTAATTTTGAAAACCCATGTACTCATTTTTGAGTATACTGACATGCTCAAAAATGGGGTTGACCAATAAGAATCCCAATATCTCCCTATTTGACATGTCAATGTTCTCAAAAAATGAGTACATGGGTTTTCAAATTTAAGTATATATTGTTTTGGAGCTATTTTGAGAAAATATATACTTATTTTTAAGAACCTATTTTTTACAGTGTGTGTATGGGTAATATTAAATAAACATTCAAGCTGATTTAATTCTATTCCCTCTTACAAACTTTGATTATCTTTCAATAATAAATTTATAATTCTTAGGATTTAATTAATCAACTAATTGATATTTTTTAAATAAAATATTGAATTTATTGGATAAAGATATTTCAAAAAATGATTCTACTTTTAATTTACTTCGAAATCAAAGTTTTATTCATATTATTATTAAATAATTAAAGAAAAATTAATACTAGTTTATGTAAAAAAAATGTCATATATTAAAATTTTTAGCATTAACTTTTCTAGATATGTGCCTAATTTCCATGTTTGTGTATTTCATTGCATCTACATACATAAAATATACATTGTGTATGCATATTTTATGTATGCACATGAAATATTACACACATGTGATATTCCATTTATCTCTTTATCATTTCCTTATTATATATATAGAAGTTACTTATTTCCATTTTTAAATATTCAAAAATGTATTCAGCATGTGAAAATTTCTTCACTTGTAAACTAGGAACAATAAAAGCACTAAAGTATATGTATTTTTTTTTTTTTTTTTTTTTAAATGACACAAAATGCTATAAATATGATAGTAGTAGATTTATCATTTAATTTTCCTATTTTCAGAAGTTGTCATGTAAAAACACATTTTGTCGAAAATCTCATTTTGAATGAAAAAAATATACATCAACTTAATTTTCATAACGTTAAAGAAGCGTTCATTTTTCTGAAAATTTTCCTCTAAATACTAATGAGTTTACTTTAAAAAATACCAATCACTCATTTAAATAAATTTACTTAAGACACTTTTAGAACTTTACTTAATATACTCTCCTGTCTTTACCACGCCTTCTAAATTTTCTAAGTTCGTCTTTACAGGTTTTCCTCAGAAACATTTTTAAGGCTCCAAGTGACTGATTTGTTTGCATTTTGTTGCTGCTATTTTCGTGTGGAGTAAACTAAGTTTTCTCACTAAGATTACATTGTTATTTTTGTTTAAAATCTCAGTGGATCCAGCGATTTTATTGCAGCAAATTATTCAGCAAAAGAGAAATTTTTATTTTATTTATTTATTTATTTATTTTTATTTTTATTTATTTTCTTTTTTTTTTCACGCTTTTTTAATTTTTAGTTTAATATTTGCAGAGTATTTTTTATGCTAATGTCAGTTCATAAATGCAATAATGATCAATATGAATTAAGTAGAAAACTAATTTTATTATATTTTTTATAAAAGTAAAATTCTGTTTTGACTTAGATGTTGTCTAGTATTTAAACAAGTATGTCCTCAAAATGGCTATTTTTTTACTTTCTAACTACTGAGATGCATTCTCGCACAAAATTTTAGCCATTTTTAATCTTGTATTATTAATTGTTTAAAGAATATGTAATACTTTTTTATTTCAGTTTAGTTTTCTTTCACTTCGATTTTATATACATTTTCATTTATATAGAGACATTAAATGCCTTTATTAATATTAATTTTTAACTTTAAATTTAATTTTAATTAATTAATTAATTTCTATTGATTCATTTATCTTTGTTTTGCTTTGCTTTTCTCAAAGAATAGCTTACTGAGCATAAATAATAGATGAAAAAAAATTGAAAAATACTATTTAAATATTAACATTAGAAAATTATTATTACTTTTTCAACCTATAAATATTATTTTTGCAATATTAGTGTTATTCTTCGTATATTAAGATGTAAATGCATCTTAATAACAAATGCTAGTCATACAACTATAGTTTTTACTTTGCAATATTTCCAATATTATTCTATTACTTATATTTGTACAATATTTGTCATATTATTCTGTTAGTTATAACCGAGTTCAGCTTTGTCTTAGATTAGACCATATTTACCATTTTTTAAATAAAATTTTGATGGGATAAAAATTTGAAAATAAAATATGTACGTATGTTTGTAAGAATAATTATACAAAAAAACATTTAAAATGTGTATAACAGACTTAAATTTTATGAAATTTAAACATGATTTAAATAAAAAGAAATTTTTCGAAATGCTGTAGGCATAGCATTTGGGTTGAAAATGCTGGTCAATTACAACAAGGGAGTTTTGCTTTTATATTACTCAAACAATGCCTAATTTATTTATTTTCCGGAAAAAAACTATAAAAAGCAAAGAAACGCATTATTTAATTTAATATAAGATTTACATTTTATATATTTTCATTAAGTGTAATATATACTTTAATTTCAAGCATGGGTTATGAAATTTCAAATATATAATTCTATTATTACAGAAATTGTTATTACAAAAAAGACTGTTAGAGGGGCTGAAGCCTCCTATATTTTAAGGACCACTATTTTTTATAGTAATTTATTTATAATTTATTCCTTTATTTAAAAATTAATTATTCGAAAATTAATTAAATCAAATTTCATTATTAAAAAATAGTGGCATTTAAAACATAGGAGATCACGACCCCTGCTATTTATAAATCCTTTAAACATTTAGACATGTACTTCGTATATATGTTTCATATAACTTTTCTTAAATGCACGTGACTAGCTACCAGGTTTTTCATTTTACGTTTCTATAACAACAGAAAATAAAATATATATTTAAAGGATTTTTCTCTCAATAGTAATTATTCCAAAAATCCCAGAATTTTATTTATAAATCATTCTTATCTTTTTAGTCTCGTCAATAAATCGCAATTATCCCATATGTATATCGAGACGACGAACTACATTAACACTGCAACTTAGATCTAGTTTTTTCTTTTCTTTTCTTTTTTTTTTTTTTTTTTTTTTCCCTGTCACCAAAATATATATATTTATATTGAAAATTACTTTTATTTTTTAATGAAAATCAAAAAGATTCAAAGATAACTGCTTTTCAAATGTTTATAAAATAAGAAAAAAAAAAAAATTTAATAAGAAAAAAAAAATAATAATAAATATAAAATAAGATAAAATAAAATAAATATAAAATAAGATAAAAAAAAAATAACAAAATAAGATAAAATATATAGAAAATAAGATAGAAAAAATAAAATAAATAGAAAATAAAATAAATATAAAATAAATATAAAATAATAATAAAATAAATATAAAATAAGAAAAAAAGTCCCACGAAATTTCAAGCTAAAAGGCAGAATAAAGTCTCAGAGAATTATCGAAAAGAAGTCAATTTTGTACCCTACAGACGTTATCTAAGAAAAGCCCCTCTCCCCACCCCCCTTAAAAAAAAAAAAAAAAAAAATCCATAGCTTTTATTTACCACAGATCTATGGTCCAACCAATCGTTCTGAAGGTACTGACGAGTTCTTTTGAAAAGGACCCCAACGGAAATTTTAAACACCCTGAGGAAGAAATGAAGACACTACACAGACCTCTACTGATTGGCTATTGCTATAATATATATATATATATATATATATATATTCTGTTCGAATGTTAAAAATAATTCTCATTATGTATAGGTATGCGAAATTTTGTCCTGTACTATCATACTAAAAATTATGAAAAAAAAAAAAAAAAAAAAAAAAAAAAAAGAAAGTCAGTGCAACCTGTGCAGAGACTTATCTCAAAATGTAATAATCACCAATTCAGTTAGTATACAAATAAATACCAAGTTTGGTTTAATTCCTTTAATTGGTTCGTGAGATACAGCGTCCACAAAATTTTGGATGCACACACACAGACAGACAGACATTTAAAAACGATCAAATCGTTTTCAAGATATCTCAAATTGTATCCATCCTTCGAAAACCAGGTGTCGAAATTTTTTATGAATCCAATAATTTCTTCGTATTAATATAGAAGTAAAGAGTAAAAATAGCTTCTTAGAACATTTATTTAAGCAATTTAACATAATCATTTTAATGAAAATTTATATTTCATTAAATTTAATGGCTAAATTACATTTTATTAATTCACGGTAATAATTTAATCTGCATAAAATAAGTCTTATTAAAAAGTTAGTTAACAAATATATTTTTTGGTTATACGTGTAGTAAGTTCTTACGAATAATGCATAGAAATTAGCTTTAAAACTATATGTTTAAAACTTAATTAATTATTAGTTTAATAATTATTTCATTATATTTCTGGAATGAAAATATTTTCAATTCCAGATACGATAAAAATATTAATTATAACAGTCTGACAATAATTCCATTTTAATAAATAACATTTACATTATATTTATCTTAATGATATGAGAATTTACGTAAAAATTCCCCTTGTGAAAAATTTGCTAATAAAAACTTTTAATTAATACTATTTACTATTATAATTAATATGGGTTGATTTTTTTTTTCTAAATATAATGCAACCAAATAGTTTTCTATTTTGTGAATTTTCTCCATTCAATAAATTTTCGTTTTCTTTTTGTTAAATCAATTATTCCCTTTAAATTGATTTCTGAAATGTCAGTGGGGGCCTTCATGTAGAGGCACAAAAAAAATTTGGGCTCTGTGTGTCTGTATGTTTGTGTCTGCGTGTCTGTACGTCTCGTGATAGCGGACGCAAAAATCATCCGTTTGACTTGCAGATTTATGTACATGTTTATGAGCCACACAGAAAGTTAGCTGTATAGTTTAGGTGTATATTATGTATATGGTTCGCGTACAGGGACACACCAAAGTTTTTCTTATAATTACGGCCTATGGACAGAATTTGCATGTACCACAATAGCGCTCACAAAAATCTTTCGATTGACTTACAAATTGGTACACATGTTCAAGCACTATACAGAAATAGCTATATAAGTTTTGGTGTCTTTATTGTTCAAGGTTCGTGTACACACCAAGATGTTAGGTTCTAAAACAAAATTAATCTTTTCATTTTTGAAATCCTGAAATTTTTGCCCTTCAGTGTCTAAAATTTTTTGCATGCAACTTCATATAGTGTGCTTGTTTGCCATACCGAGTTTAAAATTTCTGTTATAACAGCAGCAAACCCCCTATCGATGTACCTGCATATTAGGACTTCATATGGACTTAATTTAGGAAACTTCATTGTCCAGCCTATTAAAAAGAGAAGAAGAAAAAGAGTATTGTAAAATCGTTTTTCTCTACCCAGTACATTAATTTGTTTAATTAATTGTTTCGTTTCACAAAGAATTTTACCAGTTTTTAACTGGCTGGAAAGAAACGCACTTGTATAATTAATAAATAGAAAATGCAAAATATTTAACATTTTATAAACGTATGCATGCATTAGTATACATTTATATGTATTAAATATATATCGTTAATTATAGGTTTCGATATAAAAATAAAGAAATAATAATTCAGTTACTGTTGATTTGTTGAAATAAATTATATATATATATATATATATACATACATTTTTTCTTTTAATTTAAATTAGTGAAAATCTTAAATGAAAACAAGTACTCGATTATTTAAATGACTTTCTGATTTTTTTTTTTTTTTTTTTTTTTTTTTTTTTAATGTCGAATTATTTACTTTAAAAAGAAAATAGCATTCTCGTTCCCTATTTTATATAGACCAAACTTTTTAAACTTTATGAGTAAAGTAAAAGATTATATAAATCACATTAGAAACAAATTCATAAAAGTCACATTTCAGGATCCAATTCAGATTTTTATTTTAATGAGTAGAACTATACAAAATTGATTCTTCTATTAAATGTAATTTTTTTTTAATACCCCAGGTATTATTTTAAAGTAAATTACAATTTTATTATATAAATGTTTCAGTCTATTTTAAATTAATCATTTTATGTCATATTTGCATATAACTATTATTTTTTCTTTGTGCCTAGGTGAAATGACAGAACCGGCCTAAGCATCGTAATGCGACGATGAAAAAACTAACTACCCCTCTCTTTAACTACAAGATCATGGAAAAAACATCAAATATGATATACAAAAGATTTTTTTCTATACAACTGTATATAAGAAATATCTAGAGTTTATTAAATACGTTGCATTATAAATATTGAAATTTAGTGTTGTTAAAGTTGAGTTTTGAATATGTATGTTTGAAAATGTATGTATCCCTATATTTTATGCATTTATTAATAACTAATAAGTTATTTCTATTATATGTTCTATATTGTGATATTGCTCCTTTTGGTAATTTTTGTATAATCCTTCTTTTGAAAATATGTTTAATTCATTTAAAATAAACATTTTATTTATCATTGTGTGTTGGCATCAAGTGTTTTATAGCAATAGTGTGAAAAATGAATGAATGGCTTTTTAATAGGATGTTGTGTATTAGAATTGAACTGAAAAATTTAACTTTTATTAAATTTAATTTAATTTTACAGAATATTTTACATTTTGAATATTTATGTATTTAAATAATAAAGTGTTTTTATTCATAAATATGGATGTTCATATTTTTCAATAACTTCTCCCGTGCTTTAGGGTTCGCCTGTGCATAATTCCTTGGATTTGGCACTTATGTATATATTTTCTGTATGGATTATAGTTAAAAACTGAATATTAAAAGGATTTATTTCGCTATTATTGTTTTCTTTTAACAGTAGCACACTCACAATTGAAACACATTTGTTTATATTCATAATATTCTAAATCTCCGGTAAAACTTTCTGTGTACAATAAAATTTAGAAATAAGTAAAATTTAATGCAAAAAAAAAAAAAAAAAAAAAAAAAAAGTTAATATTATAGAATTTTACAAATAGTTTCTATGGCTGCCCACTAAAATGTATGTGTCTAGACAGTATCTCGACATTTCACGAAGAATTATATTCATAACAAAATATATTTTCGCACACTACGCATAGAAGCTTTCTCAGAAGGGCGAATAAATAACATTAAAAGTCCGGAGGAAGTAATGCCCTCAGCATGCGGTCCTACACAAACACAATCTCACATGCAGTATCAAAGCTTTATAGTTAAAGCCAACATACATTTACTTTATGCCACCGCTATGCAGACTCCCTCCCTCAAAGTAAGAATTTTCGAATGTTCCTCCTGCAGCAGATGGGGAGGAAGAAAAAAAAATCAAAAGAGAAAACGTGGAGGGAAAAAAAATATCTGGGATAAATATGCGACCTCCCCCCGAGAAAAATGGAGAAGTTCCATCATTGCGAGAGTTGGAGAAAACGAAACATTCTTTTCTTTCCCATATGCGATCGGCAGGGGCTGAAGAGCAGAACAAACCGACGGGTTATGCCGGGAAAACTCGGAGCAGGCGTTTACTTAAAAACAGGAGAGTGTGTATGTGTGTATCATGGTGCGTCTTCGTCGGGTAGTGAGTGCATTTGACGAATGTGTTTTCCTTAACATAAATAGATGCGGGATATTTTATTGTTGAGATGTGTGCATGCGAAATAAGATTCTGAAAAATGTTTCAGTTTTTTATAGAGAGATGGGGGTAGGAAAAGTAAGGGGGGGGGAAGTTGAACGGGAAATCCCGGAGCGTGTTTGAGAGTAAAGGTTTTCTCCATTTGAGTAATTCTTAAGTAAACAATTTTTGCATAAAAGATATATGTATGGTTTGTATGCTATTCAAATGCATTAATGGAAGTATACAGCGATTTTTTAGGACTTGCATATTTTTGTTTATTACTGTTGATGCACATGCATGTCTTAAGATTTATATGTACGTTTTCTGCAAATGGAGTATCAGAATCAAATTTAAATATTAGTGTGAGTTCTAGTTTTGTTTTTATACCTAACTCATAATGCATTGCATTTCTGATGCAAATTATTAATTAGAAGACTGTAATTAAAATGATAATAAAACATTTGAGTTTGTTAACATATTATTTCAACAAATAAAATAACATAAAAGTATTTTTCAAATATTATTATTCAAGTTTATGTAAAGAAGTTTAGATATCCAAATCAATTTAAATAACCAATGTTAATTAGATATAATATGTATGATAAATTTATATTCAGCAAACAGTAAAAATAATTGAAAGTAAAATTACTCGTACAAAATGCCTGTTACTTTAAATAAAATATTATAGGTAATAAAAACATGTTTCACTAGTATAGTAGTATATAAAATTATTTCTTTAATACAATATTATTTGTTTATATTAATATATATTAGTTATTAAGAGTGATATTAGTATTTAACCAACAGCTCTACACAACATTTTTGAAAGAATGTTTAATATAAAAAATTAATTGCTTTAAATAATTACGCATGTACATTTTTATAAAATTTAATCTAAATTTAAACTTGTTCATTTATATTTCAAATTTATTATTATTATTTTTATTTATTTATACATATTTTTTTTTAAATAAATAAACTTATCTAAATTTAAAAACTCGTCGATGAAGTAATTAATTTATTTTCATAATGTATTTCATTAACAATATAATTTCATTAAGGACATAATTTTGTTAAATTTAAATTTACTTTAAATTTAAATTTATAAAATTATCGTTTTTATAACATCAAATAATTTATATAAGATTGCCTAAATTATTGAAAAATTAAACATGCAATTAAACAATATATGAATTAACATTTAAAAATAAACATTTTTGCAAAGCAGAAAATATTATTAAATGTATTTTCTTAAGTAATATTCCTGTGATGCATTAATTTTTCATATTCGTAACAAATATCATTAGGTGTGTATGGAAAAACACAACGTCTAAAGAGAAAATGTATAGCGTGAT
The DNA here is from genome assembly GCA_963930645.1 of Salticus scenicus. NCBI lineage: Eukaryota > Metazoa > Arthropoda > Arachnida > Araneae > Salticidae > Salticus > Salticus scenicus. The sequence goes on along the minus strand of OZ005653.1, from coordinate 270,426,625 downwards.
TTAACTTTATGTTTGTAAACAACATTTATTATTACACATTGACACATTATTATACATTAATTCTTTTTACTTTATTTTATTTTATTATTATTATTATTATTATTATTGTATTTTTTATTAAAGACATTATAAAAATTGTGACAAACGTTATTATTTTAGTAAGTACTGCATTAGTATTATAATTAAATATAATACGTATTTAAAAGTACAGAAATTCTAAATCGAGTATATTTAACAAAAATAATATTTTAAGGATTTTTGTTAAATTTTTAGCTTAACTTTCATTGCTGACTATCCTTATATGACGGTTATTATTTTTTTTAATATATACTAATAATAATATTTATTTACTTTTTTCATTTAAAATTTATTCAATCAAAAAGCATGTATTATGAAGTCTGCATAATTTAACAGCATGTAGTTGTAATTAAAATATAGTTGCATAAATCGTTCTTATTTTCCTGAATGTTGATAAAAACTAATCAATCAAACACAAAAACATAATAATACTAATAAGCGTTGAAGATATATATATATATATATATATATAGTAATACAATAATAGTGCAAAAATTTTTGAAATTTAAAGATGATTTAACTTCAGTATTAAAACAATTATTCGGGTCATAAGCGAAGACTACCCAAATCAAATCAAAAAAGAATTAAAGAAAAATCGAAATGAATATTGGAAATTGGAATGAGAAAAAAGCATAATTTGCATTCTAACGTTTTCAAGGGCCTGATATATATAATTTATAATTTATTTGATTAAAAATAAAAGAATGAGAACGGAGAATAGACAGTCAAATAAACCACCACAGAAACACACATTGCCAACAAAGTAACTAGTTAACTTAAATTGGTTTTATTTTTAGAAAACGAATACTATTACCCAGTTAAATTTGGGAATTTAATAGATTACATTACCTGTAGAAAACATAAAAAAGGACCGTGCAATGTAATGCTGTAGAAAATAAGGAACAGTAAAGGATGAGGTATTGTAAGGGGAAATATTCGAACTTACATTGAGATTAGCAAAAGATTTTCGGACCAAAGCATATTAATAAGATGGAATTTTAAATGAAAAGCTCAAAATGCGATACAACTTCTTCAGGAGCTATCTCTAAAGCATTGAGCACTATATATATGCATGTATGTATGTATATTATACATATTTTTATACAATTCTGTAATTATTTGTTTGGTAATTAAAAAATATATATTGTAAAAATTATTCATGTCAGAAAATTCATCCAATTGAATTCTGAAAAGAATTTGTGTGTAAATATTGCAGTTCAAAGAACGCTGTTTTTATGCGTAAAAACAATAAGATATATTATTTTTCTTCAGATTAAAGTGTATTCCTTTTTTAATGAACATGACACTACCATTTAAAATAAAGGCAAATAAGAAACACTATGCAATAATTTTAAAATTTCGCAATAAGAGGATTGATGGGGAATGCCCTCCATGAGGGTCTTTCTAATGGGGTCTAGCCAGTATTTACGCAGATTTCAGAGAAAACCATGAAAAACTCAGAACGGCTAGGCTGACGAGTGAGACCTGGAATTGAACCCGGTACGACACATTTAGAGGTCCGAACCTCTCGACCTTTGGGGGACCAGGTTTATAAAGGGATATACGGTTATCATTTCACTGTATAGTCTGGATAAAGGAAAACTAATATGGTAAAAAATCACGTACAATTTGCAAATTTCCTCTCTATTTACCTTCTAAGTTAACAATAGGTTCTGAATTCTTGTGATTGTAATTCATATGTTAACAACAACTGTATCAAGTAATAGTTCTGAAGCTTTTTCCCAAATTTTTAAGAAATATAAAAAAAATAATAATTTTGATGACTACATATATATATATATATATAATAAAAAAATTTAATCATTTTTCTTCCTGAAATGAAAACACTATAAATAAAAAATTTGAATAATAACAGAATTTATGATGACACAAATTCTTTTAATAAAAGGTATGTAAAATTAAGGCAGTTTTGTAGCTATTTTTCAGGTATTAACTGCAGAAAAAGAAAATATATTTAATAAAAGAAAAAATATCTAACCGATTGAATATTATTCTGCTTTCATTATGCAATGAAGTTCTATGATACTTCTTTCTTAAGAAAAATTAAAACAATATTTTATTAAGACATTCTATTTAAAAATTTAGTAATATTAAATGAAATTTATGTCAGGCACCATTAAAATTTGTTTTAAAATAGTATAACAGCATAAATATTATAAAAGTGAGGGAAAGGGATGTGTATTCATATTATTTTCTCAAGAAACTCTACATATTTTCTTGAATATTTGTTTTCTGGATTTATTGTCGCATTTATGGGGTAAAAAAAAAAAGAAAGAAAGGAAAGAAAAGCGTGATAATTGAAGAATAGTTCATGCATTTTTTTTTTTTTTTTTTTTTTTTTTTTTTTTTTAAATAAATTTGAACTATTTATTTAAATATTCTTAATATATATATTTATAGATTACAATTTTCAATAAATTTTTTAATTAGAATATTAATTTATAAATAGAAAAATATCTTTATATGTAATAAACAATATGGTTTTCCTGCATCACATCAGAAAATCTGAAACACATTATTTGAAAACGCTTTAAATATTAAGTTTTGTTTATTACGGCAATCCACATGTTTATATAATAGTAATAATAATGATAGATCTTTAAACTGGGGACTCTAGTATTTCATGTTATATTTGGTAATAATTGTTCAAAATCATCGGGATCCTTAGAAAGTCAAAACGAAAAAACTAGTCCAAGATAAATAACTAGTCCTAGATCAAATTTGTATGTTTTGAGTGTTTCAGGTTATACACAATTAATACTGCCGTGTAATTAGAACTTAAATAAATATCACAGAAAATTTTGGATAGGCAATAGGAAAAATATAGTATTTGTACAATGGAAGTTTTCCTCCACGTGTGATGGGAGATGTTAATTCACAATAATTTTAATAGAATTTTAAAAATGCTGAGTATTATGTAACATTAATATATGGTTACGAATAGTTAAAATTATTACAAAGAAATAAATTAATATAATATATATATATATATACACACAATATTTATAAGTACATTTATTACATTTATATATATATAGATAAGAAGAAAAATACTGCTGAATTTGTATTTCTCTAAAAATGGTAAAGGAAAAAGCTAATAGAATAAAACTCTGTGGAATACATTCAATTTTTAAACTATTATAAAATTTTAACTGTCAAACTTTACATTAGAAAAAATGTTGTGAACAACGTTATAGAATATGTATAATAGTTATAACAACAACAACATGTTTTGTGGATTAAAACAGTTATATATATATATATATATATATAGTATTATAGGTTAACTAACAAGAATTTAAAATATTCTAAAAACAAATTAAATTACATTTTTAAAAAATAGTTTATGTTTATTTACTATTCTCCGTTTCAAAAATCTATAAAATATAACAAGAAAAAAAAAAAAAAAAGAAAGAAAGAAAAAGAAAAGAAAGAAATATTCTATCGTTGAATAATCATGATTATTTAGTGCATTCGTCTATTATTGTTATTATTGTTATTATTATTATTTCATTTAAATAATCCTCGTATTTAATAGGATTTCATTTCAATATAATTTAAAGATAATTAAAAAATTCATTTTAAAAATATTTGATGCGCTTACTACATGAATAACAACTAAACAATATTACATGTAATTAAATGACATATTATTGTTATAAATCAATTTGATTATACCAATTAGATATTAAGTATGATTAAATAAGATAATTACACAAGATAAAATAAATAATATTTATATCCTGCAGCAATTTAAAGGACAAATTTTATAAAATAAATAAACAAACATTAACAATGACAAAAATAAAATCTATACCAAAATTTATATTAAGTTTAAGATTTTTATTTTACGGAAAAAAAAAAAAAAGATAAATTTGCTAATGTCAGTATTTATTATATAATTATATAATTATTATTATTTAATCTTATATTATAATTTAATTGAAGAATTTTACATGATAATAATTCACAATTAATTGAAAGTATTAAAACTTTAGATCACAAAAAAAGTATCAAGTACTTGGTAATCATAAACAATAATAATTATGAACGATTTCACTTCTAATTAAATCTTTTTAATCACTTTTAATTCTGATCATTTCGTTTTCTTGTATAAAAATTTAATTTATAACAAATATAATTAAAAAAATATTTGAAAACTAAGTCAAATAAGGAAGAGGGAGGGGGAAGAAGAAAAATGGAATGAATTAGTAATTTTAAAATTAGCTTAATTATTATTCGCACAGTGCTTAATAAAATATTTTAAAACCTTAAATATTAGAAATGTATTTGACATAGAAAAGGCTGAAAGCAGAATTTTTAGACAAATCTTAACATTAGAAAAAAACTGATAAATTTCAATGCAGCTTTTTAGTAATATTTTAAAATTTCTTTTAATTAAATTTTTTGCGTTACCATTCAGCTTTGTGTAAAAAATCGAAATAAGTAATTGGAAAATTTAAACTGAAAATTAAACAGTAGAATTCAGACCAATTTCCTATTTCTCTTTAAATAATATATATATATATATATTTACTTATATTTTTATTTTAATACAAATTCTCTCAGATTACGCAGTTAAACTTTTAAAATGCTGTTATGTGTTACACATACACCCCGCGACAAAAAGATAGGTACAAAACAAAGGGTTTTTTCTTTGATTTTTCATAAACTAACATTATCTAAATTGCGCTTATCATTTATTATTATCATAAAATAACACTGTTCTTGGACTAATTTTTGTTTTAAAACTAATTTAGAAAAGTTTTAAGAAAAAATTTTTCTAATTTAAGATTACACCCCACGACAAAAAGATAGGAACAAAGTTTTTTTTTTTTTTTTTTTTTTTTTTTTTTTTTTCATAAAATAACATTATCTAAATTGTGCTGATCATTTATTATCATAACAAAATATTATCATACCAAAAACATATTAAATATTTGGATCATATTCAAAATATTCATACTCAAAATAATCATATTCGAAAATTAAAAAAAAAAAAAAAAAAAAAAAAAAAAAAAACCTTTGTTCCTATCTTTTTGTTGCGGTGTGCAGTCTTAAATTAGAAAAAATTTAGTTTTAAAATTTTTCTAAATTAGTCTTAAAACAAAAATTAGTCCGGGAGTAGTGTTATTTTATGATAATAATAAATGATAACCACAATTTAGATAATGTTATTTTATGAAAAATCAAAGAAAAAACCCTTTGTACCTACATTTTTGTTGCGGGGTGTATATCAAAATATATTTTTCTTCAAACTACAATAATATATAAATTTAATAAACGAAAATTTAGACCGCATTTTTGGTTACTAAAAATTAAAGTATTAAAATTTAGTCTATTTTTGAAATATTCAAAACTTTATAATCACGTTCATACAACATTAATCATATATATAAATAAACACCATTTTATGCAATTAATACAAATTAAAAAACAAACTGTCCTGTTTATCTGTTTATTTATCTGTGGCACAACCACAACAGTTAAAACAAACAACAAAATTTTAAACATTTTTATAATCAGATTTGAAAAATGAATTTAAAAATCTGAAAGAAAGTGGATTTTTTACGGTTTATTAACATATAATACGTATATAATGAAAAATACATAGAGATTTACAGTCAGATTCTATTTAAAAACATCGGAGATTGAAATTTGGTATCTGAATAAAACATTAAAGTATTACGTAATATTTTTTTAAAGTGTTTACCATCCATCTTTTAATGTATAAAATATGTCATTACAGACGTTTCAGAAATTTGTAATTTGTTTAAAAAATGAAATTCTTTAATTCTTTAAATTTAAAAAATAATAATTAATGCTAATTATTTAAATTGTTATTATTATTTAATTATTTAAAATTATTTAAATAATAATATTAATGAAACACCGTTCGGCTTTAAGCACTTGTATTACATTTTCTGAAAATTCGATACATTTCCGAGAAAAAATGCATTTTGATTTAAAGTAAAATATAATTTAAAGTAAAAGCTTTATAAAATACTTTAAAGGTTTAAAAAAAAAAAAAAAGTGAGAGCTATTAAAGGAAAATAAAATTTAGCTTGCTTAATGCACGTGCACAGTTCATCAAAACGCTAAATTAGAATTTTAAATAAAATTCCATAAATGTTACATATATACAGAATGAATACAGCTATGGATATACTTCAAAAGACCTATTATACATTTGTTTCTGTGAGAAATATAAACTTAAAGTTTGACATTAAATAATATCTCAATATTGACATACATGTCGTATAATGTATTATTTATACTTTTTTATGCTCAATTAAAATTTGATACAAAAAAAGTGAAAAAAAATTCTTTTAAATATATATCGTTGAAGTTTCATAAATTAAGTAAAATAAGTAAAATATAATATTTTTTTACTACATAAAAATGTTAGAAATTCAAGCTTAATTGTAAATGTTCCGTTCAGTTATATTTTTATATATTTCATTATAAATAAAAAAAAAAAAAAAAAAAAAAAAAAAATTGTATGCAAAATTAAATTTGCCTAATTGCTAAAAGAGGATTCCACAAAAAGGTTATATTGTACTTAATTTTAATTTTCTCGTATATTTGGAAAAACATGAATAATGATTCTACGCGTAATAATATATAAAATTACACATTAAAATAGTAGCATAAAAGCAGTACGCTTTATATGCTCCAATAAAAATCGATAAATTAAAGTAAAAAGGAAAATTACATCATCATGTAAATCTCAATTTGTAATTGCACATAAAATAATAAAGAGATTTAAATATTGCACACAAACTATTAAAATAATTCATCAAATAACTAAAATATACTCCAAAAAAAAAAAAAAAAAAAAAAAGTTTCATCACTGTAAAAAAAAAAATTCTAAAATAGGTAAAAATTTGTAAGATATTTGGGTAAAGCAATGTTCCAAATTGGAAAATTCTGTTTATAACCCAAAATTTCAACCTACATTGATACGAGACCAATTTGGGATAGAATAGTTTTGGGGTTTATTTTTTGCAGTGTACATACGTATACATACGAAATGTTTACATTTTGTTTAGATCATCTAAGGATGTTATTATTATTATTATTATTATTATTTAAATAAGAGGTGAGTGGTACAATATTTTCTACAACGTCTTTCTTTATTATAGATAAAAATATAAAATAAGATAGTAAACCATTCATAAAAATTTTGTAAACTCAAAATAGATACATTTTCTGACCCATTTTGGGTTATAAACAGAACTTTCCAATTTTTAACATTGCTTTACAAATTTTTACCTATTTTAGATTTATATATATATATATATATATATATATACATATATATATATAGTGTAGTGCTTTTTATTATACACATAAAAACTTAAAAGAAAAAAGTTATATTGATGCGTGTTAAAAATCTATGTTTAAAATAGCACTTTCTAAAGATACTATTAAAAATAATAATAATAACTTTTAAAAAACATTAGAAAAAACCTTTAATAAAGTGTAAAATTGCTGTTATGGTAGATTTTAATCTTCTTCTTTATGTTTATTCTCAATGATAAAAAAAAATCTTAATTCAATTCTCCGTCTAAATACATATACAGATAAATGAAATAAAATTAATTCTATATAATAAATAAAAACAATTAATGGGAAATGTTTAGATAAGTTACACGTTTTAATAATAATAATAAACAATAAATAATAAGCAGTTCGATATTTTTGAATTCGCAATTACAGGTAATGTACAGTTTGATAGGTACATGTTGGATAAATAATAATAATAATAATAATAATAATAATAATAATATATATATATATATATAGTAATACATTAATATAATAACATCAGTGCAAAAATTTTTTGAAATTCAAAGATGAATCAACTTCAGCATTAAAACAATTATTCGGATCATAAGCGAAGACCACCCATATCAAATCCAAAAAGAATCAAAGAAAAATCGAAATGAATATTGGAAATTGGAATGAGAAAAAAGCATAATTTGCATTCTAACGTTTTCAAGGGCCTGGTAGAATGCAAATATGCTAAAAAATGGATGTTTTTCTGTCACAAAGAAAGAAAAAGCTAAGTATTTCTTTGTTCATAGGCCCAAAACACCCATAGAAAAAACATATAGATCAAAGATTCAACAGGAAAATTAATATGCAACATATATACTTGCTAAATAAGTGATAAAAGTAGTTCAAAATGATCATTAAATTGCAATATATATATATATATATATATATATATATATATATATATATATATATATATATATATATATATATTAATGAGAAATTAAAGGGATTCAATAAATAAATTTACATTTTGTTGACACAATTATTTTATTATTTGCAATGCTAATAAATTTATATGGATTAATATAAAAAATAATTCTTAAAAAAAAAAAAAAAAAAAAAAAAAAAGCGCTAATAAAAATATATAAACTTTTAGATCCATTAAATATATGTAATGTTATAAAATTATATATGTAAAGTATAATATAATGTGTATATATAAAGTATATATGTAATGTTATTTTTATGTTGAAAATACTTTATAAATTTGCAAACTTTTTCATAATTCAACATCTACCTAATACTTTACATACTCTAAGTTTTTATTTTTATTTCTTTTCTCCTAACACATATTCCTCCATTTGACCTCCTTTCCGCTTGATTCTTTTCATCCCTCTTTTATTGGGGTGATTGCACTAAGGAGAATGGAAACGTATGTATACTACTTTCCCTATGATTTTTTTGTTTCTTTTTTCGTCGCATCTGGTAATGCAAATTTATATTCATTGACATTTATGTTGCATTAAGGTAATTTGACATTCTCAAATTGTGATATGGTATTTTATTTATTTATTTTTTTCTTTTGATTTTACAAAGATAATGAAAAAAAAAAAAAAGCAAAACACGATTTAAATCAATATAACTGCACACTCTAACACAGCGTACATACACACACGCACACAAAAATAGTTTGTGATTTTGCATTTAAGAAAGTAAAGTCTGCTCTCTAAGAAAATAATAATTTAAACATATGCAGTTATTAATTTTATTAACAAATTTTTTATTTAAAAATTTATAAGCAACGTAATTGATAAATTGTATAAATATCGTATAATTTGATCTTTTTTTCTTTTTCTATTCTTAAATGTATAATTTCTGAAGCATTCTAAATGAATTTTGTTTTCGTAAACCCATAAAATTCATAGAAATTCTAATTTAGATATCTAAAATCGGTTAATATCCCCCCCCCCCTTATATATATACCGTGACTAATTTTAATCGAAATAAATCTCAATTAAAATTTATTTTATGTTGGTATCTTCATCTATCTTTTGTCTGCTGAGTGTTACAATGATACTAAATAATTTAAATTATAATATAACTTTTTTAATGCTACATCTTAATTTAGATCTAATGAGTAACCTTAAAAAGCAAATATCTGAATACAAGCTGAAGGCAAAACATCGAAATAGAAAAAAAAAAAAAAAAATATTTTCTATTTAGAAATATTTCAAAATTTAAAACTGTATCTATTATTATTATTATTATTATTATTTTAAATCAGAAGATGATCAAGGATCAGTGTATACTGTTATCAATATACATAAATATGTATTAAACATATATGAGGTTTGTGCGTGTATATTGGATGATTATATTGTATTTTATGTATGCAATACGCCTGTAGCTTGTGCGTGTTGAAAGAATGGGGTAAGATTTATGCATGTGTTATTTTTTTTTTTTTTAACCTTGAATTAATTTGTTGATTGGTAGATGGTTTGTTTTGTTGTGGATTGAATTTAATAACATGAAACGAATTTCTTGAAGGATTAATTGATTAAGTGAAGAAAAAAAATAATTAAAAGCCATTCTGGAGCAAAAATAAAATTTATCAATTAGAATGTTTCGTTTTGTTTTTCTTTTTCACTAATCATCCAATTATACAGCTTATTTTGCAGAATATCTAAGGATTTTAGATCTGTGCTGAGATGGCATTGAAAGCAGGTGAGTTTATAAATAAAATGTAGTAAATCAATTATGTTCATGATCATATGGGACCTAACTGCACAGTAAGTTTTGCTCATGAAGTCACGCAGGTGTTGAGTGATTGGACATATTTCTACATGTAGGGTTCCTATGTGGATAAAGGTGCCTTCTGTTTATGTGTACATTTATTTGTGGATTTGTGCATCTAATATGCGAATTGCGAGATAATCAAACAAATCATTTCAAAAACAAACTATGGCAAACAGCGAATTGCACGTAAAGCGATTTCACTACGGATATTAGTCAATAGAACTTGCATCTGATTTGAATAGTTCGTATACAGAGAAAATTAGTAAATCATGCCCCTCGTAAAACGCAGAGAAGAGAAACAGGGTACCGCATTTGACGCAACATTCTTGTGTACACATTGAGGTACGCAAACATGCATTTCAGTTGACAGTAAAAGATGAGGAAATTGTTTAATTCTAAATGTTATGCAGAATATCGGAACTGGAATCAATCAAGTCCCAACTGTGTTCGAAATGTAGTGACGTAGTCGGAGGGGGAGGATTCGGGGAGACTCCGCCCTCGATACAGTCGGGGGGCTGGCAAAATTGATGAGTCGGTCTGCAAATACGAGATATAAATTGGCATATATTACGCAATACGGGCAAATATATAATGTGATGGTAGTGGGAGGTAGACCCCCTTCAATCCTAGTCTTTATTGTTCGCGGTCCAATATGATACGAGATTCGAAGTGGGGGAGTATAATATTGGATGGAGAACTCCAAAATTTGAATTTTGCGCATGTTGCATGCGGGTGATTCTACTTTATGAAATAATAGTCTAATTTAAATGACTTCTTCAATATAAGGCCCAAAATTTATATTCCAAAGGGGCTTTGTGCGGCTGTAATTAACTGTAAATTTCATAGAATGCAACGCAATACTACTGTAGCTGACTCTTTGTTCCATTAAAAAACCCTAATACTATATTAAGTAATGAAAATAAGTTAGTTTAGAATAGATATTGAATATATTGAATTTAAAAAAAACCTGAGTTTCAAAAGGAAAGGAAAACTGAAACGTGTGAACATAGTTTAAAAAAAATATATATATATATATATATATATCAAATAAAAAATTAAGGATAAATAAATAAACTAGAAAAGTCTGCGAGTGTAACCTTGAAATAGACATATTCCATTATATGAAAATAAATAAATAGTGTTTATAATAACCCATTATAATATAATAGGGGGACCGGAAAATAATGTCGTTTTGAATTAAATTACTGACACCTCAAATTTATCCTGGATAAAATTTAAGATATTCTTAGGTAACTTATAAGATGGTTATTTGTAAAGTACCATGTAAACACTGTTAAACAAAAATTTCCGGTTTCATTTTATTAATTCAAAACGACATTATTTTCCGGTCCCCCTAATACATTAAAAGTCCACAGAATAATTTTAAAGATTATTTTAACTAGCAATTTATATAAATGATAGTTACCCATGTTCTTAGAAATATGACTAACTCAGATGAATATTACCCATTTAGCTGCTAGTAAAATAAAAATACTGCATTTGCTGGTAAATTCTGGATGAAAATATAATTAAACCGTATAAGATATTAAAAAGATTGTTAAAAATAAAGCTTAAATTACACCGTAAAAATCAAAATTTTGTCATATATACATACATGTAAATATATGACATATGTAGCGGACAAGCTACTTTTGTTTTTGTTAGTATCTTTTGAAACAAGTTGCTTTTTTTACCACCCTGCATTGAGGGGAATCCCTTAATATTTTTGGGTTAAATTAATATTATCTGTGTGGTTTCATAGCTGATTTCAGGTTGCATTTATTTTCATAATATTTTACATTATATTTCAGTTTACAAATCTCAATTTGCTGCATTTTTTTGCGCATTTTGCCCGTAAATTTACATTTAATATTGCTTATCTATTTTATTAATTTTTTATTTATTTAATCTTTCGTGTTATTTTTCCTCTTTAATATATACGTAAATATATTTATGACATTCAAAAGTATAAAATTAATTTTCACAGTTCAAAGAAAAATTATGTAAATTAATACTTAATACTCTTTTAATTTTTAAATGCATGGAGGTTCTACATTACCAAGCAAATATTTTTAATTTATTTTACAGTTTTATAATAAAAAAAAAAATATCTATAACTATGTGTATTTCTCTATATATACTTAAATTCGATTAAGATAGTTCTTATTTTGGCTTATTCGACATTTTCACTGTTTTCACTAAGTAGGAAAGAGGGATAGAAATCGATAAGTAGGAAATTTATGCAAAATGAGGTTCATATACAGCATAAAGAAAATATTGTAAAATGTTAATAAAAAAAATCAGAAAAATTTCATATTTGTGTAATTTTATCATATATCATATTATACGTATTATTATCGTAGATTATATGTTTTTCTTCGGAAATATTGTAATTTATAGTGTCAATTTAATTGAGATTTCATACAGATTAAAACGAAATATATAATAACAATGATAAAATAGTAATACTATTTAAAAAAATATAAATAAATATTCAAAAGCAGAATTCTAAAAGGCTTTTCATTGATATTTGTGGTAAGGTACAGTATTTAGATATTAACTGGCCAGGTGAAATGAATATAAACGAATAATGCTATTATTCTAGACTGATATAGCTACAATGGATATTCTCTGTGAATCGAGCTCTATCCACTTGTGTCGAAATGAACCTCAAAAGGTTTTCTCTAATTTCATTAAAATCTTCCCAGAAATACATAATAAGGATGACAACAAAAAAGTCCTATTTCTGGTAAGGCGGGGGGGGGGGGGGGGGGATAAAACTATTTAGTAAATTTTTTTTTTTTTTTTTTTTTTTTTTAGGGATAAAAAATATAAAAGCTTAATTAAATGTTCGAATTAACTATTTTATATTCGTATATATACATATGTCACAAAATTCAGTGCGGACATCAATTTTACCAGCTGATGCTTTTTGTAGTGAACCAGATTAGAATCCATGGAATAAACCCTTTTTGGCACATTTTTACAGGTTAGCACAATAAAATCGATTTGAATTTAATTCAAATTAAAATGAAAAGATCAGTTTATTTTCTGTTTCAAGCTAAAGAAAGTCATTACATAATATTACAAACAAAATAGATATTATTGATATTCTGTAATTCTAACATTTACATTTTTTCCGTTTTTAATATTTGAATTTGTATAATTGATTAGTTAATAAAGGCTAGATTTTCATTTTCTTCACTTGACAAAAGTTATTAGCTAACTTACTTTTTCAGAAAAACTCACTCAGATAGAAGACTTAGTGCTACAAACTTAAATGTAGATATGTAGATGTATATATATATATGTGTGTGTGTGTGTGTGTGTGTGTGTGTGTGTGTGTGCGTGTGTGTGTAGTTCTATTCAAGTATCTATACATAGTCTTGTATAAAATATTTATATGAAATTTATTTTCTTTCGTCACAAATATTTTCTTTTTTTTCTTTTTTCTCTCTCAATAATCAAAACTGTGTTAGATCATTACAAAATGCTTAGATATATTCTTTTTCCTCCCCACTTCATGAGTGGCAAATTACATCATTGTCTACTGACAAGAACAATTTAATAATATATGATAATATTATAATTAAAGGGGATTTTATTTTCTCTCTCCCCAACTTTCCCTTTCATTCTTCCTCCTCATTTTTCACCCTTTTCCCCCATCTCTCCTCCTACCTTTTATAATTTTTATTTAAAAATGTTCATGCATGCACACATACATATATAGATGCATATATTATAGACTAAATATATAACCAGAATGGTACGTATATGCAAATTTGCATGCTCACATTATTCATATTTCTAAGTGAGCTTATGTGGACACATACACTTTTTACATATTATTTTAATTATATACATGTATACATGCAAATTCACTTATTTATGTGTACATATAAATGTATTTATACATTACTCATACTTTTATTTATCATAATTGTTCACACGTCAATATGAAATTTTAAATAATATATTTAAATTATCTTTTACATTAATAATAATAATAAGAATGATAAGAATAAGAATAATAAATATCAATGGCTTTTTATTTAGATTGTTTATTTCATTTATTTTATTACATTTGCCATTTTTATAATAATTTATGTTGTCATTTAATTACATAGTTTACTAAGAAAATTGCTGAAATGTAAATCTAAAAAAAGAAAGAAAAAATGCTGTAAGGTTACTACGGTTACGATCGGTATTATCTAGAGCCGCTATTTTCGTAAGGTAATTTTCTCTTATATAATAGTAGATAAATAATAATTACACACACACACACGCACACACACACACACACACACACACACACATACATATATATATATATATATATATATATATGTATATATTCTGAGAAGACAGTCGCTTTTGATAAAAAAGCCCAAAAACCTTTTTTTAATTTACATTTATTTTTCCTTTTTTTTTTATAAAGTAATAATGAATATGCATAGGATTTTTATTATTTTGATAATACAAAAAATTCTATACGACATTTAAATCATTTTAAAATTAACACCGATTTTAGAAAATACAGAAGTTTTAAATACTTTTCCCACAACCTGAGAAATATACAAAAAAGTATTTTCCCCGTGTTGACATAGCAAGTTCTAAAATTAAATTTATTAATTATCGGGTTAATTTATAAAATCAAATAAATTTTTCATGTTAGGTTTTTTTTTTTTTTTTTTTTTTTTTGTAGCTGTTTTTACAGTTATGTTGAGTATATAATTGATAAAATCCGAAATAAATTACTTCATAAAATACAGCTTTTTTAATAAATACTTAATTATATTAACTTATTTTATAATAAAATGATATTTTCACTTTAAAAATTATTAAACTGTTAAAGTAAACATAATTTATTTTATTCTCCAGGCAAAATTATAAACGTTAATACATAATCATCACTAGATGGTTTTCGTTTTTCAAAATACATTTTATTTTATTTTTTTAATTATTATTTTACAATATTTTAGTTGTTTTCAGATTTAAATATGCTTCTTAAGGAAATTATTTTCTTTCACAAAAATGAAAATTGCTACTTAATAATTCAATTTTCTACATTATTAACTTTATTGCTTTTTTCTTCTTCTTCTTCTTTCTATCATTTTAATTTAGCAAAGCAAATTTCCCCAGTTATTTTATTTTATTGTATACTTTTTTTTTTATTAACTTGAGTTCTTCTTTTAAGTTAAAAGAGCGATTTATAAATGCATACCATAAAAGAATGAATGTTATAAAATAGTGTTTTGTTTTGTATTTATTTCTACTAAATTTTCATTTTTTTTTTTTTTTTTTTTTTTTTTTTCATGTCTGAAAATGTTTATCCGAGTTTATTGTGAAGATGAATTAGCAATTTATGAATTAAATAGAATTTGAAAAACTAAATGGAATAATATTAAATTTATATCATTCTATTATTTTGCATAAAAGGTTGTAAGATTATAGTGAAAGGCATTGAAAAAATTTTAAAAGTACGTTTTTTTAATACAGTTTTGTTTTTGGTGTTTGAAAAATATGATGCTCTAATATGTATGTATATATATATATATATATATATATATGTGTGTGTGTGTGTGTGTATTTATTTATTTATTTATTTTCCACGTTGTTTGATGACTTTAATAATTTTTAACTTTGTATTAAGACCCTGACGTACAATTAATTACTCTGGACATCACCTGAAATTTTAATTTGATAATTTTGGCTGTTCTTTATGATTTTTGTTGTGCTGAAACCGAAACGGAAACCAATTTTTCTCTATCAGGTATAAAGTTTTGTCAATACAGGGTGTCTAGAGACAGTTTCTTCCGTGACTACTCCACCAATATAATTATATTATAACTTTTATATTATGCTTCCATGATTAGTTATAATTGATCATGGAAACATACTAGAAACTACTGAAAATGTAGAAATTTCGTTGATAGGCCTCTATTGTGAAAAATCTGTGCGTGATAGAGAAAAACAGGCTTTATTTTCGGTTTCAGCACACCAAAAAACACATGTAACCGCTAAAATTATCAAATCAAATGTTGTCAAACATTATTTTTATAGACCCGTATTTTTTATTTACATATATGCGTATACTCACAAA